>VDFB02270651.1:271938137-272334798 GCA_007258455.2 Sequoia sempervirens
TTCTTCTCCTAATATCTCTCCTATTGGTGAAAAAGATATTTTGGTGTTAGAAGAACTAATCAATGAGAGTTTTGAGAATCCTAGTTGTTTCTCTCCTTCTACCTCTCTTATTAGGCAAGACATTGATGAATAAGGAGAAACAACCATAGGTAAAATGATTTGTTAAGATAAAAAAATTAATGATACTCAGGTGAATACTTTAGAATCTGTAAAGTCATTATGGTTCTATAATTGTGGAATTGATCAAACCTACAAATTTGACCTACACAAGTGTATATTTGATTTGTACATGCAGAATTGGTCTCTACAAATACTTGAATATTCACTTTTAGTTTGTTGTGATTTTTTGTGCTTGTCTCCACATAACAAAACTTGGTTACAAGAATGAGAGTTTTCACATGACAAGGATAATTACTTCCTTGCATCAAACCTCGTAAGTATACTGAGACAATCACTTAGAACATGATTAAAAATGGAAAAATATACAATTGATGCCTTAGAAGATGATGCATGCAAATATATAGTAAAATGATATGAATCCTAGTTTTTCTCCTAAAAAATCTCCTCCTAGGGAAAATATCATGGTGCAAGAAGATGATAACAATAGTAATGTGGCTTCCTTAGGTGATGATAAAAAGGTGATTCTAGATTGCCCTCTAGATTGGAAATGCATCAAACCAAGACCATTGAGGTTATGAATGTGCAAGTGTCCATTAGATCCCCCTTGATTAATGGACCTCCTAAGAATCCTCTAATTCTTTACCCACCTTCACACAAAAAACAAAACAAACCTGAACTTATCCTTTACCCACCTAAGAACGATGTGTTGTAGCTCAGCCGAGTCATAATATCATTGCTCATACATATAACACTAGAAAAAATTTGCAACCAAGACAAACAACTTCAACATCCCTCCCTTTGCCTAATCCCATTTTGCCTAGTGCTCCTTGTTTCACTTCACATAGTGGGAAGGAGTATGATCTTGTTGAACAACTTAAGAATACTCCCGCAAAGATATCCCTATGGGACTTAATTCAAAATTCACCTAATTATCACACCATGCTTCAAACAGCCTTGCAACAAGTAGTAGTTCCCTCTAGTGCAAATCTGAATGACATAGTAGCCATGATTCAAGGAATAAATGATGACATTGTTTTCCACCAAAGTGAACTCCCCCCTTTGGAAGTGCAAAAACAAAATGAAGCTTTCATAATAATATCTCTATATAAACGAACGGGCATAAAGTGAACCCTTGTTGACAATGGCTTCACTCTTAATGTGTGTGGTGTGAACCTTTTGGATAGGCTTATTGTGGACAAATAAAAAATTCATCCTGATTCTTTATCTATTAAAGGATTTGACAATGTAGGAAAACAACCGCTTGGTATGATCACTTTGCCTATTACAACTGGAAATGCCACATTAGAAACACCAATCCATGTTATGCCTCATGATCTTTCATATAATCTCCTTTTAGGCAGACCATGGATTCATGCAATGAATGGGGTGCCTTCTACTCTTCATCGTAAAATGCAGTATATTTACAACAACATAGTGTACACACTTGATGTTGATCCTGAGCCTTACAGTGTTTTACAACTCGAGAAAAATAAGGAAAATCCTTTGAAAACATTAACACCAACCACACATGTAGAACCTGTGCAAGAGAAAGACAAAGAAAAATATATTGAGGAAGTCACGAAGCTATTAGACGATGATTGGGGTTCCTTGGATTTCACACCTATCTTTGATGGGAAATTGAAGATCATAATCAAGAAGTGTGAAAAAGAAAAAAGCAGTAATGTCAACACAAAACTTGAAAGACCCTTCCAAAGTATCTACCTCAACCAATTTAAAGGAAACAAATTATACAACAAACTTTGATGAACTTAATTATGAGCAACCACCGAATCCAAAAGAGATGAAGAATCTTTATGGAAAAGGTTATGAAATGATGAAACAACTTGGTTACAGTGGAAAAGGATGTGGTGCTAGAGAACAAGGTATCTGTGTCCCTATAAAACCTAACACACAAGAAACAATTAATGGTCTCGGTTATTGTCCCTTGAAAGAAAGAAACAAACCATCAATCCATATCAACACTATTACAAAAAGATTCCTCTAAGCCAACTTTAAAATTAGTGCATCCTGAAGTCTTGAGTGTTATCCTTTGCAATAAACAAAAGAAACAAAAAAATCTTCGCTTAATGTCAATGCCATCACGCAAAACACTAATTAGTTGAATTTGTTAGATTTTACACCCTCCTTTAAGGGAGAGTACAATATATTGCAATCTAAAAGGTCTTGTGTAGATATGACACCTTGTACATCCAAGCAAGAGATATCTTTGTTGCAAAAGAAAGGAACATCTTCTATCATCAATCAAGAGGGTATCTTGTCAAGACTCCTCCAATTTATACTTACTTGCATCCTATTTGGCTCATCCTTGTCCTGCACTAAGTTGGGGTTAGGTGGCCTTGTCCTCGTATGTCACTTATCGTTGTCTCTTTTGGCTAGTTGATCACCTTTCATGTACATATAAGAGCAAGCTTGGGATTTGGATGGCATGCCTTAAGATGACTCGCATATTACATACTCATCCATGATGTAGTTTGATTCAGAAACATATGACTTGGCATAGGGCTTTCTGAATAAGCTCTCATGTCTTCTACTTTAAAGAAATTGCTCCTGAAAACAATGAGTGGTAGCGCTTGCTTTAAAGTGGGGCATCATCGACGCTTTCATGTTCATTGTGTGATTTTGTTTCCTTCTTGTGATGCATCCTTTTCTTGGTGAGATTGTCATTGGGTTTGATTCTCTCAAAAGTGCTTTGATATTTATTTGACTTGTCCTCTCTTGAGCGTTAAGAGTGATGTTCCTAAGAAGAGACCTTGCATGAACTAAGCAAATCCAGCAGACATTCCTTACACTGTTGCGTTTGCAACATCTATTATGGCTACCTTGCATACTTGCTTGCATACTGTAGGAGAATATCATTTGTTCATGAGCTCCAAAGAAGCATACAAAGGATTTTTTCTTGCCTCATGAGTAAGAATGGTACATTGTGCTTATTAGAGTTATCGGAGATGCTTTGAGGTATGGTTTAGTGGGGGAATCGACCAAGGCATGACTTTCTGCAATACACTCCGTATTGTGTGTGGTGCATGCAACCATGAGTGTATGTTTTATGCCTTTTTGGACTTCCTCCACTGAGACTGATAGCCTAAAAAGTTTCTTAGCTCAAAGTGAGTGTGCATTTTTTAGAAAAGAAACAACTTAGATCTGATCCACGGTAACGGAAAGAGGCAATCGAGCTTGATCCACCTCCACTTTTTATTTTACTCGATTTTTCTTCTTTTAGTTGTTAGGCATTTGCGTGTTTTGTATCTTGATGCCATGTGTTATACCTAATAATGGCCATCCTTTTTATTGCTTAATGTCAGTTTGACATAGGATCTTGGATCTGGGGGAATGATCACCTCCTCAATCTTTGTTATCTGAACCATCTGCATCGATACACTTGGAACCCTCTTGAATGTCTACTTTAGTGTGAGTTTGAAGCAAGTTCATCCTCTCACTAAAGTGGGGGCTAAATGTAGTGTAGAAAAATGGATCCCTTTACATTTTCACACTTATTTGGGCCCTCCTTGTGGATTTTGGCTTAATTTCACCTTGATTTAGTGTTGTAATGTGGATAACACATTCACATTAGGTCTTGGGCCCTTGTGAACTAATGGATTTTAATGGTACCTTTCTAAAGTGTTGTGAAGTGTTGTAACACACTTTCACACTTTTCTAGGGTTTTATCAAATAATAAAACATAATAAACCTATTTTCAATCAAAATCGACATTAATCTTGCCTTATTTGGAGTGTTGTAAAGTTTTGTAACATAATTTCACACTTTTCTAGGCTTGTCATTAATAATTGGGCTTTCTTATGCTTTAATTGGCCCTATTTTGCATCCACAAGACTTATTCATTGCATCCTTTCAAGGATAATCCCGACACCAATCATAATTTAGGTGTTTCTGGCTTGTGTGCCCCGAATTTAGGGATCTAGGACTCATTCGCCACCTTGGGCGAATGGGTCCTACCTAGATCTTTTGGCCCCAAACCAATTTTCACACATTTCTAAGAACTTTTGGTTTTTGGTCCCATACATTATGTCTGATGGGACTTATTCACCACCTTGGGAAAATGAGTCCCATGTGGCCCAAATTCAAATTTAATTCAAATTTCTAGCTTTCACTCATTTTATCCTATCAAGAAATCAAGTAACCTAGCAAGTTGAATGAGCATTCCTAATAGCAAATTGAGTTCACAAGAGCATTCAATTATCTTCAAGGGAAAAATTCTTCATCGTTTGTTGCAACAATTCAAGATCCATCATCATGTCAAGCATATCAAGCATCAAGCATGTTAGTGAGCTAGTGTTGTGATGTAGCATTGAAGATCCAAGATCAAGCATTGTTCCACACCTATTGTCAAGATCAAGATCTACATCCTTCATGGCCATTTCATGTTGAGTTGTAGATTTACAAGGCATCATCTACAAGGCATAATTCAAGATATTATCATCCATGATTCATGTTCTTTGTTTCATGTTTCATTCCTTCATTTCATTGTCTCATCATTTGGTTTAATTACCTACAAGGGGTTTGACCAAGGCAAACCGCTATTCGCTAACAATCAACAAGTTTTCTCCTCTTTACATGTGTGATTGCAGATCTAGGTTTCTTAGAGCTTGAAAAGTCATTGAATATTAGGTTACAAGCTTGTTGGAGTTTTCTCCCCATTTGTAAGGTCATAATCTTCACTAAAAAGTCTCTACAGCCCCGAAATCATAGTTTCGGATCTAGAAACCTGGAGAGGCAGATTGAACAGACTGAGAGGTGCAAATTCAGACTTTGAAGTTCCAGAAAATCCAAACTGGACTCATTCACCACAAGTGGCGAATGAGTCCCACTATGGGTATTTTTTAGAGAATTTTTTAGATTTGGATACCATTTGCCTGAAACTCATTCTTGTGTAGAAATCCAAAACTGGGACTGATTCGCCTAGAATGGAAAATGAGTCCTAGTATGCCAAAATTTTAGGATCAAAAACATTCCCAACCTCCATTCAAGTCTCTACAAGTTTCTAGGTGCACACATTTATGTTTTACAACTTTTAGTTTTGTTTTATACACTTTTCTAGGTCATTTTGTAGCTCATTACATCAAACTAGGGTTTAGTGTTGCATCTTACATTACATTAGTCTTTCCAAGTTCTTACTTGGTGGTGAACCCCTCCTTAATCATTAATCATACCCTAGGACATCCCTATTGCAAGATCTCTTTCTCCTTTGCATACTTGAGGTTGAGATTTCTAGGGTTACCCTTGAATGAAATTGGGAAAATGGGTGTGCTCTATGTTCTAAAACCATATGATAGAATCCATCCCAATTTTTCTACATTTCACTAGTAATTTTGACATCTTATGTTACCATGTACCATGATAACTATCCTTTGGAGTTCATTTTGATTATATACAACAATTCTTTGTTATTATAAGATACATTTTATCTAACATGTGTGGTTGTTCCTCAATTTCCCTAGGTGGGGGGCAACATTCTTGTTACCTATTAGTATATATTCTTTCATGAGCATAGAATTAGAATCTTTTCATGATGCCACATAATATTATCATTACATTGTTATATGATTATTTTTATTTCCATGTATTTATCAATTTCAATATCTTTTTTATTCTCCTCTTTAACTTTATTGTATTGTTTGAGTACAACTCATTGGAGGGGGTGTATAAGGTCATTAACATGTATTTCTTGAACTTATGGTTGCAATTATTATTGATTAGTCTAAAGGCATTTTCCAAGGGACAATATGCCACATGATATCGAGAACATGGAAACCCTTAAAGGGAGCAAATCAATTCAATAATGAGGGTGGATCCTATGAGACAATATTTGGGATTGGAGGGTTGGTTCACTATCTATCCTAAGCTAAGCCTAAAATTGTTACGTTTTGGGGAAAAGGAGAGAGCTTGCAAAAATTAAATAAAGAAAAATAAAGGCTCGTGCTAGATAAATACATTCTTTACCACTAGAGTAGAGATTAATAGCTCATGGTACAATAGTTAATAAAAATAAATATAACTACAACAATTAAAGATGAACAAAGACAAGGCTTAAAATTATTATGACTGTAGTGTAGGAAATTGTATACCTTTACAATTTCACACTATGTTTGAGTCCCTTAATTTATTAGACTTGATTAAGCTTCTAATTTTCCAAATCATGCATTCTAAAGCCTTATTATTCCCATTTTTTGAAAGGGAAACTGACATTTAATTAATATGCAATCAATAATTAAATCACATTGGAGCATGTGTGTGCTGGACTTATAGGATAGGACCCATTCACCCATGGGTGAATGGGTCCCCTTTAAGTTCTAAGACTCATTTTTAAATATGTTGTTGGTGGAATTTTAATGATTCAAATTCAACTTGAAATTGTTAGCTATTGGAATCTATTTTTTGGAAAATTAGATAAACACCTATAAATACCTAGTCTTTTATCAATTTAACTCTAACACTTAATGAGAAATTTTTGGAGAAGCAAATATTATTGTCAAGAGCATTCAAGAGTAGATTTATCAATTATTTTTTGTAGCAATCAAGGTCCTACATCATGTTCAAGCTTATGTGTGTTCATCTCATCTTGTAAAGGATAACATGCATTGTTGATCCTAAAGCATCCAAGCATTTTCAAGTGTCCAAATCCATCAAGCAAAGCAAGATCAAATTCATTGGAGAGATATGTTTGTCTTTAGTCCTCTAAGGGTACCCATTGAAGGTTTGGTGAGTTGTAGCAAGCATTGTTAATTCATTATTTCCTTCTCCATTGTCATTATCTTTCTATCAAGGTTTAATTACCAAACTTGGGGTTTGACTAAGGAAAATCCCCATTCAAAAAAACTAATATTTCTCTTTGTGTATATATAAATTACGAGTTGAAGAAGGATTGAAGATCTCGAAGAGTAATTTTGCATTGTTGCATAAGTTGTCATCATTTTTGTCAAGCCACGAAAACTAGGTTGCGAACTTTATTTATGACTTTCTGATAGTGGAACCTATGCAAAATAGAAGCTAAGATCCATCATCAAAGGATTGCAAAAAGTGTTTTCAAAAGACCTAACCAGGACCTATTCGCCTAGGGACTAACTTGTCCTTTAGCAATCCTCAAAACCAAATTTTTGTGACAGGTACATGTGTCCTAGCCCTTCTCAAATCTGCCTGCAAACTATGATTTCATTTTTTTTTACTTTTGAGAGTTTGTATTTCATGTATTAGGTCTTATAATTCATTTACTTTGAACATTGCAAATCATTTTAATTTGGTTTTAGATCTATCCTATTGTCTTAAGGACTGAGATCCAGGTCTAATTAACTCACCATTCAAGTTTAAAGTCAATTTTTACACCTTGTGGTCTCTTTCCTAATGAAATTCCCTTAGGGAAAGACACAAATAGAGAAAACACCCCTTTTCTAAGGATCTATTTCCCAACATTTCATTTTGGTGAACTTGACATTGTTAAGGATCCTCATTCACCAACATTTCATTTTGGTGAACCTAACTTTCTTACATCATACCTTTTTTTATTTGGAGATCCTTAAAACCGTAGATCCAAGTCTTATATCATCTTGTTTTATATTTCATTTATGGTTACACATTACATGTTCACATCATCTAAACTCATAAAAATCCAAAAACATTGTATGCATTCTACATAATAGCTTGCATTAAGGTGTGTTTCAATCATTTAGATTAGAATTTAATTCATAATTACATTTTTAAAAAAATCATTTTGTTCATACACGGTCATTTAAATTACATTGGCATTTCATCATATTTTTGGAAAAACTGTCACTGAAGAATCTGTTTGCAGTTAGGAACGGTGAGCTTAAATATCAAGTTAAACACTTAGATTTAAATTTTTTAGAACCATGTCCTAAGACTCATTCACCCTAGGGTGAACCTATCCTTGTACATGTCATTTTCCAAAATTTTGCACATTGCTTTGTCTCCATTTGCTTCCCTTTCCTGTACTTTCAAATCTTTATTTCAATTTTAGAAATTGCATATTTATGTAGTTGTTTGCATCTAGTTCAACTAGTGAAAGATAGTACATGGTTCAAAGTAATCATTTTTCAGTTTTTTGCATCTTAAAATCAACCAGTTATCATATTTTAGATCCAAAAATTGCATTAAAAATTCATTCAAACACTTACTCATACTTGTATTTGACTCTCATTATGTATATGTGTTTTGGTCAAATGTGAATGTCTTTAAAATCTTTGGTTGATGTTTCAAGTTGCATGTTTGGTGATGATCCTAATGTAATTCAAAACATTCATGAATATTCACTTCCTAATGAATTTCCTCATGAGATAGACATATTAGGCTAAGATGAAGATATCATGCAAGAATTCACACAAAATTATTTGTGTAACCTTGAGCATAATGCATCCTTCTGTCCCTCCATGCAACAACCAACACCTCCTATCATCCCACCAATTGACATGTCCAACCTTTTGCATCCCAAAATTGAATCACAAAGAAGCCTCAACCATCAAACATGAACAAAATTATTCACAATGACAACATTGATACTCTTTTATCTTATGCCCATAAAGTTACTGATACACCTATCAACTTAGAAGAGAGTTATGGTTGAGGATTTAGAATCTTAAGTAAACAAGGATGTGACATAACAAATGAGCATGAGATCCATAAATTGTTAGAATAAAAACCATCAAAGGATACCAATGGATTAGGATATCAAGATCCTCTCCTCCAATTACCCAATCAAGTAAGAAACCCAAGCCCTATAAACTTAAGAAGCTACCATTTCTCCATACCATAACCAAAATTGAAAAATACTTTACAAAAGATTCTTAGTGAAGGACTTATAACATTACCACCTATCTAAGAAAACAAAAAAGGGATATATAATCGAAGGTTTTGCTAAGAATTTAGGTATTTGCACTAGCAACATTGCAGAAGCCATTGTTGCTTGGTGAGGTATAAAGAGGTTAAAAGAATTGGGATTTAATCAAGTTATTAAAGAAGGTGAATCAAAGATGATAATTGATTCTAAAGGGAGATTCTTCTACTCCTTGGGTGATAAGAGATATGATGGAAGATTCTAAAATGTTGATAGGGAACTTCCTCTAGTCTAATATTAAATACACTTATAGGGAAGAAAATATGGCCATGGATGTAGCTTCTAATGAAGGCATTTCTTGTCCTCAATGGGTTTATTGGGGTTATGACCAAATATTATCAACAGTTAAAGATTTAATTTCAAATGAAATAATTAGAGTGAAAAGGGGTTTTAAAAATTATAATAATGATATCTAATCAGAATTCTACTATAAGGAGTAAATTGGGAATCAAAGATCTTTGACATTTTAGATGTAAAAAAGGAGTATGATTTATTTATAAACCAAAGGCATGTAAGGGGGAAATAAATAAGCATAAAGAAATCAAAATGAATGAATTAGTTGAATCTAATTCAAACAAAATATTAAGATTCATACACATTACTCATGAAATGAACGATATGAGATTACTGAGTTCAATGAACTAAAGCAACACAATCAAAGAACATACAAAGAATTCAATTAACTAATATCATTACCCATATCATGTCAAAGTGTATTCACAAATGATGTTGGCTTGTTGTATCAATGCGAAGCCTCCATTTATGCATTGCAAAAAGCTCCAAATGCGGGTTAATGTTGATCGAAGATGTGTGTAAAAGCTTGTGTGAAATTAATTGTCAATTTTGTTGCAAGAATGAAAAAAAAGAAGGTGTTGTCATTGATGTCAATTGGTCAATTGGTTATCTACTATTTTTTGTTGTCATTAGTGTCATGGATACAGGTTATTGGTTGTATATGTCGAGGATATTGAGAAAATTGTATTGAAGGAAGATTGCAGGTGTTCAATGGTTGCTCTGGGTTTCGCTCCTATGTTTGTGTGGTTTAGATATGTTGATAATGGTTGTTGGAAGCTGTTATATCTAGATTTTTGGTTGTTGATTCATTGTATAGTGCGAGTTATGTTCACCAATTGTGAACTGTGGTTTTTTGTGTTCCTGTTTGAGGTCTGGGAGAAATATTGTTGGTCCATATTTTTCTTTGTTAAAGTCTTATGACTTGCGATTCTAGAGTTGAGTTGTTTTGATTGTATTGAAGATAATTTTGGCATATGGAAGGTTCATGCTTAATTGTTCTATGTGTTTTACACTAGTTTGGCCGACCTTGTGTTGAACACTATCTTCAGAGTTGATGAAGCATGTTGGATCTATTTTGGTCCTTATGAAGCGTGTGTTTGGGTCACCCTAATTCTAATTCCACCCTAGGATATTTTGGTGTCGACCTAATTTGAATTTGAATTTGGATGGCCCACTTTGGATACGTTTCAAAATTGAAGATGGTATAAATACAAGATGAGTTAGTGGTGAAATAGAGCATAGAAAGAGGAAAGAGAGATAAGTGCAAAGAAATAGAGTGGATAGGTGTGAGATTGATGTGAATCAGTGAGTGTGTGTGATGCGAGTGTAGCAAATCAGTGTGAAGCCTAAATGTTGAGTTTTCGGATGTAGTGAGCAGAAGGTGTACTATATCATTCATGCATGTCTGCAAGTGGTTGAGCAAATTGTGGTGGATTTCGCTGTTGCATTGAGATTGTATTCTCTCTATAACATATCTCTTCTATCTTCTTTGTATCTCTGTGGAAATGAGCCCCTCTAGGTTGTTAGCCTTGTTGGACAATGAGTCCTTGTTTTGGTAGTGAGCCTTGTTTCTCGAGCAGTGAGCCTCTTGTAATAGGTTTTGATATTCTCTATAGTGTGAGTTAATCCTCACTGTGGTTTTTCCCTTATTGGGTTTTCCACGTAAATATTGTGTTATTGTGTTTGTGTGATGGTATTCGATTTTTGGACTAGTATTTAATGTTTAATCATCTAAACAGTGTTAAGGATTAGTTTTGGTGAATGAATTAAGGTTTAAATTTGTGACAACTGATTCACCTCCCCTCTCAGTTGTCTTGTTCAACAATTGGTATTAGATCCTTGTTCCTTGGTGAAGAGCTTAACCACTTGAGGAAGGTCTGAGATGGCTAGAAAACTGACTTATGATTATCCGAGGTTCGATGAAACTAATTATGCTATTTGGAAAATATTGATGGAAGAATATCTGGGGTTTTGTGGATATGATGTGGAGAAAGCTTACAAGAATCCTCACACTCCTACTAATGGTCTGAGTATGACTGATGAGATCAAAGAACATGAAGCGAACAATAAGGTGAAGTACATTTTGAAGAATAGTTTGGTACATTTTGAGTTGATTAAGGTTTAGAATTTGAAGATTGCTATGGAAGTCTGGGATGCTTTGGAAAGGGCATATGAAGGTGATGAAAGAGTTAAAGAGGCAAAATTGCAAAATTTGGAGACACAGTTTGAGCTTCTACACATGTTTGAAGATGAGAATGTCAAAGCTTATGTATAGAGATTGGATGAGATAGTGGTCGAAATGTGAGGACTTGGTGCTACTATAGATGAAACTAGGATTGTAAAGAAGAATCTTAGAACTCTCCTTGATGTTTACAGTGAGAAGGTGTGTGCTATTGAACAGAGTATAGATTATAAGACCTGCACTAAAGATCTGTTGTTGGGATTTTTGACATCGTATGAGATGAGGAAGTCGAATCTGAGGAATGGATGCAAATCAGAAACTGCTTTTAAGGCTACAAAAGTTGAAGATCCGGATGAAGAAAATTTTGATGAAATAGAAGCTAAATTTGTGAGAAAGATGAGAAAAGGCTCTGGTAAGTATGAAGACAAGTTACCCTCTAAATGCCTTAGTTGTGGAGAAATAGGTCATTATGTTGGGTGATCCCATAATAGTGCTTTATACTTTTTGGCCAAACTTGACATTGAATTGATTTTTTTAACTAAATCTTCACTTTCAGACACCTATAGTTGCTAAACCATGAGAAATTTGAAGATGATGCAAACTAGTGATTTGTGGCATTTTGTCTGTAAATTCGAAACATTTAAAAAAAAAAAATTAGAATCAAATTGCATTTCTTTTTCCATCTCCTTCAAAAACTAGTTTTTAACAGTAAACACCATTTTCAAAGAGTGATGTTACTTGCTAACACAATTTTTTTCTATGAAGGATAAAATTCTAATTTCTTTGAATTTAGATTCGTAACTATGATATATTTTGCATGCAATTGGTTTCATAGTGTTTTATTGAATATATTTTTCTTAATTAAGTTTTGAAGTCAAACCAGTTATAATTTAGACATAGGTTTACTTGCTAACACAACTTTTTTTGTATGTATCAAAATTCAATTTTAATTTTTGTTGGATCAAGGACATGAATATCAAGTGCATAGATATTTTTCAAAATTTTTTTTAATAATCTACTATTTTTCCACATATGTAGAACAAAGAGCTTGATTTTTGGTGAAAAACCTACATTCATAAAAAAAATAAAAATAATAATAATTAAATTAAATAATATTTAAAATTATACTTTTTGGGAAGCTTATAATAAGGACTACATACTTACAAAAAATTAATTTTAAATGAATTCATTTGATCCCCCAAAAGGTTAATCAAAAGTGGTTTTTTATCAGCATTTTGATAGGTGTAAAGGAGACTCTGTTATAGGTATGGTTTAAAACTAGCGGGGTTCTATCCAAGGGGGTTTGATCTAAGGTCGTTTGATCAAACCCTCTTCAATTAGAATCCTTTAAATGAAAATTTTCAAGGCTTAAATCATTATATTTTTTAAAAATATGTGATTTTAGCAAAAATCAGGATGTCCCAAAAAGTGTAAATCACTATTGTGGGATCACCTTGCTGCAAAGTGTTTGAAAAGAGCTAAGAAGAATAAACAAAGATATGAGAAAGAAAAGAAAGGAAAGAAGATCAACAAAGAATATTATGTGAATGAGAATGCTAGTATATCTTATGAGGATTCTGATTATGAAGATCTTGATGATAATGAATGCTTGTTCTTGGCTATAAAGGATGAACTTCTACTAATTTTGAGAAATAGGTGAAGGAAAGCCCTCCGGAGAAGGAGAAAAATGAAGGTATTGTTATCTCTTCCCTACATGCTAAACAAGAAAATAACTACTAGGTAGTTGACAGTGGTTTGACTAGTGATAAAAGTAAGTTTGTTAAACTTGAAAAATATGATGGAGGCTTGATTATGTTTGGAGATGATACTGGTGCTAAAATTTGTGGGATAGGTTTAGTAAGTTTTGATGGCAAGCATAATACTGATGATGTCTACTATGTTAAACGTTTAAGGCATAATATTTTGAGTGTTGGAAAAATATGCAATAAGGGATATGATCTTGTGCTTAAGGATGAGAGATGTGAGATCCGAAAAGGATCTGGAACATTGGTTGTTGCAGGAAAGAAATTTGAAGGAAATATCTATCAACTTAAGGGTGTTGATGGATGATGCTTTATGAGTCAGATTAATGACAATTGGTTATGGCATTAGAGAATATGTCACATATTTTTTGATAACTTGGCAAGGATTAGTGTAGTTTAGGTTGTGAGAGATTTACCAGGAATTACAAAGCCTGTTAATGCTATTTGAAGGAATTGTCAGTTTGGAAAGCAAGCAAGAAGTCATTACAGATCAAAGGAACAGTCTACTACTGGACTACTGGACTTAATTCATATAGATCTTTGTGGTCCTACAAGAGTGAGAAGTCTACAAGGAGAAAGGTACTTTATGCTTTTGATTGATGATTATTCTAGATATACATGGGTTATATTTCTTAGAGAGAAATCAAATGCATTAGATAGATTCAAGACATTCAAAGCTATGGTTGAAAATGAAGTAAATTTGAGAAAAAGGGCTTAAGGTACGACAAAGGTGGAGAATTCACCTCCCATGAGTTTAATATGTTTTGTGAAGTGCATGGAATAAAGAGACAGTTATCTGCTCCGTGAACTCCTCAGCAAAATGGAGTTGTTGAAAGGGAAAATAGAACAATTCAAGAGTCTACTAGATCAATGATTACTGAGGCTGGTTTACCGAAAGTTTATTGGAGAGAAGCTATTCATAATGTTGTTTATGTATTCAATCGAGTTGAAGCTAGAGCAAATAGTACAAAGACCCCCTATGAGCTACAGTATCGAAGAATTCCTATTGTTAAGTAATTCAAGGTATTCCTAGAAGCAAATGTTATATCAGAAGAGATGAAGAAACTCTAGGTAAGTTTGATGCAAGAAGTAATGAAGGCATTTTTCTTGGATATTCTACTAAAAGCAAAGCATATAAATATTTCAATAAAATACAAAAAGATTGTAGAAAGTGTAAATGTCAAGGTTGATGAGACAATGAAGAATTCAATTGACATTGATGGATATATATTTGATGAACCTGATTGTGTAAGAATAGAAGAAATTGTTGATGAATAGGAAAAGGATGAGCAAGAGAAGCAAAATGAGCAGAATGAAAGAGAAGAGGAGACTCTGGTGGTGTCGCCTAAGATGCCTAGATATGTGCAGAAGAATCATTCAGAAAGTCAGATTACTGGAGATAAGAATAAAGGAGTATTAACTAGAAGCAGAGTTGTTGCTGAAGTAAATCTGTGTTTATTTTCTGAGATTGAACCGAAGACTGTAAGTGAAGCATGTAAAGATGAACATTGGATGGAAGCCATGAAAGAAGAACTTATGTAGATTGAGAAGAATCAAACTTGGGAATAGGTCCCAAGACCAACAGACAAAAACATTATTGGATTGAAGTGGGTATACAAAAATAAGTTTAATGAAAATGGAGAAGTGGTTAGAAACAAAGTAAGGCTTGTGTGTAAAGGTTACTAACAAGTAGAAGGCATATATTTTCAAGAAAATTTTGCTCCGGGAGCAAGAATGGAAGCTATAAGGATGTTCTTAGTATTTGCTACTCATAAAGACTTCAAGGTCTATCAGATGGATGTCAAGTTAGCATTTTTGAATGGTGAGCTAGAAGAAGAGGTCTACATGGAACAACCAGAAGGATTTCAATTGTCAAATCAACCAGATGTGGTGTGCATATTGAAGAAAGCTTTATATGGATTGAAGCAAGCTCATAGAGCTTAGTATGCAAGGTTAGAAAGGTATTTGATTCAACAAGGTTTCAACAAAGGTACAATAGATGACAATTTGTATTTTAAGATTGAAAATGATAAAATCTTGATTGTAGTTGTATATGTTGATGACATTATTTTTGGAGGAAATGAAAATATGTGCAAGATGTTTGCAAAAGAGATGTAGAAAGAATTTGAAATGTCTATGTTTGGAGAGATGAATTTATTTCTTGGGCTACAGATTAACCAAATAGAGAAAGGAATTTTTATTTCACAGTCTAAGTATGTGAAAGAGATGTTAAAGAAGTTTGGGATGGATGGTTCCAAACCAGTATGTACTCCTATGGTGATTGGTTACAAATTGGGTAAAGATGATGATTCACCTAAGGTTGATCAAAGCAAGTATAGATATATGATTGGTGGACTATTGTATTTGACTGCTACTAGACCGAATATCATGCATGCTTTTTGTCTTGTGGCTAGGTTTCAAGAAGACCCTAATGAAACACGTGTTGCTACTATTAAAAGAATATTTAGATATTTGAATGGCACTCCGGATTATGGATTATGGTATCCTAGAGATACTGACTTTACTCTAAGTGCCTATACAAATGTAGATTGGGCTAGATGTGTAGATTTCAAAAAGAGTACAACTGGTGGTGCATTCTTTATTGGTTGTAGATTGGTAAGATGGTTGAGTAAAAAGCAAGATTCAATCTCATTGTCTACTGCTAAAGTTGAGTATATTGCTTCTACATCTTACTATACACAAGTTCTATGGATGAAAAAGACATTGAAAGATATCACAGTGGTGTATGATAATCCTAATTCTATCTTCTGTGATAATGCAAGTGTAATTAACATTTCAAAGAATCTTGTGATACACTCAAGGATGAATCATATATCTATTAGGTATCATTTCTTGAGAGAGAAGGTCATGGAGAATGAAGTAAAGCTTGAGTATGTTCCAATGAAGGATTAGATTGCTGATATATTTACAAAGGCTCTTCCTAAAGATACTTTTGAGTATCTCCAAGAGAAGTTAGGGGTTATTTCGCCTCCTTTCTTGAACTAGATGCATATGGAGATGCATTAGTCTGGTGTATCTAGGGATCTATCTTTCTTTTGGACTGATGGTTTGGTGGCTACCTTTTAGGGGGAGCAGGTAGTGTCAGGTGTTGTCATTATGAGTATTCTATTTTTTTATGTCAAAGGGGAAATCAATGTAAAATATCTTTTTCCTTTGCCATTGATGTCAAAGGGGGAGATGAAGCATGTGAAAAAGAGAGGAAAAAAACAACAAAAGAAAGAAATAATAGAAAAGACTATCTACTAAGGGGGAGAAACAAAGAGAAATAGAAAGAAAAATCTTGAGAAGTGTATTCAGAGCTAGTATGGTGTCTTTGATGGTTTTTTGCATCATGTGTTGCCATCAATGACAAAGGGGGAGATTGTTACAAGAATGGAAAGAATGAAGGTTTTGTCATTGATGTCAACTAGTCAATTGGTTATCTACTAATTGTTGTTGTCATTAGTGTCATGGATATAGGTTATTGGATGTATATGTCGAGGATATTGAGAAAATTGTATTGAAGGAAGATTGCAGGTGTTCAATGGTTGCTTCAGGTTTTGCTCCAAGATTTGCTCCTATGTTTATGTGGTTCATATATGTTGATAATGGTTGCTGGAAGCTACTATATCTAGATTTTTTGTTGTTGATTCATTGTACAGTGCAAGTTATGTTCACCAGTTGTGAACTGTGGTTTTTTGTGTTTTTGGTTGAGGTCTGGGAGAAATATTGTTGGTCCAGATTTCTCTTTGTTAAAGTCTTATAACTTGCAGTTCTAGAGTTGAGTTGTTTTGATTGTATTGAAGATAACTTTGGTATCTAGAAGGTTTGTGCTTAATTGTTCTATGTGTTTTACACTGGTTCAACCAACCTTATGTTGAACACTATCTTCAAATTTGATGAAGTGTGTTGGATCTATTTGGGTCCTTATGAAGTGTGTGTTTGGGTCACCCTCATTCTAATTCCACCCTAGGATGTTTTGGCGCCAACCTAATTTGAATTTGAATTTGGATCGTCGACTTTGGATATGTGTCAAAGTTGAAGATGGTATAAATACATGATGAGTTAGTGGTGAAATGGAGCATAGAAAGAGGAAAGAGAGATAAGTGCAAAGAAATAGAGAGGATAGGTGTGAGATTGATGTGAATCAGTGAGTGTGGCAAATCAGTGCAAAGCCTAAATGTTGAGTTTTCGAATGCAGTGAGCAGAAGGTGTACTTTATCATTCATGCATGTCTGCAAGTAGTTGAGCAAATTGTGGTGGATTTATTTGTTGCATTGAGATTGTTTACTCTATAACATATATCTTCTATCTTCTTTGTATCTCTGTGGCAGTGAGCCCCTCTAGGTTGTTAGCCCTGTTGGACAGTGAGTCCTTGTTTTTGCAGTGTGCCTCTTGTAATCAGTTTTGATATTCTCTATAGTGTGAGTTAATCCTCACTATAGTTTTTCCCTTATTGGTTTTTCCATGTAAATATGGTGTTATTGTGTTTGTGTGATGGTATTCAATTTTGGCACTAGTATTTAATGTTTAATCATCTAAATAGTGTTAAAGATTAGTTTCGGTGAATGAATTAAGATTTAAATCTATGACAACTGATTCAACCCCTCTCTTAGTTGTCTTGTTCAACAAATTCAATATTACTTCATTGTGCAAAATATGTCAATTCTTTGATCTTTTTTAGGATGAAGAGGATTGTTATATAGATTTCACATTTTGAGATAAATGATCGAGATCATGTAGTAGAAAATCCTGATCAACGATTGAAAGATGTTGAGAGGAATTAAATTGCTTAGTTAGCTTCTGTGATCTAATCAATTAAGCATGTTGATTGATCAATCAGAGGAAATAGATTGCCTAATCAGTGGGATTGAGGAAATCACGTTGAGATTTAGTGGGTTTAAAGAACAAATGAATCAATTAGGAAATAAATGGATCAGTCAAGAAATAGATGAATCATTCAGTCAATCAGAGTGAGCAATTGGGGATCATGATTTGCTCAATCATGAAAGTGGGTGAGGTTAAATTAATTAATTAAGCCTTTTTGAGTTGAACATGTAAATCATGTTTTACTTTTACAAACAAATAGAACATGTAAATCATGTTTTACTTTTACAAACAAAGTTCTATTTGTTTGTTTTGACCTTTTTGAATGATGTTTTGAGTAATTTATTTAATTATTAAAGTTTAGGGGAAAGTGATTTAATTAAACTATTATGTTTTTTAATAATTTAATTGACTTAGGGGAATAAGGTAAATTAGCAACATAATTAAATAATTGATGTTGTTTAATTTATAAGGAAGAATAAAGTAAGATTAGGACTATTAAATAAATGAAATTTATTTAATTAGTCAAAAATAATAAAATAGTGAATTAATTAAATAATGTAATATTATTCAATTAAAAGAGGAAATTGGGTTTTTTGATGTAATTGATTGAAATGCAGTGATATTAGATGATAATGATGTTGATGATGAGAAAATGTCATTTACGATGTGTGATAAGTGTTAGGTCATTTTTACATGTCTACATTTTGCCCCTCTTTGAGACAAAGTACTGGTTGCTTTGTTTTAAAGATTTCGATGTTAAGATCAAGATTTGAAAAAATTTATATGCCCCACCATGCCTCAACGGTCAATGAAAAGATGGTAGGACGTTGGGCTGCCCCTTCAAGAGGTTGGCCGAAAAAAATCATTTTTTGGGTCAGGCTCGCGCTAATGTTTTATTTTATTTCAGATGCATAGAGGATGAAAACTAAGCTTACAAGACCCTCATTGATAGTTCAAATGTTCTCGAGAGCTACTAATTTCAACCTAGGAGGGTTTCCTAGGTAAAAAATTAGGGTTTGGGAGGTTAAAATAGGTAATTAGGGTTTAATTTACCTCATTTTCATTATGAGTCTATAGTAATTTCTTGCCTCTGGACTTCTTGATTTTGAAATTGTCGACGAGCTATGGCAAGGATTCAAGGAGCCCCACATCAAGCAGATGCATTTCGTGAGTTCGGGTGGCCTACTGGCATCAGTGCACTAGTATGTACCCTTTCCTTTCCTATTTTTGACTTTCTGTATTTGATTAATTAATGCATGAAAACATTTTAGGTGATAGCGGTAATTTTGTGTTTTTTACACATTTGCATCATTTCTACTGCTTTTGATGTTTGTATCTGTGTCGCTCTTGCATTTATTTCTCGCACTTGATTTATTTGTTTGCTTTTGACTCAAACATTCACTTATGTTTACGCCTTCATAAAAAATGTTCACTTTTGATTTTTTTTTTGGTATGAAATGGCCACCATTGTAAAAAAAGTTCACTTTCGAGATAATTGTTTGCTTTTTCCATTTTTAGCACTTTTGATTTTCTTTATCGCCTTTGATAAAAACAAGTCCACTTTTGACTATTTTTACTACTTTTGACCAAAAATTAACCGCTTTTACTCCTTTTGGAATTTTGAGCTAGTTTGTTTACAATTTGAGGTTTGTTTTATGTTTTCATAGAAAATTCTTAATGTCGCAAGTTGAATGTTTGCAAGCAGTTTTCAAACTGCTTTACTCGAGAGAGTGACAATCACGTGAGCTGTTTGATTTGATCACTAGTTTTCATGAGCTTGAGCGAGATGTGTTAGACATTGTGGGGTTGCAATATATATGCTACATGCTAATGATTAGATGCCACAAAGTGATGATGATCGCTCTCGTTGAGAGGTGGCACTCTAAGTCATTTTCCTTTCATTTGGCAACCAACAAGGCCACCATCACCTTAGAGGATATATGTAGGATCCTTCATGTATCAATTCATGGAAAGCTCATGACCTATTTTGTACAATAGGGTACATGGGCTATGCATTGAGTCCTTGGTGTTAGACACTTTGGGTTCAGGAGTCAAAGATAGACCTGTCTTCGTTAGTTGGCAGTGCAAATATTGTTTCATTAGCTCTTTGTGATTTGGTCTCAGGGCTCATCATTCTTGATCAGCAAGGTCAACAATTCCTAGTTGGTTGGGGTGTATGCATTAAGCAGATGTTCGAGTATGGTACCAGGTATGCATGGGGCCCATGTATCCTTGCTCATTTATACAGAGATATGCATGAGGATGCCTATCATGGAGGTAGTTCCATTTCTATTGGGGTTACATTACCATATGTGTGAGCCTGAGAGCATATCCTAGTTACTAGGCCTAATGGTATTTTGGATCAGGATCTAGAGGATCCTTACTCTTACAAATATGGTGATTTTCTTCATTATACTTGGCCTGGCCAGCTACATTACTGGCATCGTGTTATTAATGGCATGCCTGGTTTCATTTGGAGGTCATTGTTAGATTGTGATGCATGTCATGACGATTAGGAGCAACTGCCATTTTGTAGATAGACTCATTGGTTGATCGACCAAGTGCATTCTTTTCTCGAGAGATATCTACCTGATCGGGTACTTCGCTAATTCAACAAGAGACAAAGCCATTTTATTGATGATTACCAGGCTCATTTTGGTAGGACCACTTGAGAGGTCTAGGTGTGGGGGTTGCAAGTGGATCATGATGCAACAATGGCCAATTTTAGGAGACTTTCCCCATTTGGATGGGGGTGGCCTATAGAACTAGCAGATGTAGGTACTACTCTAGATTATGACTAGTGGTGGGATTGCCAGGTTGCGCTCAGGTTTACAGATCATGTCGGTGTTGTGCCAACCATTGGTAGAGTAGGAATTACCATTCACAGAGGGGAGAGATGACTCCAGATTGCTGCTAAGCAGTTGGATAGAGCGATATAGGATGGGCATCAGGATCAACAAGATGATCCTATGTAGCAAGATCCATCCATGGCATAGGGTCCTCCTTCTCCACCTAGGGATGGAGTGGTCCAGCTAGCAAATATGACAGCTTCTAGAGGTGTAGAGGTTGTGCGGCAACATGTCGCAGAGGCACATGTTTCCATTTTGATTGTCGAGCAAGATATGACCAAGTAGGAGAGGGGCGACTTTAGGCAAGAGAGACACTGAGATTGGGTGACATCATGTTGCCAAGGTGCAAGTAGGTGCAGGTTATTACAGCTGAGAGGGATACCCTCAAGGTAGTGCATGATGCTCTTAGAGAAGAGTGGGACTAGTATATGAGAGAGGCTACTTATTATCAAATTATGTATGAGGTATCAATTCCTAGAGCACATAGATGTCCTTGGTTTGGCGAGCCTAGTACAACTATTGGTGCAACCGATTCAGGTGATTAGTCAGTGAGGCAGTCGGATCACCTATTAGTCATGCCACAAGCTTCTCACCAAAGCCATGATCATCAAAGATCCCCTCCTCCAGTCGGGCAGTAGGACTATTTGTACTTGATATGTATGATGTTTATTGTTCAGAGACCTATGTCGTAAACATGATTATTTTGTATATACATTCATCAACCTAGTTGGGGCCTCGTATATATGTATTTTTTGTATATGACATCACACATGTTACATTATGATATATATGAAATTCTCAGTTTTGATGATATATTAGATATACCATATTTCGATTTGGCTTTATTATGTGTTATGAGATGATTATGTATATATCTATATGATATATGTTTTGTACTTTTTTGATGTATGCATATGATGTCGATGTTTGGATGATCTATATATATATATATATGATATATGATGTTTTATTATGTATATGATGGATGTTTGATGTATATGATGGATGATGGATGATGGATGATCTATATATCTATATGATATATGATGTTTTATTATGTTTATTACTTTGCTATGATCATGATATCTAATGATAGAATTGTGGATGTAGGATCGGTGTGGTACTAATGATATTTTGATGTAGGATGGAGCTATTAGTTAGAAGAAATGTTGGATGATGGATATAAATTTGACGTTGTTAGTTACTGATGAGTTGCTTTTCCTTTTCCTAGAGGCTTCATATCTTTAACAATCCTTTTTGATGTAGCAAACAAATACGATGCACTAGGGTATTAATAACCAAGGTGGATTTGTATCCATTGCATGGACTTTGACTCAGCATACAAAGAATATTCTTGCTCATACTAGACATATAGAAACCTTGTTAGAGTATATGGTTGAGTTGTGTTAAAAAAATTCAGACCAATTACACAGAGAGGTATGAAATACCTAACATGCAACTGCTACACGAATTGTCTCAAAACAACTTCCATACATGAAATAAAACAAGTATTCGTCATGGTAGTATTAATAAAACATCTCACAGACAAAAAAAACATAAATTGACTGTTAATGCCATCATTCCTTCTCTAAATCCTTATGGACATCCTTGAGAGATCCTAGGAATGTGGTATTATGATAAATCAAAAAGATAAGACTATACAAAGATAAAAAATGTTGTAGTATCACTTGCCATATCTATTTTGAGGTTTCAGGATTTTATCCAGTATTGATGATGTCTATTGTAGGAACATTTTATCTGTTAAGACATATCTCAGGATGTTGTTGGTGAATTGTCAATAGATAGGTAGTTAACACTTTGGCATTGTTTTCACTTGATAGTTGTCTAATTGTTTTGATCTTCACTTTGGATTTTTTTATTTTGATGTTTGTTTTGTTTGTTGTTTGTGTTGTCAAAGGATGAGTGTGACGATTGTTTATTATGGATGAAAAGTTTACTGCGGTTGGTGATGATGGAGGTAGGACCTTTTTGGTTTTCTAAGTTTATATGATGTTGTTTTTGTTGTTTTCATGGGACTAACCTAGGGCCTCGGGGGCTCATCAAAGAAAGGCTTGCCTATGTTGTACATGCAAATGCTCGTAGTTCACTTGGTTTGATAAGAACATGTTTTTGATCTTTTTATGTTTTTTGAATGTTTTTAAATTTTGATTTTTTTGACTAAGTTAAAAGAAAACGTGATAGATAACTAAGGGGATTGACCTAAGGTCTTAGGGGTTGATAAGCCTTGCCTACATTGTACACACAAAGACCACATAGTTCAACCGGTGTTGACTCAAAGCATAACATGTTTTTGGGATTTAAATGTTTTCGACTTTGTTTATTTTCTAGATGTTTTTGATTTTGATAGTTTTCAACCATGATGGGACATACAAGGATCCAATCCGCTACCAGTTTCAGGAAGTTTCCCCTAGTTCGAGATAAAATTACCTTTTCTAGGGGAGATAGATGTTGATGGTGCAACAAGGTTCAACACTTAATCAATTATCAAGCCATAGTTGGACACATATTTTATTATGGGACGAATGGGTGGATGCTCTAGATAGTGCTGATAAATAAGGATGTAGGTCTTATTCAATCATAACACTTGTTTGCTAGGTTTTCACTACGGTACTTGTCCAAGAAGCAAGACAAAGTAGTTTTTAGTTAAAGAATGTTTTATTTCTCTTTACTATTTTTCTTGCTTTTTGATTATTTTTTCTTTTTTTATATTTTTTTTCTCTTGGATACTTTGATGTGTTCAAGTATAGAACCTTTTAAGATGGATATTGTTCAACAGTTCAGCTAAAGGTTCTCCTTTAGGAGTAGATAATTGATAAGCTCTAGAGCCATAGCTTACGGTGATGATGAAAGGGCCTAACCAGTTGGGTTCAAACTTACCTTTTCCATCTTGATTCGGCTATACCTTCTATTTCTCTTTGAGTACCAAGTCACCAACCTGAAAGTTTATATTTTTGATCTTTTTAGTGTAGCTTTGTTTGACCTGATTCTGATAAACCTAAAGATGGTTTAACACACTCAAACACCTTTCATCTAGGAATTCCCACTCATTTAATCTGGACACTTGATACTCTTTGTTATTAACCATGCATTTTAGTAATATTCAAAGTGAGGGGATTTTGAATTCAATAGGTAAGACAAATTTAGATCCGTAGACCAAGGAAAAAGGTGTGGGACCTGTAGGTGTACAAATATTGGTTTGGTAATCCCATAGGACTGGGTTCAATTGTAGATGCCAATCACGACTGACATCATTAACAGTCTTTTTCAGTATTTTCAGGATGGTTTTATTAGACACTTTAGCTTGACCATTTCCTTGGGGATAGTAGGGTGTGGAGAATCTATGTTGAATAGAAAACTGTGAACAAAGCTCTTTGACATCTTGGTTTTTGAATGGCGTTCCATTATCCGTTATGGTTTGGGGAATTCCATATTGACAAATTAGATAATTCAAGATGAACTTAAATATCTATTTCCCTGTGATGTGGGCTAATGGAATTGCTTTTATCTATTTTGTGAAGTATTCAGTTGTGGTAATAATAAACTTATGCCCATTTGATGAAGCAGGAGATATCTTACCTACCAAGTCTAATGTCCATTGTGAAAAAGGCCATGGTGTTGTGATAGGTCTCAGTTCCTATGTTGGTGTGTGAACAAGGTCACTATGTTGTTGGCATTGACGACATTTACTTGAGTATTGAATGCATTCTTGTTCCATAGAGGGCCAATAATACCATGTTCTCAACAATTTTTGTACTAGGTTAGGTCCACTAGAGTGGGACCCACAAACACCTTCGTGTACCTCTTGTAAGGCAGTTTGTGCTTCTTTTGTGTTAACACATCAAAGTAAAGTACCCTCTAAACTTCGATGATATAAGGTGTCTCCTAGGATTGTGAATCGAGAAGTCCTACGAGAAAAAGGTTTTCTTTTGGGTTGTTGTCAAGTCAGGAGGTATGATACCATGCTGGATATAATCGAATGTGTCTTGGTACCATGGTGAGTTAGGACCAATGACAACACAAACCAGTTTTGATTTTAGGGTATCAAATGCTGGTACGAGTAGTTGCTCCATGAGGAATTCATACTTAGGAGTGTTTTGTGGAATGTCGAGGATTGATCCTATTGTTTCCATTGTGTCAACTACTCTGTTGTTGATCCGAGGAACCTGTTCAAAGATGATAATGATGAAGTATTGCTTGAAACTATCCACCATTCTTTTAAATGGCATCATCTTGTCATCCTTTATTTGATACTCATCAATTACTTGCCTAATTATCAGTTGAGAGTATCCATAAACTTGGAGTTGTTTTATCCTCCATTCAATGGCCATTTTGAGTCCTATGATTAGTTATTCATATTCCAAGATGTTATTTGTACATGGGAAAGAAATTCTATAAGCCTTAGGTATACTATCCCCCTGTGGGTGAGAAATAAGATACCTGCTCCTAAGTTGTGTTGAGTGTGGGACTTATCAAAGTACAAGGTCCAACGACTTGTCTGTATGTTAGTAGTATACTTTCATCTGGGAAGTCTGTTGTGAGAGGCTGGTGATCTATTGGTGCTTCTGCTAGTTGATCTGCTATGATCTGTCCTTTGATGGATTTCCTATCTACATACTCTATGTAAAACTTGCTCAGTATCATCACCCATTTAGCAATCCTACCTGTTAGAGTTGATTTTGCTAATAGGTACTCTAGTGGATCTACTTTTGAGATTAACTTTACTTGTTAGTTCAATATGTAGTGTCTCAACTTTTGTGTCATGAAAATGACAAAAATACACACTCTTTCTATGGGTGAATATTTCAATTCATAGCCCACCAGTGTTCGACTGATATAGTAGACTTCTCTTTCCTTGTTATTATCATCTAGTTGTGTTAAGAGAGATCCCAATGTTGCTTGTGTTGAAGATACATAGAGTATCATTGCTTTATCTGGAATAGGTGGCATCAATATTGGAGGAGTGAGTAGACACTCTTTGACTTGTTGGAGTGCTTGATCACATCTACCATCCCACTTGAATGTGATGTCTTTGTGTAGCAGATGGGTAAATGGACGACACTTTTCTGCCAACTACGTGATGAATCACCTGATGGATTGTAGTTTCCCTTGTGATTCAACTTGTAATCAACTTGTCATCCTTTGTTTGATACTCATCATTTACTTGTCTGATTATCAGTTGAGAGTCTGCATAAACTTGGAGTTATTTTATCCTCCATTCGATAGCCATTTTGAGTCCTGTGATTAGTTCTTCATATTCCGAGATGTTATTTGTACATGGGAAAGAAATTTTGTAAGCCTTAGATATACTATCTCCCAATGGTGTGAGAAATAAGATACCTTCTCTTGAGTCATGTTGAGTGTGGGACTTGTCAAAGTACAAGGTCCAACGACTTGTCTATATATTAGCAATATACTTTCATCTGCGAAGTTTGTTGTGAGAGGTTGGTGATCTTCTATTGGTGCTTTTGCTAGTTGATCTGCTATGATCTATCATTTGATGGCTTTCCTATCTACGTACTCTATGTCAAACTCGCTCAGTATCATCACCCATTTAGCAATCCTAGATATTAGAGTTGATTTTGCTAATAGGTACTTTAGTGGATCTACTTTTGAGATTAGCTTTACTTTTTAGTTCAATATGTAGTGTCTCAAATTTTGTGTCATGAAGACGACATAAAGAAACACTCTTTCTATGGGTGAATAGTTCAATTCATATCCAACCAGTGTTTGATTGATATAGTAGACCGCTCTTTCCTTGTTATTGTCATCTAGCTGTGCTAAGAGAGCTCCTAATGTTGCCTGTGTTGTAGATACATAGAGTATCATTACTTTATCTAGAATAGGTGGCATCAATACTAGAGGAGTGAGTAGATACTCTTTGACTTGCTATAATGCTTGATCACATCTACCATCCCACTTGAATGTGATGTGTTTGTGTAGCAAATGGGTAAATGGATGACACTTGTCTACCAACTACGTGATGGATGGATTGTAGTTTCCCTTGTAGACTTCTTAGTTGATTCAATGTCTTTGGAGGAGGAATTTCTAATATGGCTTTTATCTTTGTAGGATCTACTTCAATGCATCTTCTTGATACTATGTACCCTAGCAATTTTCCAGATGTTACTCTGAATATACACTTCTTCAGATTAAGCCTTAAGTTGTACTGTTCGAGCCTATCAAACACTTTTTCTAGGTTGGTCAAGTGGTCTTCTCTCTTGATGGAATTCATTAGTATTTCATCCACATAATCTTCCATAGTTGTATGCAACATATCATGAAATATTGTAGTCATTGCTCACTGATAGGTTGTCCCTGCATTCTTTAGATCGAATGGCCTGATGTTCCAATAAAAGGTCCCCCATGCACAAGTGAATGTTGTTTTATGTTGATCGTCAAGAGATATCTTTATCTGATTATATCTGAAGAAGCCATCCATTAGTGACAACATTTCATGTCCTATAGTTAGGTCCACTATCATGTCTATACTAGGAAGAGGGAAGCCATCTTTTGGACAAGCCTTGTTTAGATCTCAGAAATATATGCAAATTCTTATGCTCCTAGTGGGATTTGATACTGGTACTAGATTCGATATCCATTTTGGATAATCAATTGGTCTAATGAATCCCACATCTAGTAGTTTCTTCAGTTCTACTTTTACCAAAATTGCTATCTGGGGATGTATTTTTTGTAGCTTCTTCTTGATGGGTTTAGCTCTAAGAAATATGGCTAGGTGGTGTACAACCAATGTTGGATCTAGCTCTGGTATGTCTACATATGTCCATGTGAAGTTTATCTTCCTTTCATTGATGAATGTTGAAAAATTCACCTTTTCTTCAAGATTAAGTGATGTTGCATGGTATGTGATTTTGGGTGTTTCTGCTATGCCAACATTAATAGGTTTATCTTCTTCAACTAGGAGTGTCAACTTCTCTTGATATTCAGAAATAGGGAGATTGAAAATCCATCCTTAGATTCCTTAGAGAGGTTTTCAATCTTAGATTCATCCTTTATTTTTCTCTTTTTAGGATCTAATAGAGCCACATCGTGGTTTTCCCTAGGGGATCTCATTTTGATTTTTACATTGTCCTTTTCAATTTTGTGACTAGAAGACACAATCTCCCCTTTGAAATATGCTTCTTGTTTGAGTTCCATGACAAACCCTTCTTTATGATCTCCTGATGGTATATCGGTTTGAAGTCCCATAAACTTTGTAATGGCTTCATCATTTTGGAATTGATCCAAAATAGGCGTATGATGTTGTTGGTCCCAATCTATTAACTGTGGGTAGGAAAGGGGTAGGTTGTCATCATTATATGTAAAGCTTATAAAAGTTTCTGAAATGGTCAATATAACTTTGGCATCATTCTCCCATTGTGTATCTAGGTCATCATCACTAGAAGCAAGGGAATCCCATTCATACTCGTTGGAGTCTGTTTCATAAGTATAGTCTTTAAATATAGGTTTTCTAGGTCGGCTAAAGCTTTCAAATATGTCCTTGATTGGTAAGTCATTGTTTATAAGATGGTAGGTATCCAATGTATTAATGTCAATAGAAGGAGCTCCTTTCTCAAAAGAGGCAAATCCAGTGTTTGGAGTAACGATGTCTATCGAACCATAGCCTAGTCCCATGTTCTTCTTTCTTTATTCCACTATAATATGTTCCCATGTAACTTGTTTGTGTCACTCAAGGCCACCTTTTATAGTGTATCCCATTTGTTTGGCTAGCAGATACCCTTTACTGCTAGTATCAATTGGAATGGGTTGTAGCTGTTCTAGTTCTTCTTGTTCTTCTTTGTATATCATTGGTGAGAGGCCCTCTTTGAATATTTCCTCATCCTTCATATCTACCCACTTGGTAAAGATCATAGGTTTGACTACCATTGTTACTGCTTAAACATGTTTGATCTCCTTTGGACCTCCATAAACCTTTGGGGTTGGGGGAAGCATTCCAATATAAAATTCTTGATTGAAATGAAAGTTTTCATTACCTTTGTCAAGTACTTGAATCTTGGGATCATATTTTGGTTGTTCACTTGATGTGGGTTTAGTTGAGGTTGATGGTAGTGTGGATGGATCAACACATGAGGAGTGGAATGATATATCATTACTAGGTATTTGCTGTATTTTGTTGTATTTCTCCTCCAATTTTGCACAGTAGTGGAAGGGTTCATGATCTGCGTATAATGTAACTTCCTTTCCCTTGTGAGGAAATTTTAGACACTGGTGGAATAACGAAGGAACTACTTGTAGTGCATGAATCCATGAGAATCCTATAAGAAGGTTATATGGTAGCTCAAGTTCCAACACCTGACATGTTGTTTCTATTGTTGCCGGTCCTATTCGTACTGGAAGTCCTATGTTGTTTATTTTATATGGCATCAACTTGTCATCCTTTGTTTGATACTCATCATTTACTTTCTTGATTACCATTTGAGAGTAGATCCATAGAACTGCAATTTTTTTATTCTCCATTCGATGGCCATTTTGAGTCCTATGAATAGTGCTTCATATTCTGAGATGTTATTTGTACACGGGAAAATAATTCTGTAAGCCTTGGGTATACTATCTCCTTGTGGTGTGAGAAATAAGATACTTATTCCTGAGCCATGTTGAGTATGGGACTCGTCAAAGTTTAAGGTCCAACAGCTTGTCTGTTCTGTTAATAGTACGCTTTCATTTGAGAAGTCTGTTGTGAGAGGTTGGTGATCTTTTATTGGTGCTTTTGCTAGTTGCTCTGTTATGATTTTTCCTTTGATGGCTTTCTTGTCTATGTACTCTATGTCAAACTTGCTCAATATCATCACCCATTTAGATGCCCTACCTATTAGAGCCGCTTTTGCTAATAGGTACTTTAGTGTATCTACTTTTGAGATCAACTTTACTTTTCTGTTCAAGATGTAGTGTCTCAACTTTTGTGTTGCGAAGATGACAGAAAGACAAACTCTTTCTATGGGTGAATAGTTCAATTCATATCCCACTAGTGTTTTACTAATGTAGTAGACCACTCTTTCATTGTTATTATCATCTAGTTGTACTAAGAGAGCTCCTAATGCTGCTTGTGTTGTAGATACATAGAGTATCATTACTTTATCTAGAATAGGTGGCATTAATACTAGAGGAGTGAGTGGATACTCTCTGACTTGTTGGAATGCTTGATCACATCTACCATCCCACTTGAATGTGATGTCTTTCAGAAAAATATGGGTGACTGAATTACACTTGTCTACCAATTGCATGATGAATTGCTTGATGGATTGTAGTTTCCCTTGTAGACTTCTCAGCTGCTTCAATGTCTTGGGAGGAGGCATTTCTAAAATGGCTTTTACCTTTGCAATATCTACTTTGATGCCTCTTCTTGATACTATGTACCCTAGCAGTTTTCCAAATGTTACTCTGAATACACACTTTTTTGGATTGAGCCTCAAGTTGTACTATTTGAGGCTGTCAAATACTTTAGTTAGGTTGGTCAAATGGTCTTCTCTTTTGATGAACTTTTCTAGTATGTCATCCACACAATCTTCCATAGTTGTATGCAACATATCATGAAAGATTGTAGTCATTGCTCGTTGATAGGTTGCCCATGCATTCTTTAGACTAAATGGCATGACATTCCAACAGAAGGTCCCCCATGCACAAGTGAATGCTATTTTATGTTGATCGTCAGGAGATATACTTATCTGATTATATCTAGAGAAGTAATCCATTAGTGACAACATTTTATGCCCTGTAGTTAGATATATGATCACATCAATGCTCAGAAGAGGGAAGTCATCTTTTGGGCAAGCCTTGTTTAGATATCAGAAGTCCGTGCAAATTTTTATACCCCCAATGGTCTTTGATACTGGTACTAGATTCGATATCCATTTTGGATAATCAATTGTTCTGATGAAACCCACATCGAGTAGTTTCTTCAATTCTACTTTTACCAAAAGTGTTATCTAGGGATGCATCTTTCATAGCTTTTGCTTGATGGGTTTAGCTCCAGGAAATATGGATAGGTGGTGTATGACCAATGCTGGATCTAGCCTTGGCATGTCTGCATATGTCCATGCAAAGATTATCTTCCTATCATTGATGAATGCTGAAAAGTTCACCTTTTCTTCAGGATCAAGTGACACTACATGGTATGTGATTTTGGGTGTTTTTGTTGTGCCAACATTAATAGGTTCAACTTATTCAACTAAGAGTGTCGAATTATCTTGATATTCATAAATAGGGAGATTAAATCCTCCATCTTTGGGTGCTTTGTAAGGTTTTCACCCTTAGATTTGTCCTTTATTTTTCTCTTTTCATGATCCGATAGAGCCACATCATGGTTTTCCCTAGGGGATCTCATTTTGATTTTTACATTGTCCTTTTCAATTTTGCAACCGGAGGACATAATATCCCCTCCAAAATATGCTTCCTATTTGAGTTCCATGACAAACCCTGCTTTATGATCTTCTGATGGTATATCAGTTCAAAGTCCCAAGAACTCTGCCATGGCTTCATCATTTTGGAATTGATCCAAAACATGCATATGATGTTGTTGGTCCCAATTTATTAACTATGGGTAGTAGAGGAGTAGGTCATCATCGTTATCTGTAAAGATTATAGAAGTTACTGAAATGGTCAATATAGCTATGGCATCATTCTCCCGTTGGGTATCTAGGTCATTGTGCTAGAAGCGAGGGAATCCCATTCATATTCGTTGGAATTTTTTTCATAAGTATAGTCTTTAAATATAGGTTTTCTAGGTCGGGTAGGGACTATACTTATGCTAAAGCTTTCAAATAGGTCCTCGATTAGTAAGTCACTATTTATAAGATGGTAGGTATCCAATGTCTTAACGTCAATATAAGGATCTCCTTTTTCAAGAGAGGCACATCCAGTGTTTTGAGTAACCACATCTATCGAACCATAGCCCAATCCCATGTTATTTCTTTGTTCCACTATAATAGGTTCCCATCTACCTTGTTTGTGTCGCCCAAGGCCACCTTTTCCAATGTATCCCATTTGTTTAGCTAGTTGATCCCCTTTACTACTAGGATTAATCAGAAGGGGTTGTAGTTGTTTTGGTTCTTCTTGTTCTTCTTTTGTAGATCATTGACGAGAGGTCCTCTTTGAATATTTCCTCATCCTTCATATCTCCCCACTTGATAAAGATTATGGGTTTGACTGCCATTGTTACTAATTGAAAATGTTTGATCCCCTTTGTCCCTCCATAAACCTTTGGTGTTGGAGGAACCTGTAGACACGTAAAATGTATTGATTGACATTGGACATCTGATCCTGACCACTAACATTGCTTCATCCTGAATCATCCTTCGGTCTAACCATTTAATCAAATGCTTTTATTTGATTGAATTCATCAATATTCCTCTCTTAATTAAATAAATCAGTTGTCTAATTAAGTCATCCTTTCTCGATAATTAAATTAACCATTCTGATCTAGTTATCCCCATTTAATTAAATAATTAATTTTATTCGATTAAATCTCTAAAGTCTCTCTATTAAATTAAATAAATTAAAACCTTATTTAGTTTAATCTAACATCATCACTTTTAATTAAATAAATAAAAATTCCTTATTTAATTAATCCTTTATCACATTCTTCTCATATTTGATTTAAATAAATCCACAAATTTAAGTCAAATAGGTCACACATCATTTGATCCCTTCATTAAATTAATTAACGTTGATTAATTTAATCTCTTCTCATGTCCCATCCTCCATCTTTTGCCACTTGCACATGAAAATAGAGTTATTTGATTTATTAAATCTCTATTTTCTCAACAAGGCATCTTTTAAGGAATATTCCTCAAGTTTGAATTCAAAATCCAAGTGGACTTTGTCCTTCCAACAAGGCATTTACTCCACCTACAAAGTCCTTTTGCCTTGAGACAAGTGGCATTCAGTGCACCTTCTTTCCCTCTTACATGTCATTTCAACAATTTCAAAATTCAAATATATGCATTTATTAACACATTCTTCAAAACTTGCACATCCTCCATCCACTCACATGTTGACAAGTGGCACTTTGCCATTGGATGAAATTTAGTCCCACATTGCTCTATTCTTGGAATTTTCTCAACTTGACATTCTATAAATAAGAGGCTAATCTCCTCATTTCATCATCACCATTTGAGTAAACTTACTATGCTCAAATATTTAGCAATCTTCATCCATATTTTTGAATTTGTAGCTAGGTTATGCAGATTTTTGTCTTGAAGCACTCATCATTCTTCATCAAAGTGGATCACAACCTTCATCAAATCATCAAAGCTAGCATTGGAGTTGGGAAAGTGCCAAATTTCACATCAAATTGGCACCAATTCCCCCATGGGATCAAGATTTTGCATTGTTTTCAATAGGATTTAGCTTACTTTCTTGTTCTTTCATTTCTTTCTTGCTTTATTTCCTATTTAAATATTTGCTAATGGATTGCATGGGGAATCCTTGTTCTTACTTGCATATGATCTCCTAATATGTTTATTTATTGTGTTTTGCAGGTATTTGGATTGGGGTTCTACATTTGGTGCTAGAAGGAGGGCAATATCATCTTTTTATCACGTTTTTGTCAAAAATTCTACAATTTTTTGTCTACAGGAAAACTTCGCAGCTGGAAGCTTAGCGTTGTTGTTCAACACCGCTGGTTCTTTTGCATCGCTATACAAAACTACTGAAAATTCAAACTGCGATGCCTCAGTGTTCCTGCCCAAAAATTTGAATTCCAAACTATGCCGCTGAACCTGTTTGACCTGTGAGAATCTTTGAAAAACCCAAACTGCACTGCTGACAAAAAGTGCGACGCATTCATGCTCACTGGTCTGGTTACAGAGCGACGCTGACTGGAAAGCAACACTATATAGCACTACTGGGGAAATCAAACTGTGATGCCTTCGTGGATTGCACCGCTGGAGGGGAGTATGAAGTGAAATTTTATTTATAGCGCGTGCTTCTTTTTAAATTATGGTTCTTCTATCTATTTTCTACCTTTTTGACCTCTGTTTTGTAGAATATAACTGATTTTTCTTGTAGGTTGTATCGATTAAAGATGAAAAGGAAAAGAAACATGATGGTGTCTTTTCACAAAAACAAGTGTTTTTAAACACTCCAAGTGTTTGTTTAACACTCTTAGAGGAGTCACTATTCCTCTTAAGGAAAAAATTGTCATCTTTTTATGCTTAGAACCTACTAATTTCATTTTGGGCTTTAAAAAGAACTTTTGAATTCTTGTTACAAAAGGGCTTAAAAAGAACATTAGGACTCAAATTTACTAAAGTTTGTTTTGGGATTAAAAATTGAACAAGGCAAATTGTCACACTTACTTTGGTGCTTTAAAATGAATTCACTTTTTGCTTTGAGGATTTAAAATAAACAAGTGTTTGCATTGTTTTGCAATTACATACACAAAGTAATATCATCAAAAGACGTATGCGCTTCTCTCGCACCTCACGATGATCTTGAGAATCAAAAGGCTTTTGGTGACATTAAGTTGCGTAAATAATTGCCCATACACACTTCAATTTGGGTTTAAAATTGAACAAATTGTGTGAGTGTGAGTAAATCTATTGCATGTGTTCTCCCTTTGTTTCTAAATGAAGGTTGATCGAACTATGAATACATTTACTCACTATTGTTTATCTTAGAGGGCTTGCCTTGGGGAAAAATTACTCACCCAAGGGAACGACTCAACCAGTAACACTCTAAAGCCAAGAGTATTTCCAACCGGGATATAAATGTGGATATTGGAGTAATGCCAATATCACGCAGTTGGCTCCGACGAGAAGGGAAGCAATGGTCTCTCGCCACATTGGGTCAACTCCTATGAACAAAAAGTCTGAATTACAACCCTTGTTTTAGAATTGCCAAAATCCTTGATCTATTTGTTGGTGCAAGAACGGTTGTTCTTAAGCCACCCCACACTTTTACGGTCTTTTAGTAGAAATGGAAAGCATGCCATGGGAGTTTCATGGGTGTTGATGCTTGCTGCCCCGTATAGGTGAGTGCCATGGAGGGGATCCAATTGGGTCAAGCATCTAACCATTCGCTAAAGATAAGCATAGCTGGACTTGTCCAAGTGGGAACTCAACAAATATTGTCTTCCATATCCATAAGGTTGTACTTTCCCTTGGTTACAAAATGCTTTGCTTGTTCGAAAAAATTTGGAAACAAACACTTAACATCATCATAAAAATTTCAAACCCTTTAGGAGGCAAATAAAATTGACCAAATTCATGTGTTATTGCTTGCCTTTGGGATTCACATCCTTAGAGGTTTCTAAACACTTGAATTTACATCCCAATTTTCCTACTAAAGATAAACAATAGGTAACCCTTGCCTTGAATTCATCAAATTTCCACATAACATACTTTGTGGGATTCGAAGAAATTAAGACATTGGACATCTAGTTTGGAAACCTAATCAAAGAAGTGTTTGTGGTAAAACAAAGTCACTAAGCAAAGATAACAAAATTGAATCTCACATGAGTTGAAACCTCATGATTTCCAGGAAAGTCAAAATCCCAAAACGAAAGTCCTTGAGTGAAAGTTCAAAATTTAGGAGTCACACTTGAAAGGTCATCAAGAGATACATTAGGAAGTGCAATCAAAAGCAACATATCAAGATAAGCAAAAAATTCACAAGATTCTATAGACTCATCCCTTTGAACAATCCAGAAATGTATGCTCAATTTGAACCACTTCTTAGTTATAGAGGTCCTTAGAAGTATTGTATGTTCTTCAATACCGAGGTCTAGTAAACAAAGCATCTTTTTAGGTACATCCTAGGATCAAAATTAGACTGTCACCCATCTTCAAAACCAAAATCATCTCATCAACAACTCTTCGAAAGTATTGAAAAAATCCTTTATGTTAAACTTTGGGCAAAACATTTGAAATCAATCCAAAATCACCTTGTTTGATTGAATGTGTGTAGATGCATCCTTCTCCACATATTTGACCAAATTATCAAAAAATTGTGAACAAATTCATCCCTTGATAACATCCAACATCTTGGGATTTAGGAGTTCATTATCAAAATCATCTTATTTGGATAGGAGTGTTTAGATGAATCCTTCTTCTCACACCTAGACAAATTATCATCTTGTGAACGATTTAACTCTAGGACAACATCCAACCTCTTAGAGTTCATGAGTTCACCAAAATCCAAATCCAAAACAAATCAATCCTAAACCAAGTCCTAAGAGTTTAACATACCCTTCAAGATTTTCTCAAAGAGTTCCAATCATCCATAAAACATCCATCTTACATCCATATCATTATCATCCTTTGATCTTGGAATCATCCTAAAATTCTCTCTTTTTGTGCCTAAAGATATATCAATCCAAAGAATTGGAGATTCATCTCCCATATTCTTGAAAAATTGATCCCTATTTTATGGTGCAGACTAGATCTCAACATAAGAACATGGAAGCCAACAAAGAAACACCCACTTTAAGTGACCTAAGCCAAACTAACTCCGAAATGAATCTCATTGAATCAAGCAATCCTTTGACTAACTTTCTCACAAAATCCACAAGAGGAAAACCAAGAAGAAGATCTTACCTTTGGGATGTCACACGAGGAAATCACCGAAATGATCCAAAATCTGGAGAACCATAAGATCATAAATATCATGATGAGGCTCAACCCTTCACTATACATGCTCGAACTAGCAAAATAAGGGGCCAAATTACCTTCTGATTTCGACGTGAGCTCTATAGTGGAACCATCTTTAGAGGTCATGCCTCCAATTTCATCCACACTCCCCATCTCATCTACACCCCCATCCCAAAGCATCACTCAAAACATCCTGCAAATCACAACATCTTTTTCTCCAACTCAACCTAATGTTAATAAGGGAAGTGCATTTATTAATGGCATTCAAACACACCCCCTTGTCAATAATCAAGACTTGGATGCAAACACCATTTTGGAACATAAAATACCCCAAAATCCATTACATAAGTATACCCCTCTCACTTTCCATGATCCTAATGATCCATCGCCATCATCCTTTTGGGCAACACCCCAAACCTCTCTCCCCATAACTTCACAAGGAGAGGGTGACATATTTGGACCAGGGGGCATTTTTGACACTGCACCATTTTCTCAAGAGATCACATCCCTCACATTTTCACCTCTTCCACCATTACCACCATTATCCACACCACTACTTGGCTTGGGGCTTCCACCTTTACCAAATATCAATCAAAATCAAACCAACATTCCAAACGTCAATCAAAACATCACGCCAAACTTTCAAAACTTGTCATCGACATCGCAACAACAAATGACAACTACACAAGCAATCACAACATCATCAACCCCCCTAACATCTCAAAGCATGGTCTCTCAAGGACCAACCACATCGATCGCACCATCCACCAACCAAACCCTAATCACCAACACAACATCACCTCCCACCACCACCACCACCACAAGCACCATTCTGAATCCACCACCACCTCCACCACCACCAAGCTCCAATATATCAAGCCAATACAATATGGCGTTGCAAGCCACTCAACAAGCTGCTTATCAAAAGGCATTCCTGCAAGTACAAAAGCAAAAAGTCGTGCAATTAGCTGCTCAACAAACCACACAACTAGCTACTTAGCAAGTCGCTCAAAATGCACAAGTTGCCCAAGAAGCCCAAGCTGCATTACAAACAAAAAAGGCTACTCAAGCCCAAATATTATTGCAACAACAAGTGGCACAAGCACAAGGAAAAGCCCAAGCACAAGCTCAAGCTCAAGCTCAGGCGCACGCTCAATATCAAGCACAACAAGCATAGGCATAAGCGTAGTATCTTGCACAAAAACATGCAACACAACTGCAAGCATATTAACAAGTGATAAAACAATACCAAGAGAAACAAGAAGCAACCCAATTAGAAGCCCAACAACAAGTGTTGTTGGTGCAACAACAAGCATAACAACAAGCTCAACAATAAACAATCCTAGTACAACAACAACAAGACCAACAACAAGCATTGTTCATATAGCAGCAAGTGCAAGCATACATGGCTCAACAGAATGTGCAGATACCACCAATCAACACATCAACCAATCCACCCATCACACCCCTAGTGAACCACCTCAGAACACTTTCATCCCACCTCCTGATCTGCAAAATGGTGTGACAACACAAATTAGGTTGCTTTCACAACAAGTGCTCGACCTTCAATCAGAGTGAACCACAAGAACATCTAGTAACTTGTGTCCTTATCCATTCGACACGAGCCTTGTGATGAAAGCATTCCCGAAGGGATTCAAGATCCCTAAATTTGATGAGTACTGTGGGACAGGAAACCTTGAAGATTGTAAGGAAATCTAGGGAGCGTATCTAGTGAAAACTCCATACAGTAGTGCCTTCGGTAACTTTCATTTTGATTAGGTTACCTCAAAGACACGTTCAACTATGTCCTAAAGTGGAAACAGACATAGTTATTTCCCACATTGATCTTTCTGAGAAAAACATATGTGAATTCAACAGCAATCAACAACATAGGTGAAATATCCTACATAAAATAGAACACAAAGGTTTTATGTGGGGAAAATCCATTCAGATAAAAAACCCCACTCTCCAAAGTTTGAGCCATTGTATTATTCAGCAATAGAAAGTTACAATACAATTTCAGGCTCTTAGCCTTTTCAGAGCTTACATCTTGTTCATCTAGATACAACTGGTAGCAAAACTATCCCTAAGAGATCACTCAAAGCAATCATGATCACGAGAGATTCTAGCAGCTTAACTCTGCCCCTCAATCCTTTGCATCGACCTCATGGCCTCGGCCTATCGGCCAGCCACTCGGTCCTCCCTCTATTGTTCTCTCTTTGGCTCTCGACTCTTCAGCTCCTTGGCTTATCATCCCGCTCCTTCATAACACACTATACATACGTTTATGCATTCATTCTTAAATAGGCCCTCTCTGAATCGGTTCAAGATCACACAACAACAATCTCCAACTCAACATCCTTATCGAAACGTAGATGTTTCCATTCCTGTGTAGATTTTTCCTTGCAGAGCGTTCAGTTCCATCGCAATTGCTGCAAAAAATCCAACCGCCAACTGTTTGAATTTTGCTTCCTCTGATTGGTCCACGACCCACCACAAAGGTAGTCAAACGGTCAAGGAACAATCCACTAAGTTTGCATGTCGGTGAGACACGAGAAGTGTCTCCCCGATGCTTAATAGATTCACAGACGATATCAACATAGGTTCCAACAGTCGGCAAGAGGTTATATCGAACGCCATGAGTCATACCGAATCTACCGATATCCTTTGAATTTCTATCAGTAACCGTCAAACAGTCGACAAGACCTACCGCTCTCGCCAAGACATCATGCTGAAGCTCACAAGGTATTTCGAAGAGTTCATCAGTCGGCAAGACTATCGCTCTTCGCCCAGACATTACACCGACGACTCCAAGTCATATCAACCTCAGCATTCTCATCGGCGAGACAATCGCCATTCGATGAGACGTCATACCGAATTTCAAAGGTCATATCGATGCTAGCTTTTCCATCAGCAAGACACCTGTAGTTCGCCAAGACTTCATACTGAAGTCTTCAAGTCATGTCGACATGAGTATTCCATTCGGTGAGACAATCGTCTTTCGCCATGAAATCACACTGAGCACTTCATGTTATACCGAACACTGAGCAGTCACCAAGAGTCATACCAACAATAGGTTTCCCATTGACAAGACAAACACTCTTCGCCAAGACATCATACCGATGCCTTCAAGTTACACCGCAATGCTCGACAGTTAGCAAGACATTTGTCTTTCGCCAAGACATCACACCGAGCGAACATGTCATACCGAAGCATCAAAGAGTCGGCGAGACTTATCGTCTTCGCCAAGACCTTATACCAAGGTCTTAAGTCACCTCGAGCGCTACATTCACTAGTCGACAAGACTTATGTCTTTCACCGAGACCACATACCGAGCGCTCATGTCTTGCCAAGTCAGCAAGACATTTGAATTTTCCAAGACCTTTCACCAGGCACCGAGAGCTACACCGATGACTTCAGTTGCATCCCCATTGGCAAGACCAACACTTGTCGCCAAGACTTCACGCCGAAGTCTCTAGGTTACCCCAAGCCTATCTTTCGCTAAGATTCATGCCAAACACATCCCACACCATTGGTGAGACAAATGCCCGTCGCCAAGACTTCATAGCGAAGCCTTCAAGTCATACCGATGAATCCATTCACCGAGACATCTCCCGGTCGCCAAGACTACATGCCGATAGGATCAAGTCATGCCAATTTCCACATCGGCCAGACAAACCAAAGGTCATGCCGATATCGGCAAGACTTCCTATCATCGCCGAGACATCATTCTGACATATATGAGTTACCCTGATGATCCAGTCGTGATGAGTCTCCCCGACATCTGCTAGACCAAACCATCAGCCAAAGGTCCACTCGGCAGAAGGTTACAGTGAAGGCCACAAGTCACAGCGACATCATCAGTCGGCAAGATAGAAGCAAAGTCTCAGCAACATGAGCAAAACGCAAGGTTACTAAACTGCCAGTCGGCCAGACAACATGAATGTCACAACGACCATGCTTTCTCAGAGGTTTCAGCCTGTGAGATTGAGGTACATTTTCCAACAATCTCCCACTTGACTAAGATCACACAGGCACCTCCAAAGCAACTAGGAACTAAGATCACACTAGCTCCACCAGTTCAAACCCTGCAATACTCAAGACACCCAATCAACATGATTCAACAGATAAGAGTCCACCAGACAATCTGCAACTAAGACCAGGCATCCAACTGCAAACCACTGTCCAATGAAGCAACCAAAATGCAACCGATCACAGCCTTCCAGGAAACCACATAGACCTCAAACATGCTCTCATGCTCCATCAAGAATTCTGCTCCAACATCCAAGATGTCCACCATTCAGGCAACAATCCTTGTCATCTTCCAACATGGCACATGTGGAAGAAAGATACAAGCCAAGGTGAATAAGCACCATTCCCACAAACACAAGAAAAATATCCTAGTGATATCACCAACAAGCTACTGCTACCACTTCACTGTGCTCAAACGCTATACAGAAGCAATATCAACTTCAAAGCTTCAAACAAAACACAACCATGAAGTCATCCTCCAGAAATAAGATAAATAACACCAGTTAGAACAACAATCAGAATGACTGCTCCCATCCAACTGATAAACCCACACGATTGAAAATAGCACCCACAACTCATGCTATACCATCCAATCACACATACCTCACAGGTATCAACATCAGTAAACTTATGCCAAACCATAATCAACTCATTAACAGCTTCTAGTGTCAACCAGTCAAAGAAGGCAAGACACATACAAGAACTCCCACTTCCTGAGTAATCCAAATCTGAAAGATCAAAGGCATCGCAAGTCTACCAATACCAGCACATAGAAAATGTAACCCTGTAGTACCAAAGAAAAATCCACAATGATATGCACAACTTGCAACAACCTGCCACAAGAAACATTTCTCTCACCACAAACCTTCACGACCATAGAGAGAAATTTTGCACATCATCTTGCTGTAGAACGTCCTTCTACATACACTTCTAATAGCCAGCTGTGTCAAGAATGATCTTCTTCATATCCCAAAAGAAAGCCTTAACAACATCCATCCGTTCAATCACCAAGATCAACCCATCTTTAAAATCAACATGGATGTAAGCATCTCAAAGAAGATCAAACTAGTTCATTTCCCATTTCAGGAAATCAGCCCATACATCATCTCCTACCAATTCTCATTAGTAACAAGAAGATAAAAGAAACTGTACAACTTCCACTATGAATCTTCCAGAATCATTAAATAGTAATTCAAGATCCATATCATGAAAGTAAACTTAAAAACACATCTGAAAAGTATAATGGGCCAAATACCTTTCAGATAAACTGCCGAGTAGACCAAGAGTGGGAACGAGAATAATCCTTCAAGATATACAAGTCATGATGACTAATCCAAGAGCAATCTCCTCATAGGTCTCTTATTGAACTCACATTCAACCAAGGTATAGCCTTCTTGGACTTTCAGACCATTGTCAAAGCTCCAATTAGCTGAATCAGGAACTTATCATGACACCATGATCTACACATCTCCTTAGGAGATACCATGCTTCAAGTGACTTCTCCATTGTCTTTAAGTACAATGCACAATGCCAAAACTCCAGTGCAAACAAGAGTATACCATGACATACAACAAATAGACGCAAAACCAATATCACCTGTCAGGCACAACCAACACCTTAACCAAAGACTCCAAGCGTCTTCCATGGATCCAAGATGTTGCACATCTTCAAGTAATGTTCATGCAAATGCGAAAGAAAACCATTCTGCAGCAATAGGATCCCAAGAAACATCTACAACATTAAGAAGACTATTCACCACCATGTGATGAACACACAATCACTGCTAGAGCTCCCACTGAAATGTGACATTCGAGCTCTCCAAGCATCATGACCACCTGCTACAGGTTCCAATTATTCAGGTACTCTATAGTATCCATCCTCTCATCTCAAAACACCACACCAATGCACAAGTGACCACGGACAAGGCCAACTAACAAGTTTGTACCAACAATGAATCAACCTCATGGATATAGACAGTCCACTTCCGAGTTGTCTCATAGCAAACATGTAGGTAAAGATAGCCCACAACATTGCACAACCCGTAGATCCATTTAACAGAAACATGCAAACCCATCATTGCATTGGAAATGCAAAACTGAGATTTCAAAGAGAATAACCACGTAGACAATATGACTCAAACATCAGATCAAGCCAGATCTGACTTTCCAACATGTCCACTACGAGCACCATAATCAAGGAACCCACAAGCACCACCACAAGAATGCTGAGTGACAAATCACGTACCAACACTCCCATGCAGAGAAGAAAAAATACCTCCTCAAGCCATGCACCAAGCATGCATGCAGACCTGCAACTATCTCATCTAGCAACACCCCAAAAGGCAAATATCTAGACAATAGCTTAACAACAACTCCACATGATCATAAGTTTTTCTTAACCATGTAAAACCTGCAAAACCACAGAGCCATGCAAGTACAAAACATCCTTAGAAAGGAAAACAACAGTTCAAAAGAATCCAGGTCCCTTTCAGACCAACTCTAAAACCACCAATATGCACATGCATCCAAGAAAGAGAGAAAGGCTATTTCAGAAGCTTGCAAATCATCTAATGATTAACTCCATAGCCTTCAAGCATTCGAGGTTAACAGGAAACAATGCCTTCCAACACCAGGAACCACCACCTAGCATAAGCACTCTGAAAAATCCACCTCATACTCCATAGTTATACCTCTACCAGCCAGGAGACTCAGATCACAACATGATCAACTCCATTTTCCATCTTGACCATCCTTCAAGCTGCATGCTGTCTTAGAATTCCACAAGGCTTCCACTCATCAAAAGGATCAATCCATCAGTCCATTCCTCCAGATTTCTTCCAGCCCATCAAGCTAAGAAATCTTCACAGGAGAAATATCTAGAACCAACAACCAAAAGAAGGCTTTGATACCACTTGTAAGGAAATCTAGGGAGCGTATCTAGTGAAAACTCCATACAATAGTGCCTTCGGTAACTTTCATTTTGATTAGGTTACCTCAAAGACACGTTCAACTATGTCCTAAAGCGGAAACAGACAGTTATTTCCCACATTGATCCTTCTAAGAAAAACATATGTGAATTCAACAACAATCAACAACACAGATGAAAGATACTACAGAAAATCCTTTCGGATAAAAAACCTCACTCTCCAAAGTTTGAGCCATTGTATTATTCAACAACAAAAAGTTACAATACAATTTCAGGCGCTTAGCCTTTTTAGAGATTACATCTTGTTCATCTAGATACAACTGGGGAAAATCCTTTCAGATAAAAAACCCCACTCTCCAAAGTTTGAGCCATTGTATTATTCAACAACAAAAAGTTACAATACAATTTCAGGCTCTTAGCCTTTTTAGAGATTACATCTTGTTCATCTAGATACAACTGGTAGCAAAACTATCCCTGAGAGATCACTCAAAGCAATCATGATCATGAGAGATTCTAGCAGCTTAACTTTGCCTCTCAATCCTCTGCATCGACCTCATGGCCTTGGCCTATTGGCCAGCCACTCAGTCCTCTCTCTATCGTTCTCTCTCTGGCTCTCAGCACTTCAGCTCCTTGGCTTATTAGCCCGCTCCTTCATAACACACTACACATACGTGTATGCATTCATTCTTAAACAGGCCCTCTGTGAATCGGTTCAAGATCACACAACAACAATCTCCAACTCAACATCCTTATCGAAACGTAGATGTTTCCACTCATGTGTAGATTTTTCCTTGCAGATCGTTCAGTTCCATTGTAACTGCTGCATAAAATCCAACCACCAACCGTTTGAATTTCGCTTCCTCTGATTGGTCCATGAGCCACCACAAAGGTAGTCAAACGGTCAAGGAACAATCCATTGAGTTTGCATGTCGGTGAGACACGAGAAGTGTCTCCCCGATGCTTAACGGATTCACAGACAATATCGGCATAGGTTCCAACAGTCGGCAAGAGGTTATATCGAACGCCATGAGTCATACCGAATCTACCAATATCCTTTGCACTTCTATCGGCAACTGTCAAACAGTCGGCAAGACCTACCGCTCTCACCAAGACATCATGCCGAAGCTCATTAGATATTCCGAAGAGTTCATCAGTCGGCAAGGCTATCGCTCTTCGCCCAGACATTACACCGACGACTCCAAGTCATATCGACCTCAGCATTCTCATCGGCGAGACAATCGCCATTCGATGAGACGTCATACTGAAGTTCAAAGGTCATATCGATGCTAGCTTTTCCATTGGCAAGACACCCACAGTTCGCCAAGACTTCATACCGAAGTCTTCAAGTCATGCCGACATGAGTATTCCATTCGGTGAGACAATCGTCTTTTTCCAAGACATCACACCCAGCGCTTCATGTTATACCGAACACTGAGCAGTCGCCAAGAGTCATACCAACAATAGGCTTCCCATCGACAAGACAAACACTCTTCACCAAGACATCATACCGATGCCTTCAAGTTACACCGTAGTGCTCAATAGTCGGCAAGAAATTTGTCTTTCTCCAAGACATCACACTAAGCGAACATGTCATACCGAAGCATCGAAGAGTCAGCGAGACTTATCATCTTTGCTAAGACCTTATACCAAGGTCTTAAGTCATCCCGAGCGCTGCATTCACCAGTCGGCAAGACTTATGTCTTTCGCCAAGACCACATACCGAGCGCTCATGTCTTGTCGAGTCGGCAAGACATTTGACTTCACCAAGACCATTCCTTGGGCGCTGAGAGCTACACCGATGACTTCAGTTGCATCCCTGTCGGTAAGACCAATAGCTGTCGCCAAGACTTCATGCCGAAGTCTCTAGGTTACCTCGAGCCTATCTTTCGCTAGGAGTCATGCCGAACACATCCCACACCGTCGGTGAGACAAACTCCCATTGCCAAGACTTCATAGCGAAGCCTTCAAGTCATACCGATGACTCCATTCGCCGAGACATCTCCTGGTCGCCAAGACTACATGCCGATAGGAGCAAGTCATGTTGATTTCCACATCGGCTAGATAGACCAAAGGTCATGCCGATATCGGCAAGACTTCCTATCGTCGTCGAGATGTCATTCTGACATATATGAGTTACCCTGATGATCTAGTCGCCATGAGTCTCCTCGACATCCGCTAGACCAAACCGTCGGCCAGAGGTCCACTCGGCAGAAGGTTACAGCGAAGGCCACAATTCATAGTGACATCATCAGTCGGCAAGACAAAAGCAAAGTCTCAGTGACATGAGCAAAATGTAAGGTTACTAAACTACCAGTCGGTCAGACAACATGAATGTCACAATGACCATGCTTTCTCAGAGGTTTCAGCCTATGAGATTGAGGCACATTTTCCAACAAAGATCACATAAGGGAATTTCAGGTTCATTGCATGGAAGTTGTGTATGACGATACCTATATGATGCGGCTATTTCCTAGGAGTTTGGCTGACCATGCCATGGAATGGTTCTCTCGCCTACCCACAGGCATCAAGACATTCCAAGAAATCATAGACGCATTCATCAAAAATTACACATGCAATATCACCATGGATGTTAGTATTGAAGAACTATCAGCTCTGAAACAAGGTAAGAATGAATCATTCGCTTCGTTCCTACAATGATGGCGATCCAAGGCCAATCGGAGCAAATGGGTCATGCCCAAGGAACAACAAGTGTGCACCATCATATCCAACCTTGACGGACTCTTGGCATTCTATCTCAAGGTCCAAGGGATCACCATGTATGACCAGTTGATTTCCAAGGCACGCAACATCGAACGAGCCCTTATGACACAACCTGGAGGATCAACTTCATATTCTGAACAACATAATAATCCCCCACCCACCAATTACAATGAAAAACCTTGCACATGGGCAGGAAACAAAAATGTTACCAATGATGGTGTTGTCGATGCCAATGTTGTTATTAGTGCCCCTTGACAAAACACACCCGCACCACAACAACAAATCCAAAACCATCATCAAGCGAACACAACAACACAACAACCAAGCAACCAAGCGATCAATAATGCCAATGACCAAAGAGGACATCCCCAGTGAAACAAGAACTTCACCAAACAAAAATACACTGCTCTTGGGGAACCAATCGAAGTCATCATGAAGAAATTACTAAACGAAAACCTCATCAAGATTCCCACCTACTCTAATTACCAAGAACCAGATGTTAAACCTCCTTGGTACAACGAAAATCAACTCTGTGATTTCTAAAAAATCAAAGAGCACACCATGAACAGCTGCATGAGACTAAAGAACATAGTCCAAGATCTCATTGATCAAAGAATCATAAATGTGGAACAACCAACAGGGAATCAAAATCTCAAAATATACACGAATCTGATGCCTAACCATAATAATAAAAGGAACAATAACACTGATAAGGGGAAAGGCACCTTCAAAAATGTGAATCATGTGTATGAAACTATCATCGCCTCCCTAGATGAATACTGCACAGTAATCACTATCAAAGGAGCCCAAGCCGATTGTGGAGTCACCACAAGAGGTGGAAAAGTTACTATCGCAGGATTATCTCAACCAAAGAGAACTTTCATGTCCAATTCAAAATCCGTTCCCAATGGTTACAATGTCCTTGATTAGCTAAAAAGAATGCCAATACAAATCTCCATCATGGAGTTATTAAAAATCTCATCCGCCCACAAGAAAATCCTTGAGGAAGCATTGGCTTCATCCACTGTCCCCGCAAATCTTGATGCAGAACAATTCCAAGCTATGGTCGGAAACAACATCACCCCAAACCTCCTTACATTCTCGGATCAGGACTTTCCCGCTCAACCATATCATAACCGTGCACTCCATTTAGAGGTCCTAGTGCAGAAAAGTAAAGTCAAGTGAGTCTTGGTAGATGGAGGTGCACGCTTGAATATTTGTTCCCTCAAACTCATTAAGCAGTTAAAAATCTCAAAGGATTCCATCGACAAAGGAAAAGGTATTACAATAAGAGCATATGATGATCAGGAAAGAGTGTCCCAAGGCACAATCAGAATCCCTATTCAAGTAGGGCCAGCTATCATGGAAACCACTTGTCAGGTCCTGGGCCTCGACTTACCCTATAAAATTCTCCTAGGACGTCCATGGATACATGCAATGCAAGCGGTAGCATCAAATTTCCATCAATGTGTCAAAGTCACATATGAGGGACAAGAGGTCACCATCCATGGAGATCCTAAACCATTCTCTTACTACAAGAAGCTTGAGGAAAAATACTAAAAAATACCTCAAGTACCTAAAAATGATGAAGGCCCATCAACACTGTACATTGATCCAGCCACTCTCGCATCCACATCTGCGATAGAGACACCCGCCACTCCCGCCATCCCCACCATCTCTGATATCAAACTCATCATCCAGGATAATGGTTGCAGAAACTACACGATTCCCAAAAATGATTTTGTGGTAGGAGAGTTACCACAATCTCCCATATCACGAGGACGTCCACAATCAAATGAAGCCTCCACATCTCAAACATCCCCTGAAGACTATCCCAACTTCAAAAGTTGGGGAGATCTTGACCAGGAAGTCATAGAGGATGACCCATCTCATCTCCTATACCAAGATAGTAGACCATCAATCGATCTACCAATGGATGACAAAAGCAAAGGTTTGAAAATGATGCTTGCAATGGGCTATGACAAAAACTAGAGACTTGGACAAAACGACAACGGGCTTATAATACCTATCATTCTAGAGATGCGAATAAGAAATCTTGGCCTCAGACGTACCCCTCTGAGTATAACCATATGTGGCTGAAGTCCTCTAGTTAGAAAGGTCAACAATCCTCCTCAGCTATCCGTAATCGAACTTCGCTTACTTGTATCTACAAGTCAAGTTATAGACAACTTCACATTTGACTTAACTGACGTCTATAGTAGTAGTGATGACGAGGATCCCATATCCAACCTACCTAGGCTTTTTGAGGATACCACCCTTCCCATGATTAGCACCTTATCCTTTGAGGCAGATCATCAAAATCATGAAATTGGCCTAGTTTACCCCCAACTCATCAAGTATGACCAACGAGGACCACCAGTTCTTGACACATTCGAAAATGATGAGGCACTCTCAAAATTCATGGGACTACGGGATAACATTCCATGTGGGGATCACAAAGTAGGGTTCATCATTGAGCTAGATAGAAATGCATATTATGGGGAAATGATTTAATCCCTCAGTCGCAAAAGTGAGAAATTAAGAATAATATCAAAGTCCTTGAGTGAAAACCACACTGTGGCACTCTTTGACATGAAAAAAGTAAAAAGAAAGGATGCATCCAATGGTGAAAACCTCTTCGAGGCACCTGAGGATGGGGGATTCAATCTTCCTTTCAGAGCTCTTCATCAGGAAAAATCAGCAGTCCTAGTAGAAAAGTGCAATCCAGTTAATCTAGGAACAGAGGAGACCCCGCACATCACATTCTATGTAGAATCATTACTATTAGAAGAACAAAAACTCCTAGTAGCCTTCTTGAGGGAAAGACAAGTTAAATTTGCATGGAGCTACGCAAACATGCCAAGGCTCGATCCAGAAATTGTAGTTCACCATCTAGCAGTATATCCTGAAGCAAATCCCATTAGACAAAAGCTTAGAAAGATGCACCCTCAGATCGCCCTACTAGTCAAAATGGAAATAAAGAAGCTTTTGGATGCAGGATTCATTCGACCAATAGACTATCCAAAATGGGTGTCAAACCTAGTTCCTGTCTCAAAACCCGATGGTGGCATCAAAATCTGCACAGATTTTAGGGACTTAAACAAGGCATGTCCAAAAGATGATTTCCCGTTGCCCAACATTGACATGATCGTAGACATGACGGCGGGACACAAAATTCTTTCCTTGATGGATGGTTTCTTGGGATACAACCAGATAATGATTGCTAAAGAAGACCAACACAAAACGGCCTTCACATGTCCATGGGGGACTTACTATTGGAATATGATGCCATTTGGCTTGAAGAATGTAGGAGCAACATACCAAAGAGCCATGACCTTAATCTTCCATGACATGATCCATAAAATTGTTGAAGATTATGTCGATGACATACTAGCCAAATCCAGAAAGAGGAAGGATCACATAGCAACTTTGAGCACTATTTTTGACAGGTTGGAGGAATACAAGGTCCGATTAAATCCAAAGAAGTGTGTCTTCGACATACAATTAGGAAAGTTTCTGGGATACATAGTGTCAATGAGAGGTATTGAGGTAGATCCAATAAAGGTAAAAGCAATCCTTGAGATGGAGGCACCCAAAACATTGAAACAATTAAGAGGTCTCCAAGGCAGGCTTTAGTCCATCTGAAGGTTCATAGCATAGTTGGAAGATAAAGAAAATCCATATTATCACCTACTTCACAAGGGAGTAGCGTACAAGTGGGACAACAAGTGTGAAGAAGCCTTCAATAAGATCATAAAATATCTGCTTACACCACCAATCCCAAAAAAGCCATTAATTCTCTATGTGTCAGCAACAACAACAACCCTTGGAGCTCTCCTAGCTCAGCATGACGAAAACGAGACAAAAAGGGCCATATATTATATCAGCAGGACAATGGTTGGGCATGAGTTAAATTACTCATTCATCGAAAAAGCATGTTTAGCAGTAGTTTCAACAATTGGATCCCTACTGGACATTCCTCGCAACGTTCTAAAGCATGAATTCTTGGTAGAGCAGCTTCTCGTGCCTGCATTCGAGGTGCCAGAATCAAAATTTGTGTGCGAAATCATTGGTCTTGGTGATCCTTGGTACCATGACATTTATACCTACCTGTGAATAGGGGTCATACCTGCCGATTTACCCTCAACCTTAAAATGAACCTTTGTAAAAAATACATCCTGATTCGTCATCCTAGGAAATACCTTATATCGTAGAAGCATAGAGGGAACCTTATTACGCTGTTTAAATGTTGAGGAGGCATTGACCGCTTTAACCGAAGTACATAACCATATCTGTGGTTCACACTCGAGTGGAATGACCCTGGCCAAGAAACTACTGAGGATGGGGTATTATTTGCCTACAATGGAAAGAGAGGCACATGACTATGTTAGAAGGTGTCTACAATGTCAGCAACATGGGGACCTCATCCATGCTCCAGCTTAAGAACTTCATCCCATCATCACACCATGGCCCTATTCATAATGGGGACTCGATCTCATTGGAAAAATCACTCCCACTTCATCTAATGGCCACATGTTCATCATAACCACCATTGAGTACTTTACCAAGTGGGTGGAATCCATACCCATGACATATATAACCAGGAAGTAGATATCAAAATTCATCCTGAACTATCTCATTTGCCGTTACAGTGTCCCACAAGCCATTATCTCAGATAATGGGACACCATTTAAGAATCAGGATGTCCGCAACTTATGTGTAAAATTCAAAATCCAACATTGCTTCTCCACCCCATACTATCCCCAAGGCAATGGCCAAGCAGAAGCCACAAACAAAACCATTTTGAAAATCCTCAAGAAAATAGTCAATGACGCAGGTCGTGACTGGAATCTGTAGCTCAATCTCGCCCTCTGGGCCTATTGAACCAGTATCCGCACACCCACTGGCGCCATTCCTTTCTCCTTGGTCTACGGATTAGAAGCAGTACTCCCCATTGAGATTGAGCTCTCGTCACTAAGAATATCACTGCAAAATCTCATCACGGATGAAGAATATTGAGTATCAAGATTGAATGAGCTGGAGCTATTGGATGAGCGGCGTATAAACGCTTTAAATCATTTGCAAGTCTATCAAAACAGACTCAAAAGGAGCTATAACAAGAAAATCAGAAGCAAAACATTCCAAGTTGGAGAACTGGTACTAAAGGAGAATCAAAAGAACATCCCAAACCCAAACAGTAAAGGAAAATTTGAACCCAACTGGTTGGGACCATTTGTTATCACAAGTTATAAGTTAGGGGCATATCAGTTATCAACACCCGAAGGGGAACCTCTGCAAGACCCCATAAACAACTCTCATCTCAAAAAGTTTTATGCCTAAGGTATAAAACCAAGCAAAAAATAAAAAAACCAGAAAATGTCTTGAAAAAATGGTTACTTTGGCATAAACCCGACAAACAGGCGTCTTAGTGACAAAAAAAAAAGAAGCAAAAAATAAAAAAAAATTAGAAAAAGGATTAAAAACAGTAAAGAGAAAAATCGTCCTCTAGTGAAAACCACTTCAGTGGCACTTTGGACAAGTACCTTGGTGAAAACCTGGCAAACAGGCACCTTGTATAAATAAGCACTTTCCATCCACCAGGATCTTTACGACTTGTTCTGCATCATCCATCCATTACATTCCCATCATCCATCGCATTCAGATCTCCATCTATCACTCATCCACCCACATCCACACCATAGCTTGATCCTGTGTTCGACCCATCCTCAAGGTCAGTTTGTCCTGCCTTTATCGGAGTAGTCTATTGCATCACGCTAGGGGCATGTTCTCATAAGATCGAATTCATGTATATTCTTGAAGTCCTAAATCTCAGAAAATCCAAAAAACATCAAAACATTAGAAAATCCAAAAACATCAAAACATCAGAAAATCCAAAAACATCAAAAAATCACCAAAATCCAAAAAATTCAAAACATATCAAAATCTCAAAACAGGTCAAAAAGTCAAAAACAAAGTCGTCTAGTCGAACTCAGGTCTCTGAGCCTTGAACGTAGGCAAGGTTGATCTGTAATCATCCCCTGAGACACTTAGGTCAGTCCTTTAGGAGTCCGTCATAATAAACTGACATTTCATCATGTATATCTTCATCTGTAAATCGGTCAAGTCGTCAGTCAAACTATGTGGTCTCTACGTGTATAACGTAGGCAAGACTAATCTGTTGATCAATTCTCGAGGCCCCTATGATAGGTCCTTAGGTTAGTTTCTTGGTCAAAATCTCATAAAACCCCAAAACATTGAAAAATCAAAAATCAAAACATTTGAAAATCTCAAAAATACCAAAAACAACCTCAAAACATTGCAAAACTCCAAAAACATCCAAATATTTTAAAAAATCCATCCGTCTCATCTCGCTTTCACCTGCAATAATATCACTCATAATAAACAATTGTCATCCTCAACCTTTGGTGAAACAATAAAAAACAAGTCTAACCGGTGAAAAGTAAAACTCAAAATGTCAAGTCTTAGGTTTAGGTCAGTATGTAAACAAGTTGGTCAACTCTTTGTGTCAATAGCCTCTCATCCAATCAATCCCATTTCAATCATCTGATAACATCATGTCCTAAGATGTATCCTTCCTACAATGGGCATTATTTATCAGAAAGAACACTTTGGATAAATGAAATGATGTGCTGCCATCCACTAACATGTCCTAGGATGTATCCTTCCTACAATGGGCATTATGTTTTGGAAATAGTTTCAATTCTTATCTTTGAAAACACAATTTCTTTTGGTTAGCGGTATTGAAGAACATCAACTTGTTTGTTTACTTTATCTTGGTCTTTTGACTTATCTTATTGCGCTCATTCCAAGGACCTCTCGATGATATCCGAACAGAGGATTTAGAGAAATAAGAATGGGGCAATGATCATTATCTTTTTTCTGCTGTGCTTGTTGGATATTCTTGTAAAATAACCTTGGCAAATACTTGCTTTGTTAGGTATGTATGGAGGATGTTTTGGACAACTTGTTGACTATTGCATTGATAGGTTATACCTTTCTGTGTTTTGGTCTGAGATGTTTGAAACTTCTAAAGTGCATCCTAGCAAGGTTTCCGTATGTCAGGTGTGAACAAGAATACTCCTATCTTTTTGTCAATTCAAATTCCATCACACTAGGTACAATGCCATCCTGGTTCTCTATACCTTGATGCATCGTACCACGTGTTTCATCAAACATAAGGAAATTGGCCCTTTGAAAATCCTAACTCCTCGACAAGTAGTCATCATCATTTGCATATTCATCATCTTATGTCTTGTTGAAATGTCTTCTTCTCTTTTATCTCTTCTTTCTCTTCACGCTAACAAGGTACTATGATAGTTAGTCATCATCATCATCATCATCATCGATCCTGCATCCACAAATCGTTAGAATATTGCATAAACATATCATATAGGAAACATATGCATTGCATATCTGTATAAATATGTTATTATTTTTCATAAATAGGCACATCCACTTTTTCACATTACATCTATTTTCCATCACATTGCACCATCACATAACATTCATTTGCATGAAACATTTCATAACCATTTCATATTACCATCTACTGCATAATAGGTACATGAGCATTATAGATAATCCATTGCATTATAAGCATACATATTCACATCACATAAACATCATAAAGTCATCTCTCACATTACATTCATTTTGCATAACATAAAGCATCACCATACCACTTTGCATTAACATATCATTTCATGTATTACATCACATCACAATAAATGCATCACATACATTTCACAATCATTTAACATGTTTAGGATAGTATATATTTGTTATTCTAAGCATCTTAAAACCATCTCATTTACATCATCAATACATATCATATAAAACATGACCATTGCATTCACATTGCATCATACATAATCATAAAAATGTACATATCGTCCATGAGTCATCATATCATATAGAACACCTCATAAATAACCACATCGAAATCATTTTTTCATTTCATTGCATAAATCATTCCATACCATTATAAACATTCAAAGCATAATAGGAACATACAAATCCATTACATTAAAAGCGTACATCCATCCATAATCATTTTATAAAAGCATGATTCACATATCATTTCATGTATACACCATAAATCATCTCCAAATCATTTTTCATATTACATCATCCATTTCATATCACATATCATATCATTTGCATCAACATACATAAATCATCATATAAATTACATCATCATCAAAACGTACATCACCATCCATCCATATCACATATCATATAAATCCATTTGCATATCATATATTAACAACATAATATAGATCTATTAATAATGCCTACATCATCAGAAAGAAATGCATCCATATATACATTACATAAAACCATAACATTATTGCATAGCATATAGAAATAGAACCGTCTATAAATGCATAAATAAATGATACACATCACATCATATCAAAATCATCATCTCATATATATATCATCATCAAGTAACTATCATAGTACAAAATAATTGGATCACTGTACATGTGTGTCAATAAGTACAAAAAGGCCCAATAGGCTATAAAAAATGAGCCCATATGGCATGAAATAATATCATCTCAATCAAAATGAGGCCTATCCCTCCTGTCTGCTACCTTCGCCTCTATCACCATGACCCTCTGCTAGTCTGTGGCTAGTCCGCTGTGAGTAATCTGGGGCCTGCTCTGCTTTGGGTACAGACTGATGATAATGCATGTGATAATAGTCCACCTCTCGGATGGCCTCCCTGTAAGAACGAAGGGACACTGTACTCTGAGAGGAGGAAGCTGCCATGATCTCCAACTGCTATCTCTGGCCCATCTCTGTGGCCGCCTGTAGCTCTATGGCCTGGTCTCTCTCAGCCCTGGCCTAATCCCTCTCCACTGTCAAGGTTTGAACCTGAGCTTGCAGATGTGCAATCATTGCATCTTGGGGATCTGGCTACCCTGCTGGATGTGCTCATGTGGGATGTACGTGAGGTTGATCCTCACCCTCAACTTGTGGTGGTGCATCTGCCTAATCCTGCTACCTGGCTGGCACCTACTCCTAGTCCTGCATTTGAACATTAGCCTGGACTGGCTGGATTGGAACACTAACCGGCTAATCCTGCTGCGCACCATCTCTCCATCCTCATCCTCTCCCTTTGCCCCTCGATCTCGGTTGAGCGGAGGGTGCTCTTGAAACTGTCAACCATAGGGGTGGCCGAAACTAATCTCTATAGGCCTATGCCACGTCTGGATCTACGATTCCTTGATCATATACCCAAGGCCGGGCCACCAACTGTCTGAAGTTGTCCACTGCCTCAAAGGAAGGAATGTATCACCCCCACGAACCTTATGATACAGTGCGAGCAAATATGGCCACATAGTCATCATCTGGTTGGTCCTGTGCCTCACTGAACTGACGCTGAATGTGCCTAGGCAGGTATCTCTCCACCATCGTATGCTCTCGCCCCTGCATAAAGCGGTCCTGGTAGGTAAAGAAGATCTACTCTGCATCGTCAGCCCATCCGGGGTGACCAAGGTACAGGTGCGATGTAAAAACCTGCATCTCATCCAGGACTCTCCTCTTGTGAGGAATCTCATGCTTGTCCGTGTGTGTAAAGGACACACCACCTCTGTAACACCACACTAGGGGATCATTAGGCCCCATCGACACTGCAATGACTCGCGACTGAAAAATGGCTATGTGCTCCCACGCCCACACGTGGAGAAGTGTAACACCTGCTCTGAGTGCTCTTCTGTCGAGGTAGACGTACTTGTGTAAGTCCCTGTAGAGCGAGGCAAGAAGAATAGGCCCCCAAGCAAAATGTACTGGCCTGTCACAAACCATATGCTCCCAGCAAAGTCCCCAGCCAGGACTAAAATATTGGCCTCGTCGATCTGAGGGAACGAGACCTGAGATGATTGCTGCAACCACTAGACGAAATGGTGATGTGAGTGTCCTATGGCACTTCAACTCTATCTACCCTTGTAGAACATAACCTCATATGTGGTGAGGATTGAATGACAAGCGTCTCGTCTGGCATCCATATCAAAAATAATGCATCGCCCATGTATCGACAATCTAAGGATGCGCCACACGTCCTCTAAGGTAACGGTGGCATCGCCAGTAGGAAGGTGGAAGGATGAGGTCTCACTGTGCCATCTCTTAGAAAGTGTTGACATCATCCCAAGGTGGGTCCACACGGGCGCTTCGTATGTAATGTACCACAACCCCATGTCCTGCAGCCGATCTTGCTCCTTGTCGCTAAGGTCTCGCAGGTAACTAAAAATCTCCCGCAATCTATGCTCCCGAGAATAGAGCTCCCTCACCGCGTCTTGCATCAGGGAAGGTCACCATATTAAAATTTTTGAGAAATTTTATTCTGAGCATCCGAAAAATCGGCCCAACGTTGCTACCTGTGAAGGCATCGCAGTTTGAAAATTGCAAACTGCAACACTGGAGTGCTAAACTCTAAAAGAGCACCGCCGTGATGCACTTTTCTATTGAGTGACGCAATTTGGCAATATTCCGGTCTAAAAGTGCACCGCCGCGTCACACTTTTAAATTACCCCACTGGCAATGAAATGGGTGTCAGAGTTTGAAGTTTGTTTCCAAAATCCAAACTCCACCACTGCGGCACATTCTACGATGGCGGGTTAGTTTGACCTACTGAACGGTGCAGTTTATTTTTTGAGCGGTGCTATATAGCACCGCTGCAGAGGAACTAAGTTTAAAAGCATTAAATGAAAACGAAAAATGAAAAACAAAGCTCAAGTAAGGATCACTTACCAGTGCCCCAATGCTGGGAGGTCACTGGTATGTCTGGACTCGGTCAGAAATGTGCATCAAGAGCTGTCATTGTGCCATCTCATCAGAATGTCAGAGTTCAAATTGTAGATTCGTTAGAAGGCTATGTGTGAAAATGAATTGAAAGTGACCCCTCGGAGCCTTTTAAGCCTGAAAATTAAGGTTTTTTGACCTTGTTTGGCTATCCTGCTAGGGTTTTGAATTCTTGAACCTATTTTTGTCTGGTTGAGGCCTGTTTTACATCATTTTATTGCGTTTAGACATGTTTTTGGCCTCCTGGAGCTTTTTTGGACTTGTTGAGCACTTTGTCCTCTTTTTTCACGAGATCACCCAAAAATCAAAATTTTCGTCCAATCTCTCGAGGGGGCAGTATGTTGGCATGTTTTCTCTTGCCGAGCAGCAGTGGGGGAAAATTTTGAAAATGAAAAAATCTTGGCTTTGATCGAAATCATTTATTCTTTGAACCAACGCAACGAGTGCATTGTTTCAAAGAGGGGCAAAATGTAGACACGTAAAATGTACTGATTGACATTGGACATCTAATCCTGACCACTAACATCACTTCATCCTGAATCATCCTTCGGTCTAACCATTTAATCAAATTCTTTTATTTGATTAAATTCATCAATATTCCTCTCTTAATTAAATAAATCTGTTATCTAATTAAGTCATCCTTTCTCGATAATTAAATTAACCATTCTGATCTAGTTATCCCCATTTAATTAAATAATTAATTTTATTTGATTAAATCTCTAAAGTCTCTCTATTAAATTAAATAAATTAAAACCTTATTTAGTTTAATCTAACATCATCTATTTTAATAAAATAAATAAAAAGTCCTTATTTAATTAATCCTTTATCACATTCTTCTCATATTTGATTTAAATAAATCCACAAATTTAAGTCAAATGGGTCACATCATTTGATCCCTTCATTAAATTAATTAACGTCGATTAATTTAATCTCTTCTCATGTCCCACCCTCCATCTTTTGCCACTTGCACATGAAAATAGAGTTATTTGATTTATTAAATCTCTATTTTCTTCAACAAGGCATCTTTTAAGGAATATTCCTCAAGTTTGAATTCAAAATCCAAGTGGAATTTGTCCTTCCAACAAGGAATTTACTCCACCTACAAAGTCCTTTTTCCTTGAGACAAGTGGCATTCAATGCACCTTCTTTCCCTCTTACATGTCATTTCAACAATTTCAAAATTCAAATATATGCATTTATTAACACATTCTTCAAAACTTGCACATCCTCCATCCACTCACATGTTGACAAGTGACACTTTGCCATTGGATGAAATTTAGTCCCACATTGCTCTATTCTTGGCATTTTCTCAACTTGACATTCTATAAATAAGAGGCTAATCTCCTCATTTCATCATCCACCATTTGAGTAAACTTACTATGCTCAAATATTTAGCAATCTTCATCCATATTTTTGAATTTGTAGCTAGGTTATGCAGATTTTTGTCTTGAAGCACTCATCATTCTTCATCAAAGTGGATCACAACCTTCATCAAATCATAAAAGCTAGCATTGGAGTTGGGAAAGAGCCAATTTTCAAATCAAATTGGCACGAATTCCCCCATGGGATCAAGAGTTTGCATTGTTTTCAATAGGATTTAGCTTACTTTCTTGTTCTTTCATTTCTTTCTTGCTTTATTTCCTATTTAAAGATTTGCTAATGAATTTCATGGGGAATCCTTGTTCTTACTTGCATATGATCTCCTAATATGTTTGTTTAGTGTGTTTTGCAGGTATTTGGATTGGGGTTCTACAGAACCATATTGAAATGATAGTTTCTGTTACCTTTGTCAAGTACTTGAATCTTGGGATTAGATTTTGGTTGCTCACTTGATAGGTGTTTAGCTAAAGTTGATGGTAGTGTCGAAGGGTCAACATATGAGGAGTGGAATGATATATCATTACTAGGTATTCATTGGATTTTGTTATATTCCTCCTCCAATTTTGCACAGTAGTGGAAGGGTTCAAGATCAACGTATAATGTAACCTCCTTTCCTTCATGAGGAAATTTTAGGCACTGGTGGAATGTCAAAGGAACTACTTGTAGTGCATGAATCTATGGGCATCCTAGAAGAAGGTTATATGGTAGCTCAAGTCCAATACTTGACATGCTATTTCTGTTGTTGCTGGTCCTATCTGCACGGGAAGCTTGTTGGTTCCTTTTGAATTTCTTGCAAGGACATCATACTCTCTTATAGTGATGCTTTTGACCTTGTCAATTACATCATCAGAATACCCAAGCTATTTAACAAATTTCAAGGTGAAAATGTTTAAACTTGCACCATTATCTATCAATACTCTTTTGACTTTATGTTTGTGGACACCAACCTCTATATAGAGGGCTTGGTTGTGAAATGGTTTCTATGGAAGGCATTTCTCAGAAAAGACTAAATGGTGAGTGACCATGATTTTTCCAACCATGGCTTGAAACTAATCAAGATTGAGGTCATCAGGGACCGATGTTTCCAAAGCTTTCTCTAGTATTTCCTTATGCGTAGGTGTTAATTTCAATAGCTCTAGTATGGAGATCAAAGCGAGAGTCTTCTTTAATTGTTCCATAATACTATAGTCTCTTCAAAGTTATTGGGGCACAACATGGTGAGTTGGTAATTGATTTCCACTTGGACATTAAAAACAAAGATATCCACCAGTTCTTTGTCGGGAATAGGCCACTTGCACCTACTAGCTTTATGTCTCCATCTTTGTAGGTAGGATGTAAGGGATTCTCCTTGGCTTTGTTTAATATTGTAGAGGTCAGTGATGGTGACATCCTGTTCTATGTTGAACAAGAAGTGACTCACAAACTTGTTAGTTAATTCATCAAAACTCTAAATACCCGGTTGTAGATGGGAGAACCATTCCATAGCATGAACAGTAAGACTACGTGGAAAAAGTACCATTAGGTTGGAATCACTCTTTTACACTTTCATGGAAGCTACCAAGAAATATCACACATGTTTTATCGGATCACCTTTTCTCTTGTACTTGTCAAATTTTGGTATTTCAATTTTTTTTGAGAAGGGAAGCATAGTAATTGAGTGATCAAAAGGGAAAAGACATATATCTTGTAGAGTGTAGGTCTTATTTGGTTTTCCAATTTGGATGCCCAACATATTTTAATTTAGTGCTTGTAGTTGCATGCCTGCCTCTGTGTTTGGTACATTTTTTTGGGGACCTTGTGCGTAGTAGCCTTGTTGTCCCAAAATGTTTGTTTGGTCATAGGATGGGTATGGTGGAGGTATGGGACCTTGGTAACCATGTTGGGTGGAAGGAGGGTTAAGTCCTTGTTGATTATAAGGAGGGTTAAGTCCTTGTTGTGTGAAAGGAGGATTAAATCCTTTTTGTGTGAAAGGAGAATTAAGTCCTTGCTGATTGTAAGGAGGGTTAAGTCCTTGTGTGAAAGGAGGATTAGGTCCTTGTTGATTGTAAGGAGGGTTAATTCCTTGTTGTGTGAAAGGAGGATTAATTCCTTCCCAATTTTATTGAAGAAGGGTACCTTGATAGTGCATTGGTGGTTCACCTTGCTATGGTTGATTCTGCTGAAGGGTACCCTAGTAGTGCATTAGTGGTACACCTTGTTGTTAGGACAAATTGTTTAGAAGGGTACCTTGGTAGTGCATTGGTGGTACACCTTGTTGTTGGGACGAATTATTTTGAAGGTTACCCTGGTAGTGCATTGGTGGTACACCTTGTTGTTGGGAGGGATTGTTTTGAAGGTTACCCTGGTAGTGCATTGGTGCTACTCCTTGTTGTTGGGATGAATTTTTTTGAAGGTTACCTTGATGGTGCATTGGTGGTATACTTTTTTGATTTGGTATGTTGGTTGAAGGATCAATATATGATGCATTATGTGGTATGTATTGTCCTTGTGGTGGGATGTTACCTTATGGCATGTATTGAGGTGGACCTCCTTGATATTGTTCGGCCACTGCTGCTTGCTTGATTTGGGATGGTTTCCTAAACAAAGGGTTGTCCATTGGTTGTTGTTTAGGTTGATCATTGCTTTATGAGAAGATTGGTGGCATGTTTAGAATCTCCATTGATTTGGGTATTTTGCTCACAACTAATTTATCCCCTAAGGGAATGAGGTTAGGATCCTTAAGACCTTCCACATTAAAGTTTATATGTGGCTTAGCACCACTTTGTGCTAATTTGAAGTAGGCATTTGGATCCTTTCTTAGCAATTTGTCCATTAGTTTAAGTACCTTGGAATTGTTGGAGTGCTGAAAGAATTCTTCCTCACTATCCACCTATTCTATGATCATGTCCTTGGGATTTTGGTTTGACCTTTCCATCATTTCTTGTTGTTTACAGATTACTTCCTCCTCAATTGGTGGTTGTTTTGGTTCTTGTCAAGGAGTTATAAGGTTGCTTTGTCTATAAGACCATGGGTCACTTCCGTCATTTGTGGTGTTTTTTGGGGGCATACTAGAGCTTCTTTTGTTGGCTTCCATCTTTTTTCTATGTTGGGATTTCATGGTTGTCATAAACAAGTGCCAAGACTTTGTGAAAGTTGGTGATTTCTAACTTATGGAGTGAACTAATGCTTTGCTTTTGGGATTTTCTATTTTTTGAGTGTTTTAGGATTTTCTATTTTAAAAGGATGGTATCTATTGCCATGCAGGAGGTGGTAATATGGGCCTTCCAACTGCAAGATCTGCTTTTCGTTCCTCTTTGTCTAGGATATTAGATGTGTTTCTCCATTGAGTTGGTGTTTTCTTTCTCTCAAATATGAAACTTAAACTACTGATAATGTCTGAATGTTCACCTTCAATTTGCATGAGACTTGGTTGTATGATAGGTGCTGTAAGATTTGGTTGTTGAACTGGAGTAGTTGGATGCCAAATGGTCATAAAGTGAATGATGAAGGTGTTTGGTGTTTTGATATGGTTTCTGTGATACTCAAGACCCTAAAGTTTGAGTGATGTTTTGGATGTCTTGGAAATGATGCTATTTTTGGGACTCAAAAAGTTGAAAACCTAGACTGATATTTCACTTCATTTTTCTAGAGGATATGTTGTGAAGAATCTACTTAAACTATCCTTGAGGTTCAAGCAAATGTTGTTATCTTAGAATTTTGAGTGAAGGAATAATCCAAGGTTGTGTTTTGATTTTGAATCCTAAAAATATGTTGGTGTGTTTGATCATGCAAAGGGATATGGACCAATGTAGATATGACATGTTTTGGGAGTCTAAATATTTTCGTTCTCTTAAGATTTAACCAGTTTAAGATTAGTTTTTGATTTTCACTAGAAAGCAAGACAAAAGTGGCAATCTTAGAATAGTAGCGATAATTTTTGTCAAAAGCGGCTAAATTTTGGTCAACTGTGACCAAGTCTGAAGGACAATCGTGGTAGGATTTCTCAAAAGCGGCCAAATTTTGGTGAACTATGACCAAGTCTGAAGGACAATTGTGGTAGGATTTCTCAAAAGCAGCTTTTGTTTGTAATTTTTCTAATTGGTGATCAGTAAAAGCAAAAGTGACATTTTTAGTCAAAAGTGGCAAGATTTTAGGTCAAATGCGGCCAAAAGTTAAGTCAACTGCAGTAATCTTAGGATCAAAAGCGGTAATTTTGAGGTCAACTACGTTTAGTTTTACAAAAGTGGTAGGTTATAGACAGTGACTATCATAATCTAAAGAGCAAAAGTGACATATTTTTGATCAATTGTGGTATTCTTAAGGTAAAAAGTGGCAAAAACAACAATAATAGTCGTTTCTATGCAATTTTATTTTCCAATTCTTGTGTTGGCTACAGTTTGGATAAATTTGTAGATTTGATGTCTTGTTTTGATCTAATTTGAGAATTTTGGCAAGTGATACGATACAACACAACAATAAAAAATATTTGACCTTAAATGTCTATAACTTAAGCAAGTTTCTTTCCATAAAAGCTCAGATTTTGTGAAATTCAAAATACTAAAGCTATAGTTCCCAATGTTGACTTTGTTCTTGTGGACAATGGAAATGGAATGCACAACTTCTTTTATCCATACTAGAAAGGGGGAATGAAGGAAGAGGAGACCAATTTCACAATGCTCACACTCAAGAACAAATCCTTGAGATTCCAATGCAAAAGAGATTGAAATTTTTCAAAGGGGATTGTCCTAAAGACTGGAAATTTATAAAAGAGATTGACTACTAATGCAAAACCAAGAAAATGCAAGATGTTTGAAAACACGCTGTGATATTTCAAAAAGACCTAAAAAGATGAATAGAAATGCAAGTAAAACAGAACAGGAAAGCTATAAAATAGAAAGTGTGCACCTAGAAATGTGTTGAAGAATGGAAATGCTGCTGATCCTGAAATTTTGACCTATTGGGATTCATTTTCCATTCTAGACGAATCAGTCCCAAATCTGGAAAATTGCACCAGAGCCTATTTCATCCAAATGGATATTTGAATTTATAGAAATCTCTGAAAAGAAGGTACAGTGGGACTCATTTGCCACTACTAGGGGATGAGTCCCATTTTGTTGAAAAGTGTCCCAGGGGCAGAATCTCAAACTAAAACTTTGCAAGCCTCTAAATATGGATGAAATAAGCACTTTCCCACTGATTTCATGCAGATTGGATGGATATTTTTCCCTAGATCTGAGTTTCCATGAGTCTTGACAACTTTTCATGACAACTTTGACAACATTTGCAACTTTATCATTTTTGGCATTTTTCTTTGACCTACAAACCCACAATCACACATTAAAGAGGGGAAAACTTGTTGATTGTTAGGGCATGGGGGTTTGCCTTGGTCAAACCCCTTTTAGGTATTTAAACCAAAATAATGAAACAAGATAATGAAGCATGGAATAATACAATTAGAGACTTGCCATGATGATAGATCTTGAATTTCTGCAACAATGGCTGAATAATTTGCCCTTGAATGCCTTAGGAAACTATCTTGATGACTCAAAATGCTACAACCCTAGCTTACTTGACTTGACATGGATGATGAATGATGAATGAATAATGAATTAGGGTATAAAGGCTTTTTTTAATAGGAAATCCACCTAAATTCCCCTAGGTCGAAATTAAAGAAAATTAAACTTAAAACCCAAATTTTCTTGCTCAAACCTCGAAAATGGCCCAAATGGGACTCATTCACCCAAAGTGGTGAATGGGTCCCACAGGAGCTCTTTTGCCAGCTAGGATGTTAGGGAATGAAGAAATTGAGCTCTTATGTTGATCTAGTTGAGTTTTTTATCAAAATAAGCCTCAGGATGCATAATATGGGGTCATAGGGGCCTATTAATGATAATATAAAGGGTGATTAGGGCTAGGGACACAAAGTTCAATCTAAAAGTGTGATTAAATACACTCTACAACATTAAAATGAGGTCCACATAGCCTAGAAAGGCACAACATCCAATGTGAATGTGTAAAGCACATTATAACACTAGATTAAAATTAGGTTTAATTTAGAAGCCTTCTAGATTAATGTGAGAATGCAATTAAATATATTTTACAATATTGCATCAAGGGAAAAATAAGTTCATTAGACTTAAATGCTTAATAAAAGTCTAGAAAAGTGTGAAAGTCTTTTACAACATTTTACATCTTTACAAGACATCGATACATGCATTTTATTCAGTTTGCAAGGGCCAAAGACCTAATGTGGATGTGTTATTCACATTACAACATTAAATCAAGGTAATATTAAGCCAAAAATCACAAGGAGGGCCCAAACGAGTGAGAAAAAGTAGAAGGGTTTTGGTGTCCACATTTAGCCCCCACTTTAGTGAGAGGATGAACCTACTTCAAACTCACACTAAAGTAGACATTCAAGAGGGGTCCAATCATACCAATGCAGATGGTCTAGGATAACAAAGATGGAGGAGGCGGTCAAGCCCCCAAGATCCAAGATCCTAAGTCAAACTGACATAAGCACAAAAGGACACACACGAGGTGTACAATATGTAGCAAAACAAGATATGTGATCATGCAATGACAATAACTGGAAGGAGGAAGAAGTACAAATGGTGGATCAAGCTTCAACCACTTGTCCAACATGATGTGGATCAGATCTAGGTTGTTTTTCCAAAAATGCATACTCACTTTGAGGCGACATAACTTTTGGCTGTCCGTTGGGTGAGAAACATATACTTGTGGTTGGTATGCACTCACACACACATGCAAGTGGCTATGGGGAAAGTCATGCCTCAGACTTGGCTTCCTGCTCAAACCATACCAAAGTTATACCTCTTGATAACTTTGATAAGGTGCTACACAAAAATGATCTTCGAGCTCTATGAGGCAAGAAAAACTTTGTATGCTTGAATCTCATAGACATTGCAAATGCAAAATAGTGCAAGGAATGTTCAAAGGGATTTTGCTTAGTTCATGCGAGGTCTCATCTTAGGGAACATTGTACTTAATGTCTCCAAAAGAGGAAAAATACAAGGTCTCATCTTAGGGAACATTGTATTTAATGTTTCTAAGAGAGGACAAGTGCAAGGAAATATCACACTCTTGAAGGAAATCAAGCCCAATGACACCACCAAGAAAAGGATGCATCACAAGAAGGAAGAAATTGCACAATGAAATATGAGTGTTGATGTATGCCCCACTTTAAAGTGGTTGCTAACACCATTACTGTGAGCAATTGCTTTAAAGTAGAAGAAGACATGAGAGCTTATTTGGAAATCCCTATGCCAAGTCATATGTTTCCTATAAGCTACGTCATGAAAAAGGTAGTATGTCACATGCAAGCCAACTTAAGGCATGTCGTCCACATCCCAAGCTTGCTCTGATGTGTTCATGAAAGGTGATCAACTAGCCGAAAGAGGTAACAACAAGTGACATACGAGGACAAGGCTAACTAAACCCTTGCCCCCACTTAGTGCAGGACAAGGGTGAGTAGAAATGATTGATGAAATGCATGCTAGAGTGAAAATCAGTATCAATTAGAGGAATTAGGTGCCCCCACATAAGGGAGAGCATCAAACTCCTTAAGATGTTGGATTTTACTACTCAAAGCCTTAATTCATTAGTAGAATGACCATGAACTCTATGATATGTACAAAATGAATTCTTGTAATAAAATTTCTTTCGAGTTCTTGGAGGAAGGGATATCAAGTGATCTTGGAGGCGTCTCGACAAGATACCCTCTTGATCAAAGGTAGAAGAGGTTCCTTTATTTTGCAACAAAGATATCTCTTGCTTAGTACAAGATGTCATACTTATGCAAGACTCTTTAGATTGTGAGATTTTTTTCTCTCCTTTATAGGAGGGTGTAAAATATAACGAATTCAAATCATTAGCATTTTGAGAGATGAAATTGACATTAAGCAAAGATTTCTTTGTTTGCAAAGGATAACAACCAAGACCACTAGTGTCGATCAATTTAGGGTGCACTATCGTTAAAGTCGGTTTAGAGGAATATTTTGTAAGAGTGTTGATATTGAGCGAAGGTTTGTTTATTTCTATCAAAGGACAATAACCAATACCATGAGTCGTTTCTTTTGTGTTAGGCTCTATAGGGTTGCAAATACCTTGTTATCTAGCACCACATCCTTTTCCACTATAGCCAAGTTGTTTCATAAGTTCATAACCTTTTCCATAAATCTTTTTCATTGATTTTGGATTTGGTGGTTGTTCATAATCAACTTCATCAAAGGTTGTGTAATTTATTGTGTTTTGTTCTAAAGTAGCTGAGGTGGATGCTTTCAAAGGATCTTCTGAATTTTATGTTGACATTATCATTGTTCCTCTTTCCTTGTTAGAGTCTTTGTGTATAACTGTGTATTCTCCCATGAATGTTGGTGTGAAATCTAAGGAACCCCAATAATCTTCTAATAGCTTCGTGACTTCCTCAAGATGTTTTTCTTTTTCTTTTTGTTGCACGGGTTCCACTTGTGTAGTTGGTGTTAATGTTGCCAAAGGATATTCCTTGTTTTTCTCAATGTTCAAACAACTGTTTGGGTTAGGGTCGGCTTCAAGTTTGTAGAATTTATTATTGTAGATGTATTTCATTTTATGATGAAGAGTAGAATGTACCCCATTCATCGCATGAATCCATGGTCTGCCTAGAAGGAGATTATATGAAAGATCATGAGGCATAACATGGATTGGTGTTTCCAATGTGGCCTTCCCAACTGTAATAGGTAAAGTGATCACACCAAGCAGTTGTTTTCCTACATTGTCAAATCCCCTAATAGATAAAGAGTCTGGTTGAATTTTTGATTTATCCACATGAAGCCTATCCAAAAGGTTTACACTACACACATTAAGGGCAGAGCCATTGTCAACAAGGGTTCACTTTATCCCTATTCTTTTGTATTGAGATATGATTATGAAAGCATCATTTTCTTTTTTCCTTTCCAAAGGGGGAAGTTCAATTTGGTGGAAAAAAATGTCAGTATTCAGTCCTTAAATAATGGCTGCTATGTCATTTGGTTGCGCGTTAGAAGGGATAGGAACTTGTTGAAAGGCAATTTGAAGCATAGTGTGATAATTAGGTGAATTCTGAATTAGGTCCCATAGATATATCTTTGCAGGAGTATTCTTAAGTTGTTCAACAAGATCATACTCTTTCCCACTACGTGAAGGCAAACGAGGATCACTGGGCAATATGGGATGAGGCAAAGGTAAAGGTGTTGGGGTTGGTTGTTGCGATTGCAGATTGTTTCTAGTGTTATATGTATGAGCAATGGTATTATGACTCGACTGCTGCGACACATTATTCTTGGGTGGGTAGAGGATGAATTCAGGTTTGTTTTGAGTTTGAGGTTTGTGTGATGGTGGGTAAAGGATGCGTTGAGGTTGAATAATATTAACGTCCCTTAGTGAAGGAGAGTCTAATGTGGCCTCATGATCTTTTTCTAGGGGTACTATGTTATTATCAATGTTATCCTTTTCTTGCACGATGATATCCTCCCTAGGAGGATAGTTTTTTAGGAGAATTACAAACCAAATGTTCTTGACAGACAAGGGTTGGTTCTTCCACAATGAATTCATCACAAGTAGGGGAATGATCATTGGTTGGATTTTCTTGATTATCAATAGTGGGGTTATGAGGAGAAGGCTCTATTTGGTTATCTGTTCTCTCTAAGGTCTTAATCTCTTGTGCCCTAACAAGAGGTTCCTCACATGTCATGGTTAGATGTTGTAAAGCAACTTCATCACAATTAGGGGAGGCATCAAGAGAAGGACCACTATGATTTTCATGCTTACCAAATAGATCTTCCCATATGGTAGGAACATTGGGAAAGGGATAAATGAGATTATCATGAATTTCAAGTATATCTTCTAACATAAAATTATTGTCTTCATTACTATGAAGGATGTTAGGAGAAGAGTCAATGTGATTATCATGGTTGTCTACAATTACACCCTTATGCCCTATAATGTCTTCCCAAGTGGGAGAAGTAGAATTGTTGAAGCTCTCAGTTATTAGATCTCATAACACTAATATGCCTTCCTCACAAATGTCATTTTCATGGTCACTCATGATTATAGCATTATCACAAGTAGGAGAAATTTTGGGAGAGGAATGTAAATTAAGTAAGGTGGTGCAATGATTTAATCTTCTATTGTTATAGTATCTTCCCAAGGGGAATGAGGAGAAGAGCAAACAAGATCTTCATGATTCTCAACGATTGCAGCTTCTTTCACCAAGATACCTTTGTCACTAAAAGGAGAGGTATCAGGGAAAGAACAATTATGATCATCATGGTTATCTATGTTTGTATTCTCTTTTATCAAATCGTTCTCATGAATGGGAGAGATAGGAGGGGGTATATGTTTAAGGAAAGTGTGAACATGTCCACTTTTTTGCCTTAAAAGACTCTTATAACTAGGAAATGCATTGAATGAATGGCTAACATGTTTATGGAAAAATTGTTCTTTGCAAACTTGGAAAAGACCAAAGCTAACATTTCTGAACAATAATTTATGCAAACTGAAAATGCAAAGTAAAGACTTAAAAAAGAAATGTGATTTTCAGTTTCTTACTGGTTACATTATGAAAATGATCTGAAAATGAAATGTTGCAAGTGAAAATTTGGAATTAAGTAATGCATGAAATGGACTAATTTAAGCTAGATTTAGTGAAATGCATGTAATAGAAACTCATCCAACTAATATAGATGGGTAATGGCAGCAAACAAATGTGTAGAAACTAGGTTTTGAGTGCTGTAAAAGATAGTTTTAGGGGTTCAAAGGGACTAATTCACCCAAGGTGGCAAATGAGTCCCAATGGGGATTTTTTTCAATTTTTTTTAGAATTTTCAATAGATTTTGATACTTTTTATGTTGTATGACCTGAATACTAAATGCAAATGCAGTTTTCAGATATTTGGAAATGATTTGATATGCAAAAATGCAACCTATATGCACTTTCACTAATGCAAAAATTTGGAACCCTAGAATGCAAATTAACTAATGCAAAATGCAATGCAATGTTAATGCAAGCTAATTCTAGGATAATGATGGATTCCAAACCAGAAAAGAAAGTATTCTAAAGGTGGTTCACCAAAATGTGGACAATGGAAATGGAATGCACAACTTCCTTTATCCACACAAGAAAGGGGCAATGAAGGAAGAGGAAACCGATTTCACAATGCTCACACTCAAGAACAAACCCTTGAGATTCCAATGCAAAAGAGATTGAAATTTGTCAAAGGGGATTGTCGTCAAGGCTGGAAATTGATAAAAGAGATTGAATACTAATGCAAAACCAAGAAAATGCAAGATGTTTGAAAACACATTGTGATATGCAAAAAGACCTAAAAAGATGAATAGAAATGTAAGTAAAACATAACAGGAAAGCTATAAAATAGAAAGTGTGCACCTGGAAATGTGTCAAAGACTAGAAATGCTGTTGATCCTGAAATTTTGACCTACTGGGACTCATTTGCCATTATGGGCAAATTAGTCCTAGATTTGGAAAACTACACCAGAGCCTGTTTTAGCCAAATGGGTATCTGAATCTGCAGAAATCTCTGGTACAGTGGGATTCATTCACCACTACTGGGGGATGAGTCCCATTTTGTTGAAAACTGTCCCAGGGGTAGAATCTCAAATTGAAACTTTGCAATCCTCTGAAGATGGATGGAATAAGCACTTCCAACTGATTTCATGCAGATTGGATGCATATTTTTCCCTAGATTCGAGTTTTTGTGAGTCTTGAAAAATTTTCATGACAACTTTGACAACATTTGCAACTTTATCATTTTTGGCATTTTTCTTCAATCTACAGACCTGCAATCACACATTAAAGAGGGGAAAACTTGTTGATTGTTAGGGAATGGGGGTTTGCCTTGATCAAACCCCTTTTAGGTATTTAAACCAAAATAATGAAACAAGATAATGAAGCATGAAATAATGCAATTAGAGACTCACCATGATGATAGATCTTGAATTTTTGCAACAATGGATGAAGAATCTGCCCTTGAATGCCTTAGGAAACTATCTTGATGACTTAAAATGCTAAAACCCTAACTTGATTGACTTGAGATGGATAATGAATGATGAATGAATAATGAATTAGGGTTTAAAGGCTTGTTTTTATAGTCAATCCACCTAAATTATCATTAATTTGATCCCCCAGGCCGACATTGAAGAAAATTAAATTTAAAACCCAATTTTTCTTGCTCAAACCTCAAAAATGGCCCAAATGGGAATCATTTGCCATCTTGGGTGAATGAGTCCCACCTGAATGGGACTCGTTCACCCAAAGTGGTGAATGGGTCCCATAGGGGCTCTTTTGCCAGCTAGGATGTTGGGGAATGAAGAAATTAAGCTCTTATGTTGATCTAGTCGGGTTTTTGATCAAAATAACCCTCAGGATGCACAATATGGGGTCATAGGGGCCTATTAATGATGATATAAAGGATGATTAGGGCTAGGGACACAAAGTTAAATGTGAAAGTGTGATTAAATACACTCTACAACATTAAAATGAGGTCCACATAGCCTAGAAAGGCACAACATCCAATGTGAATGTGTAAAGCACATTACAACACTAGATTATAATCAGGTTTAATTTACAAGCCTTCTAGATTAATGTGAGAATGAAATTAAATATATTTTACAATATTGCATCAAGGGAAAAGTAGGTCCATTAGACTTAAATGCTTAATAAAAGTCTAGAAAAGTGTGAAAGTCTTTTACAACATTTTACAACACCTTTACAAGACATTGATAAATGCATTTTATTCAGCTTGCAAGGGACCAAGACCTAATGTGGATGTGTTATTCACATTACAACATTAAATCAAGGTAATATTAAGCCAAAAATCACAAGGAGAACCCAAATGAGTGAGAAAAAGTAGAAGGGTTACTTTTTTGGTGTTCACAGTTCTTAATGTGACTTGAAATGTAAGCGTAAATATTCAAAATCCTTTAAAGATTTTTGTTTAAGATATCTTTTAAGGAGTGCAAACATAGGGAATTTTTCAAAGGCATTCACACTAAGTCCAGAGGGTTTGAGTTTCAATAACCATGTTCAATGCTTGTTTTAATGTGTTCATTTTAAATCAAGCAAAGTGTTTGATGTTCAAAGTAACCAATTTTTTTGGCAATTTCGTGAAGAAAATTTACAACCTAGAGATGGGCACGTTATTTTAGGTGGGCTTACCTCATGCCTCAAAGGGATGATTTTACATGCAACTTATGGAGAGTGTTTTAATCTCATCCATAAATCAGACTTGGTAAGTAACTTCTCAGAAGAAAAGTTTTGATGCACCACTTTCAAAGAATGTTTTGGCTAAAAAGGTCTCTAGTACATTGGTTCTTAGTCATTCTTAGGGGATCCAACACTTCACTAGCGTCCAACAAGCCACTTAAGGCTTTAACCAACTTACTCAGGGCTCTATATACAGAATGGTACCTCCCCTTTCATGAATGACACTGATGGAAAAGTAATCGTCGATTAAGTCATTTGGCTTTTAACCTTGACCATTTAAATAACAGCCTAAGTGAAAAACCGATTTGAGTCGCCTTTGAGTTTTCGAATGCAGGATGTGTCTCAAAGGCATGCCCTCTAAAGGTAATGCTTGAAATGAAACAAGTGCAAAACTCAAAATAATTTTTGTCACCCAAGATTGCTAAAAGACGCGAGGGGAGAGGATAGACACTTAGTTTTCCAAACACGGAAAACACAATATACAGTTCATTGCAATATTCTTTTTAAGCTCCTCGAGCGATGCTATCCAAAAAAATAATTAAAGTGTAAACAAGATAGCAATTTGTTTTTATGTGCACCAAATTTCAAGTGTTCTGGATTTCAAACAAATAGATAGTAGTATGCAAGTCAGAATGTATTTGTCCAGTTTTAAGCACCAACTTGAGTGTTTCTAGTAACCTTGTCTTAATGTGGTAAAAATAAATAAATATCGTACATTTGTCAACAAGAATGATAGCGTTTGGTCCAAAATAAAGCATTCCATTTTATGAGTACCAAAAATGAAGTGTTTTTCCTATCTATGAAAGCTTTTGAAAGTTTATTTTAGAACACCAAATTGAAAGCATGCAAGTTGTGGGGTTCATTTGTTAAGCACCAAATTGAAAAATTTCTCTAAACTAGAAATATTTTATAAAGTTCTTTTTAAAGCACCAAATCAAAAGTGTGCAAGTTGTGGGGTTCATATTTATAGAACCAGATCGAAAAATTTCCCTAAACTAGATTTTTTTTGAAAAGTTCTTTTTAAAGCACCAAATCAAAAGCGTACAAGTTGTGGGGCTCATTTTTATAGAACCAAATTGAAAATTTTCCCTAAACTAGAAAGCTTTTGAAAAGTTCTTTTTAAAGCACCAAATCAAAGATTTTTCCTAAACTATGAAAGCTTTTAAAGAGTTGGACTTGGACTGTTCGCCTTCTTTGCAAATAAAGTGTTATTTGTTCTTGTTGTAAAGTGTACCATATCCCTACAAGAGCTACACAAATAAAGTTATCAAACATAAAACATATTAAACAACCACCTATTAACGTTAGAAATAAAAAAAATACTTTCATATTTTCAAATAAAAAATGACAGAGCAAAAGCATAAATTAATTTTCAAAAGTGACCCTGTTATTTTTAGCAAATGCAGTTAGAAAATTCAAAAGCGATCCTGTTTCTATGCAATTGTGGTCATCATTTTCAAAAGCGGCCTTGTTTCTAAAGCAAAGGTGGTCAAAAAATTCAAAAGTGGTTAAAAAAAGGAAACTACGATAGAAACAATGGAGAAACCGCGTGAATCTCTGGTAGCTTTTGCATTAAAAATTTTCAAGTGCATTTCTGGAAAGTGCATCTACATTTCGGAACCTACAACTGCTCAATTAAAAATCATAAAAAAGGTTAGTGCAGGGACCGAGGTCTCACTGGGTGTGCCAAAATCTGTAAGGGGGAAATCGATAAGAGTAAAGAAATCAAAATGAATGAATGAAACTAATCTAATTCAAACAAAAGATTAAGATTCATACCCATTACTCATGAAATGAATGATATGAGATTACTGAATTCAATGAACTAAAGCAATGCAATCAAAGAACATATAAAGAATTCAATTAACTAATATAGTTACCCATCTCATGTTGAAGTGTATTTGTAAATGATGTTGGATCATTGTATCAATGTGAAGCCTCCATTTATGCGTTGCAAAAAGCTCCAAATGTGCATTGATGTTGATCAAAGATGTGTGTAAAATCTTGTGTGAAATTAATTTTCAATTCAACATTAATTCGTTGTGCAAAAGATGTCAATTCTTCGATCGTTTTTGAGGATGAAGAGGATTGTTATATAGATTTTATTCTTTGAGATGAACAATCGAGATCGCATAGTAGAAAATCCTAATCAATGGTTGAAAGATGTTAAGAGGAATTAGATTACTTAGTTAGCTTCTATGATTGAATCAATTAAGGATGTTGATTGATCAATCAGAGGAAATAGATTGCCTAATCAGTAGAATTGAGGAAATCATGTTGAGCCTTTAGTGGGTTTGAAGAATAGATGAATCGGTCAGGAAATAGATGGATCAGTCAGGAAATAGATGAATCAGTCAGCCAATCAGAGTGAGCAATCGAGGGATCATGATTTGATCAATCATGAAAATGGGTGAGGGTAATTAATTAATTGAATTAATTAATTAAGCTTTTTTGAGTTGAACGTACAAATCATGTTTGAATTTTACAAAAAAAGTTCTATTTGTTTGTTTTAACCTTTCTGAATGATTTCTTGAATAATTTATTTAATTATTCAAGTTTAGGGGAAAGTGATTTAATTAAACTAGTATGTGGTGCATCTAGTGGGAGAGAAATAATAGGATCTTTTGAAAGCAGACTTCTAATGTTAAGTAATTGTTGATTAGCCTAGAGAAGTCGATTTGTGAAGTTACAAATGCATATGTATTCAATTATAAGAATGTTGGATTGGAATTATCAGATTGAGATGCAAAGCAAATTAAGGCTTGGCCTTTATTAGCTACTCCTTTCAAAGGAAATTAGAAGCCAAGTGTAGAATTGAAGAAAGACAAGAAAAAGGTAGTATGGATTCCTCCCCCTACCGATTTTGTGAAATTAAACATGGATGGAGCAGCTCAGGGTAATCTTGGAATATCAGGTGTAGGGTTCACAATAAGAAATCATGAGGGGGTGCTTATAGGGGAAACAAAAATTTGTCTTCCTATTGGGTCTTACAATCAAGTAGAAGTTCATGCACTTCTGCATGGGTTGCACTTAGTCACTCAACTAAATTTATCCAAGGTTTAGATTTAAGGTGATTCATTGGTTATCATTAATGCATGTAGAGTTAGAGGTTCAGGTAGTTGGAAGCTAAAGTATGTTATGGAAAAAATTTGGCAACTGCTAGACAATCTGGAGACTTTTTAGTTAAATCATGTTTATAGAGAGGGTAACCAATTAGTGGATTATTTAGCAAACTAAGGTTGTGAACATGAACAATCAAAAGTTTCATATGGGATAGAAGCAAATGAGAACATAGGTGCTTTGCAAGATATAATTAATCTTGAAAAAAGCAAGATATTCAGACAAGGAGTTCTATAGAAGCACTGCTTGTGGGTTGGGATTTAGTTTTTGTTATTTTAATTGGTGTTTTATTTTGTAGGATGTTATGGAAATTTATTGCTATTTTTCTAACAAGAAAGTTAAAATACAATTTTTGATACAGTTTGTACATTCCAATGTCAACTTGGCAATGTGAGTCATTGACACACTATGTTGTGTTGGCGTGTGGGTTTTGATGCACCAAATAATGTCGACATGGAATTTTAAAACAATACCATTGTTAGAGCAATGGGGAATCATTAATCCATATATGCACATACCTCTATAAACATACAGTCTAACCCTCATATGCATTATAATAGTAAAGCATACCAAAGATGTCCAAGGAAACAAGAATGATCAAACACATTTGTCATATGCACATATTTTTCTAACATGTTTGCTTCCTGTCTAGGTATAGGAAAAATAATGTTGTTTTAATTCATCTGATTTTAGCATGATGTGGGATAAAATGTGGCTCCCACAAGGGTTGATCCCATCATGCTTCCCTCATTTTTAGAGGGATAAAGGTGTTACTGATCCTAGTGCCTTACTTTGAGTTTTCTGCATATTCTGACAAGAATCAAGATACAAAAATATTCATCTTATCATAAGCATATCCACCTCTCTAGTCCTGTTACTCAGGTACTTGCATGTGAATATCATTACTAAAGAGGTGAATATGCTTATGCTAAAGACACCTATTCTTATTCCTTGAAGACTCTATCAAGATATGTCAGAAGTAAATCATGGGAAATGATCAAGAATAGTGGATTCAATAGGACAATCAATATCTATGACAATGGACAACACAGTGATATCAAGAATGGAGTCATGTTTTGGTAGAATCAAATTCATCAATGAAATGAAATAATGATAGTGTCTATAAGCATCAAGTAATGGAATGCAATTATCAAAGAGTATGCACAAAATGGTTACTTTAAACCATACATGGCTGTAGGTGAATGATCAGGGGCAATGACCATATAATTATGGGACAATAGGGGTAGTTTTGTCAACTCTAGGGTACAGTGAGTATCTAATTTTCTACATATATGACTTGATTTAGAAGGTGAGCATGGTAGGTTATGTCATAAGCCATCAAGCTACAAGTTACATAAGCTAATTCTGTTTTGTAATTCAAAATTCAAATGAGCAGCCAAGCAATAGATTTCCTGTAGGTTCATAACAGTGATCTAATACTAACAAAAGCTTGTATTTTTGAATCAAAAGTGCTCTCAGAAGAATGAAGATAGACATGGGTTTCATATTTCTCAAAAAACTATCTTACAATCAGCAAGCAAAGTAAGATGAAATTCAAATGGAAAAGTTATGCCACAGTGATCTAGCATAATGGAATGTAATAAGCAATCATTTAATGATAAAAGTAATCCATACATATGGAGATCACAGTAAGCTTGTGTGCAAAAAGCTTTAGAGGAAATAATGTTTTCTACAGACGAAAAGCATCGTAACTGAAGCTAAATTGGAGCACCATATTCAAGTTTTGTTTCAGCACAGTTAGAGGATCAAATGCTTTGGACTGAGCATTCAAACAAGGAGAGTCTTATTACACCTGTAGATGCTCTTGAAGAGATGAAATCAAACACAAACATCAAGTACATCTTCATCTTCTCATGTTCACTGTGTTTTTGAACAACTGGTTTCTACACAAAAGGTGAATTTCATAATGTCACAATGAAGGAAATATTCCTGAGAATATGGAACAATTTAAGCTACAAGTTTATTGTGATAATATGGAGGATAGAAATCATATTATGAGCATATACGACCTTGTTTTCCTGCAAGAGAAATTAAGTCATGGTCAAGGGCATTGTAACTCTAATACAAAAAATGGAAATAAATGTATTGAGGAGCTAAGCAGTGAAAGAGAACATTCCTTTTTGTGTTTGTAGAAGAGGGTAAAATACAGGTTCCCATTTGATGTTGTCTTGAGTTACAAATATAGAAGGAGAATATAAGTCCAATGAAGTGGTTGTGGGTTTTGATAACCCATATGCAATTTTTGACCCCTATAGAACGGAATATGGCCACAATCATTAAAAGAAATAAGGGGATAAAGAGTACATGTAAAACCCTTGATACCAAATGGAATGAGATCATGCCTGGTAATGGAGTTTTTCTTACTTTCTTTCGAAGGAAATGAAAGAGAAATAAGCAACCTGTAGCATGTAATGGCCGAAGCCATTTTTAACAAATTGAGAGCATATTTTTCATAATACATACAAACCCACTTGGGGTTTTTGTATTTCAAGTCTAGAATGAAATCTCAAGGGTCATCCATGAAGAGAAACAAGGCTATTTTGGAATGTGGTATAGCCACGGCCACTAGAGGGTTTTGAACACAAAAATTTCTATGGCGGTCAATTGATGAGGATAAGAACAGAAAAATGAAACAATAAAATGCAAGAGATTTAGAGTAGGAGTTGACCATGAATGAATGAAAGCTTTTGTCACCCGTAGAAGCTTCAAGAATCTACAAATGCAAGTAAGGAGACATGGTTTTGAAAGAAAATAAAAAACTCAGATACTTGTAGAAAATGCAATAAAACTTGCGGCCTGGGGTTTCTCATAAACTCTAGATCTTTACAAATTTTACACAGGAAATGGAAAAATGTGGAGCTTTATTCATTTTTGTTTGCAAGAAAAGCTTACCCAGTTGGATTTTGTTTTGCTCTCCAAAATCTCTATCTAAAAATGCTTTCTCAAGGCTTGAGGAGAGTTCCTCATGGCGGCCAAACTAGAACATGTTAATAGAAGATAAAACAAATAAAAGATGCATTAGAGCTAGCTACAAGTGCCATGGCCTGGGAGGCCTAAAATTATTGAAAAAGAAGCTCTTACTCAATATTACCTTCAAAAAATGGCTTACCAGTGTTATATTGAGGAGATCTATAGGGTTTTACACAAAGAGAAGCTCTGTATCTCTTAAAATATACTATGAAAACCCTCAACAGTGCTCCAGGAACCCTCATTGTTGGCAACCTAGCTTCCTCGAGAAGCTTCAAAGGAAATGAAATGATATTTCATTTTCTTTGTTTCTTTTGTTTTAGGGTTCTCATAACCCTAGGTCAGCATATGGCTTAGTGGCATTTTTGCCAATGTTTTAAAAAAATGCAATGTAGTTAATTGAAACCCATGGGCTAAGACTTAATGTCTTATGCCTGGTGTTTTTTTTAAAACCTCATAAAATGCCTTAGCAAATTTCATAGTAGGGAGTTTTTTCAAACCTTACGCTCTCTCATTAAGGAGGTCGAGCCTTTTTTCATTTATCTATGAATGTAAAGTATTTTTGATTAAGTGATAGTTTATAAATCACTTAATTAAAATGCTACTTTGAATGCAAAAATGGAGTTATTCCATGTAAAAAAATGGAGAGCATATAGGGTGGTTGAGGATTAGTTGCAGACATGTGGAGAGTATATTGGGATGACTTAACTCATTTCCTTCATGAATTTGAGAGCATCTTGGGAGGTTATTTTTTAGTTTGCAAACATGATGATGAAATATAGGGGTGGTTTTGCATGCCTAGATGCTTGGCATGGTCAAACCTACCTTTTTCACACATGGGAGCTCATTTTGGAGGGAATCTAGTTGCTAGTTTTTAGGATTTTTGGAGGCATCCGACCCAAGGTAGTTTCTGGCTCCTATTTTGGTGCAATTGCTTGGGGATTGGTATTTTAGTCACTTTTGTTAACTCATTGTACTCAGTTCTGGTGATGTATTTTTCTACTTAGTGACTACATTCAGTCCTTTGGAGATTACAACATACTTTGTAAGTCAATTTTGACATGTAAAATAGTGAATACCTTGAATATTAATAGATCTGAGCACTTTTTCCTTCTCATTATCTGCTTTCTTGTGTGCATCTTTTATGGTGATTGATCAAATTACTTGTGAAACTTTCCTTTTCCTAGTATTTTTTTCTCATTGTAAGCACCTTATTGCAAAATAGTATATTATTGTAGGTTATAAGTTGTGTTAGATGCAAAAATTTTAGTTGTGAAATACTCTTTTCCTTCTAAGAGTTTATATCTAAGCCTTCTTATAAAATACTTATGTAAGCAATATACAGAAGATGAGTTGTGTGAGATTTTCTCAGTTATTAATTGAACCGTGTAATCAAGCTTTATTTATAGGTCTCATATAGTTAGTTGGGTGTATCACCATAGAGATAGTATTTTCCAGTTTTAATTTTAAGCATTCTTTCTCCCCTTTTCCCTGTCAAAGCAATAAAATAGGTTAGAATTAGGAGAAAACCAAGAGGAATCCGACCTTCTCTGGAGGTTGATATCAGTTTTCAAAGCTTACACTTTGTGAGATCTTCCAATGTTGTCTCTGGATTGTTGAATTTTTTGATTCAATAGGGTGCAAATTCAGTAGATAATAGTTTTGGCATGCCTAGTGGGACTGTCAAATCAAGACAGTCTTGAGATTTTAATTTTTGCCATGTCCAACCAATAAAATTTTAGACCTTTTTAGAGGTTAAATTCACATGTTTGGTGGCTTTGAGTTTGATTGGTTAGCAAAAGCCAGTGCAATATAGTATATTAAAAGAATACAAACAAGAAGTATTGCTGCCCCTTTTGAGTATTTGCAATTGTCACCACCTAGGAGGAGTGGAAGGACTGTAAAACAAACTCCTATTTCATCCAAAAGAGTTCAATCTACACCTCCAAGTTTTAAACAACAACAACATCAAGTCCTGTTGTATCCTCATTTTTTGTCCCTATTATTCTAGCTTGGGTCAATCCACCTCAAACTACCCAAATGGCTAGAAATCAACCTTTTGTTCCTTTTGATGGAGGTAGTTCATTAAACCTTGCACAACATGATGACATTCCAATGGCTGCCTTGAAGAGTTTACCTTTTTCACAGGAGAGGATCAAACAACCCCTATTGAGCATATTAGAGATGTGGCCTCCTTGTGTGGAGTTCACCGCATTACTTAGGAGAATGTAGCTGTTAGACTACTAGTTGCTTCGTTAAAAGGAAATTCTTTACAATGGTTTAGGGCTTTACAATTTGGTTCTATTACAACATGGGATGAATTGGGAGACAAGTTGCATAAACAGTTTCAAGACAAGTCTGATCACTTGTCTCTAGTGGAACAACTTACAATGATCAAGAGGGCTCCTCAGGAGCAAATGTCTAATTTTAACTTTTTTTTTCAAAAAACATGGTTTAAAATTCCTAAAACAGTAAGACCTTCTCCTGAATATGCATTTTTATATTATTTGAGGGCTCTTAATAGGTTACGGGACATAATAACCTGACCAAAATAACCATGGACAGAATAACCTGGTCACAATAACCCAGGGACAAAATAACCCAGGGTCATAATAACCCATGGTCAGAATAACCATGGAAAAAATATCCCCATAAGAATATAGAGAAAGGAAAACAAAATTTATAAATTAAATGTATGTTGCTAAAAAAAAATTATTATTCAAATTTTCAATTAAAGTGTCAAATTATGAGCAATGCCTCTTATATAATCTAAAATGTTATAATCTAAATTATCACTAGATTCTGTTTGTGTTGTAGTATAACACTGACTTGAACATTTATTTGTAAAATATTCCACACAATGCCAGATTGTTTTACTGATGCCTTGCCGATGAAACAAAAATGTGTAACCATCTACAATAAGTAAATTCTTGTTTTTTTGACTTGTTAAAAACTGAAGAGGCATTGCATATATTAAAAATTATGAAGAATGTGTTAGTTCCCTAAAAAGTATATTGATCTTTTGTACACTCTTTTAGAAAACCCTAGGAAAATTTAAAATAATGTTTAAAAAAATACATTACAAAATATCTTCTTTTATGAATTTGGATTTCTCCTCTTCTTATCACTCTACACACTCTTACTTCTTCTCCCCTTCTTCCTTTCTTTACTTCTCTTAATTCTACCACTTTATATATCTTCTTAATTGCCTTTATTTTTATAATTATTTACCATTTTATAGGTTATTTAAGCATATTAAAGGTGTTTTAAGGCTATTTTAGGGGTATATAATGGATATATGGTCTAAAAATGACCTAAATAGCATCTATGGTGCCTCACAATCATATTTATAATTTATTTTATGTCATTTCTAGTTTACTAGCTTGATCTAAAATGACCATGGGTTATTATGTCCATGGGTTATTTTGACCACGGGTTATTTTGTCCATGGGTTATTATGACCTTGGGTTATTTTGTCCTTGGGTTATTTTGGTCAGGTTATTCTGTCCAGGGTTATTTTGGTCGGGTTATTATGTCCTGATACCCTCTTAATAGTGACATATCTGCCATGATACAATCTATGGGGGCTGTCACTTTACCAAATGCTTATGAGATAGCGATTAGAGAAAAAAATAGTCTAATTCAGGCTGGTAAGATAGCTCCTAAACCTCCAATGCCAATTTTCCCATAAATCCAGCCTTCTATGCCTTTTCAAATACCACCATTTGCTCTTGTACTTACTGTACCAACATTACCAACTATTGTTAGCCAAGAAGCTGCTGTCCCAGGCCCTTCTCAGGAGTTACTAGAGATCAAAAACAACCAATAGAAAATTGAGAATTTACTTCAAACATTTAGTAATGAGTTGGTTAACCTTAAGAAGTAGCAGTTTCAGAATAGACAACCTTATCAGCCATAGAACCAAGGGAAAAATTAGACTTATTAGGCTAATAAGCAACCATTTCAGGGAAATCAACAAGGAGCTAGACAAAATGTGAACCCAAGGCCTTTTCAACCATACAATCCAACCCCAATTAGTGTAGCTAGGGATCTTTTTCCTGTACAAAACAACCTTGCAGTAGACTATGAGTGGTGTTTTCCATGCAATCGGCCCCATAATCAAGCCACATGTTCAAATGGGGTCATTAATAAGCTTTAATGGTGCAAAATATCTCAAATGTGCAGAACATACCCAATGAGGAGCCATCACAATAACAAAATCATCCTCCAGATGATACAACTCTCCTGAATTGGAAAGGAGAGGAATTTTTTGGTGTGAATGTGGATGAATCTCTAGTTGCAACAAACACAAGAGCCAAAAAGAGGGCTTTTGAGATTGAACAGTCAGCAAAAAATGGTAAAGAGGCTACTGGTCCATCTACATCTCAAGTGCGACACATATTACAAAGAAATCCACAAGTTGCTGCCAAAGAACAGATTGTGAGCCGCCCTCAATCAACTCATTTGCAAGCTAATCTTGCTGTTGTCAAGACTCAGCATAAGGTAAATACTGCTACACCTTACAATATCGTTGAAAGTATGAAGAAAATGAATGTATCAATATCTATGTGGGATTCTTTATCTATCCCAGGCCAAAAGGATTTGTTACAATCTGCTTTAAATGTTCTAAATGATCCACCGATAGGTCAAGTTAAAGTTGTTTTCATAAATACACCTCAGGACAGCAATAATAAATCAACTAAAGATGTCAAACCCCCTCCATTTTATGTAAATTTGATAGTAGGGGATAAGCTAGTGCATAATTGTATGGTAGATAGTGGGGCAAGTAGTTCTGTGATGCCCAAACAAATTGTTGACAAATTAGAGATGAAATATCAGCCCCTTGAGAAAGGAGTAGTCCAATTAGATGGGTCATCTGTTAATACAATAGGTTTCATTAAGGAATTAAGCCTTACACTTCACGCTTGTCCAAAATTTTCCATTCCCCAAGACATATTCGTTATTGACTTGCTAGCTTATTTTGCATTATGCTTGTCAAGAGATTTTACTGCCAAGATAGGGGTTATTTGTCCTTAGATTGGTCCCACATGCTGTTTAGGACTAGATATTGGAAAAAAGTGACAATAAAATATGAGTCACTTTCCAAGGACCACATTGAACCCTATATACCAAGTGTTGTTAATGCAAATTGTGTTGTTCTTGAGGATAGAGAGCTTGCTACTGCTCAAGTATTGCAGGCTGAAAGTGTACTAGACATTCTTTTAAATGAATGGGTAGCAGAAAACATTGAGGATAATCCAAATGATTATATTCAGGAAGCTGGTTTGGGGGTATATGTCTTACATGAACCTAAGAAAGTGATGCCAAACCTTGAGAAGAAGGCTGAATGACAGTTAGGACAACAAAGTGAGGTGTGGAAAATGTACTTTGATGGATCCAAAAGCAGAAATGGAGCTGGTGGGGGGGCAATGCTTGTGTCCCCACAAGGTGACAAGTATTATGCTGCTTTCAGATTTGATTTTTCTTGTTCTAACAATACTACCGAGCATGAAGGTCTGATTCAGGGCTTGGAATGGGCAAGGAAAATGGGAATAAGCCACCTACAGGTGTTTGGAGGTAGTGAATTGATTGTTAATCAGGTAAGAGGCTTGAATGTGACTAAAAATGATGCTTTGAAGTCTTACAAGCATAGAGTATGGGATATGATAGAGGAATTCGATGCTTTTAATTTAGTTTCAATCCCTAGGAGTCAGAATAAGCACATAGATAGGTTAGCTACAATAGGTGCTAAGTTTGATATTCCTAATGATATTAAAAAGGGAAAGGTGCAACAATATGTTAAGGTTGTTGTCAGGTCTTCTATTCTTGATAATAACATCCATTGGAAAGTATTTGAGAGTGATGAATAGGTGTTGAGTTTTCTGATTGAAGAAGATGACTTTTCAGTGGTAAATCAGGAGAAACTTAAGCAACAATATGAGGATTAGATCATTCAGCTGAGAACTAACAAGCTGCCCAGGGGTCTTGTCACCTTAGAATCTATCTTCAACACTGATGATTAGCTCAAAAAGAGAAAAACTAGCATATAGGTCAAAGAAGAGCATTATGAAGAGCTTGATATTTTCAAAGGTAAGCTCCTTAAAATAGGAAAAATTTGTTCACAAGAAGATAGGAAAGATTTTGTTGCTCTTTTTCAAGAATTTCAAAATGTTTTGCATGGGAATACTCAGATTTGAAAGGATTTGATCCCCAAATTTCCCAACATACCATAAAACTAGAGCCAAATACAAAGCCTATTAGGCAAAAACAAAGGCCTTTAAACCCAAAACTTGAGCCTCTTATGGTCAAAGAGCTGACCAAGTTGTTTGAGGGGGAGATTATTTTCCCAATCAAACATACCTCATGAGTATGTAACCTTGTACCGGTTAGGAAGAAAAATGGAGAAATTAGGCTCTGTGTAGACTTTAGAGACCTGAATAGAGCCTCACTGAAAGACCATTACCTGCTGCCCTCTATGGAGCAGATCCTTCAAGTAGTTGTTGGTTCAAAGAGTTTTTCCTTGCTAGATGGCTATTCTGTTATAACCAGGTATTGGTCAAAGAAGAGGACCAATACAAGACTACCTTTACCACAAAGTGGGGCACAATGGCTTATAAAAGAATTCCATTTGGTTTATCTAATGCTAGTTCCACCTTCCAGAGGGCCATGGACATGGCATTTCAGGGGTTGATTCATAAATTAGTGCTTATATATTTGGATGACATAACAATTTTTTCAAAAAATGCAGAGGAACATTTTTCTCATCTAAGACAAGTGTTTGAAAGATGCAAGGAGTTTGGTATATCCCTCAATCCCAAAAAGTGTATTTTTGCTGTTCATGAAGGAAAGATTTTAGGAGACATAGTGTCAAAATGGGGGATCACCATTGATATTGAAAGAGTGAAATCCATTCTAGAGCCGCCTTTACCCAATTATAAGAAAGGTCTAAAAAGTTTCTTGGGAAAAATTAATTTTTTGAGGAGGTTTATTCCAGATATTGCAAACCTTTTGAAACCCTTAACTGCTATGTTAAAGAAAAACACAAGTTACAGCTAGACCAGGGAGGCCAAGTGCAGTTTTGAAGCTATTAAGGAGGCTTTGACAACAACTCCTACTCTAGTAAATCCAAAATTTTCAAAGGATTTTATTTTGTATGCTTTTGGTAGCATAGATTCTATTTCTGCAATGTTGGTACAACAAAATAATGATGGCTTAGAATAGCCCATTGCTTTTTTCAGTCAAGGTTTAGCAGATTATGAACAGAGGTACACCTTTGTGAAGAAACATGTTCTAGTTGTAATCAAAAGTCTAAATTTTTTTAAGCATTTGATTTCTAATAATAAGATACATTTAATGGTTGCTCACCCTAGTGTGAAGGAGTTTCTGTTAAGAAGGGATTTGAATGAAAAGAGGGATGGATGGATCATGAAGGTTATGGAGTATAATATAGACATTAAGGTGACTAAGCTTGTAAGGGGGAAGGGGTTGTGTGAACAACTAGCTACAGGATCTAAAAATGAGGGAAAAATAGAAACAAAGGCTGTTTTAGTCACTAATGACTGGGATTAGAATGCTGCACCTGCATTGGGTGTACGTTGGGTACATGATATGACTCATTTCTTGTAGACTGGTGAGTGTCCACCAGGTTTAGACAAGGCTAAGAGGAGATATTTCAGATTGTAGTCTACTCCTTATGTGCTGGTTGCCAATGTTCTTTTTGGAAAAGACCTTAATGGTGTGCTGTTAAGATGCATTGATTATGATCGGGTAGATAAAGTGCTTCATGAGTTCCATGATGGAATTGCAGGGGGTCATTTTACCCCGAGAACTACTACATGGAAGATAATGAGAGCCGACTACTATTGGACAAGCTTGTTTAAGGATACCCATGCATGGGCAAGAAAATGTGTAAAATGTGCAATTTTTGCAGGAAAGGAGAGGCTGCCAGCTTTACCTTTGCAGCCAATTCTAGTGGAACAACCCTTCATGAAATGGGGCATTGATTTTATAGGACCTATAAATCCACCTTCTAGTGCAGGTCATAGGTGGGTACTCACTGTAACTAATTATTTTATAAGGTGGACTAAAGCAGTGGCTTTGAAAGAGGCCAATGAAAGTGTTGTTTTAAACTTCTATGATGATTTAGTAACCAGATTTGGAGTTCCTGAGTCAATCATTTTAGATAATGCCTTAGCATTTGTTGGACTCAGAGTGAGTGATTGGGCTGTCAGGAATGGCATTCATTTGAACACCTCATCAAACTATTACCCTCAAGGTAATGGTTTGGCAGAATCAACGAACAAGAATCTTATAAGGATTATTAAAAGAACCATGGAGGAGAATCAAAGAACTTGGCACACCAAGTTAAAATATGCCTTGTGGGAAGATAAAATAACTTCCAAGTGGTCCATTAGGAATTCTCAATATGTACTGGTTTATGGTAAGGAGGTAAGATTTCCTTTGTTTGTAGAGCTGCCAGCTCTTGATATTATGCATCAGCTAGAAATGTTTGAGGAGCAGGACCCAATGGTAGTTAGGTATGCTTAGCTCATGGAGTTGGAAGAGACAAGAAATAAAGCAATGAAGTCCTTGGAGTATCATCAAATCCAAACTAAGAGAGTCTTTGATAAGAAAGAAACTCCCAGAGTATTCAGAGAGGGTGATGTAGTACTAAAATGGGATGAGTTGAAAAGTAGACTAGGAAAGCACACTAAGTTTGATAACTTTTGGAGTGGCCTGTTCGTTATCACAGATTGCAAGGAGCACAATGCATTCCAGTTATCAAAGATGGATGGAGAAATTTTGCCTATCCCAGTCAATGGGATACACCTCAAATGCTGTTTTTAGGTTTGATCTACAATACATTTGCTAAATTAGGAGTTTTTTTTTTCAATAAGTGCTGCTGCACTGTAGTTAGATGCAAGTTTTCAATTTCCCTAAGTGATGTTCAACACAGTTAGGTAGTGTTCATCCTGAAGTTTTGGTGTTCCAATAGGCTTCCAGGGTCATTTGCACTAATCTGTTGAGTTACAATATTGTTTTGAGGACTATTTTCAAGTTGTATCAAGTTTCTGAGTGACTTTGTGCCCAATGGATAAGCCTAGGCAATTGGTTTGATGTTTAGTAGACAAAAATATAGCAGATGTTGCCAAAAAATGTTACCTATTTTTGTTAATAGCTCAATTAGGTAGAGCTGTTGTGATTTTTTTTTAAACAAAGAATAAGGTACATTTTATTTCTGCTATATTACATTTATGTACATAAACAAAAATCAGAAGATTACTTCACTAGATTTCATTTATGCAGATATTTATAACATAGGAGAAAGTACAAAAGCTTTGTAAGAAAAGTAATCTTTATTGATAATTTAAATGTATAAGGTCTCACACAAGCCGTGAGACTAACTGTTTTGATACAAATGAAAGAAAACATTATACATTTATAGATATTAACAGAAAGGAATGCACATATATGGAAGAAGGACCCATCATTTCCTAAATGACTAGTCTCAGTTGAGTTGCCTTGCATCTTTGTCAGTCTTTTGCTTGTATTGCAATCAACTTTAGCCTCCTTGCTACTCCTAGTTTCCTGCATATGAGAGAAGAAGTGTTGTTAGAGAAATGAGGAATCATTAATCCATATATGCACATACCTCTATAAACATACAATCTGACCCTCATATGCATTATAACAGTCAAGCATATCAAATATGTCCAAGGAAACAAGAATGATCAAACACATTTGTCATATGCACATATTTTTCTAACATGTTTGCTTCCTGTGCAAGTATAGGAAAAATAATGTTGCTATTTTAATTCATTTGATTTTAGCATGTGGGATAAAATGTGGCTCCCACAAGGGTTGAGCCCAACATGCTACCCTCGTATGTTTAGAGGGATAAAGTTGTTATTGATCTTAGTGCCTTTGAGTTTTTTGCATATTCTGACAGGAATCAAGATACAAAAATATTCATCTTATCGTAAGCATATCCACCTCTCTAGTCCTTTTACTTAGGTACTTGCATGTGAATATCATTACTGAATAGGTGAATATGATTACACCAAAGAAACACATTCTTATTCCTTGAAGAATCTATCAAGATATGTCAGAAGTAAATCATGGGAAATGATCAAGAATAGTGGCTTCAACATGACAATCAATATTTATGACAATGGACAACACGGTAATATCAAGCATGGAGTCATGTTTTGGCAGCATCAAATTCATCAATGAAATTAAATAATGACAATGTCTATAAGCATCAAGTAATGGAATGCAATTATCAAAGAGTATGCACAAAATGGTTACTTTAAACCATACATGGCTATAGGTTAATGACCAAGGACAGTGACCATACAGTTATGGGACAATAGGGGTAGTTTTTTCAAGTCCAGGGTATAGTCAGTATCTATTTTTTTGCATATAGGACTTGATTCAAAAGGTGAGCATGGTAGGTTATGTCATAAGCCATCAAGCTACATGTTACATAAGCAAATTCTGTTATGTAATTCATAAGTCAAATGAGCAGACAAGTAATATATTTCCTGTAGGTTCATAACAATGATCTAATACTAATAGAAGCTTGTATTTTTGAATCAAAAGAGCTCTCAGAAGAATGGAGATAAACACAGGTTTCATATTTCTCAAAAAACTATCTTACAATCAACAAGCAAAGTAAGATGAAATTCAAATGGAAAAGTTATGCCATAGTGATCTAGGATAATGGAATGCAATAAGCAATCATTTACTGATAAAAATAATCCATACATATGGAGATCATAGTAAGCCTGTGTGCAAAAAGCTTTAGAGGAAATAATGTTTTCTACAGATGGAAAGCATTGTAACTGAAACTAAATTGGAGCACCATATTCAAGTTTTGTTTCAACACAGTTACATGATCAAATGCTTTGGACTAAGAATTCAAACAAAGAGAGTCTTATTATACCTATAGATGCTCCTGAAAAGATGAAATCAAACACAAACAACAAGTACATCTTCATCTTTTCATTTTCACCGTGTTTTTGAACAACTGGTTTCTAAACAAAAGGTGAATTTCATAATGTCACAATGAAGGAAAGATTCCTGAGAATATGGAACAGTTTAATCTATAGGTTTATTGTGATAATATAGAGGATAAACAACATATTATGAGCATTATAAGGCCTTGTTTTCCTGCAAGAGAAATGAAGTCATGGTTGAGGGCATTGCAACTCTAATACAGAAAATGGAAATAAATGTATTAAGGAACTAAGCAGTGAAAGAGCACATTCCTTTTTGTGTTTGCAAAAGAGGGTAAAATACATGGACCCATTTGAGGTTGTCTCGAGTTACAAATACAAAAGGAGAATATAAGTCCAATGAAGTGGTTGTGGGTTTTGATAACCCATATGCAATTTTTGACCCCTGTAGAACGAAATATGGCCACAATCATTAAAAGAAACAATGGGAAAAATAGTACATGTAAAACCATTGATACCAAATGGAATGAGATCATGACTGGAAATGGAGTTTTTCTTACTTTCTTTCGAAGGAAATGAAACAGAAACAAATAAACTGTAGCATGTAATGGCCACAACCATTTTTAACAAATTGAAAGCATATTTTTCACAATAGATACAAACCCACTTGGGGTTTTTGTGTTTCAAGTCCAGAATGAATTCTCAAGGGTTGGCCATGAAGAGAAACAAGGCCATTTTGGAATGTGGTATAGCCATGGCCACTAGAGGGTTTTAAACCCAAAAATTTCTATGGCGGCCGATTGATGAGGATAAGAACAGAAAAATGAAACAATAAAATGCAAGAGATTTAGAGTAGGGGTTGACCATGAATGAATGGAAGCTTTTGTCACTTGTAGAAGCTTCAAGAATATGCAAAATGCAAGTAAGGAGACATGGTTTTGAAAGTAAACAAAAACCTTAGATACCTGTAGAAAATGCAATAAAACTCGCAGCCTAGGGTTTCTCATAAACTCTAGATCTTTACAAATTTTACATAGGAAATAGAAAAATGTGGACCTTTATTCATTTTTTTTGCAAGAAAAGCTTACCCAGTTGGATTTTGTTTTATTCTCCAAAATCTCTTCCTAAAAATGATTTCTCAAGGCTCGAGGAGAGTTCCTCATGGTGGCCAAACTAGAACAGGTTAACAAAAGATAAAACAAATGAAAGATGCATTAGAGCTAGCTACAAGTTCCAAGGCCTGGGAGGCCTAAAATCATTGAAAAAGAAGCTCTTACTCAATGTTACCTTCAAAAAATGGCTTACCAGTGTTATATTGAGGAGATCTATAGGGTTTTACACAAAGAGAAGCTTTGTATCTCTCAAAATCTGCCATGAAAACCCTCAACAGTGTTCCAGGAACCCTCATTGTTGGCAACTTAGCTTCCTCTAGAAGCTTCGAAGTAAATGAAATGATATTTCCTTTTATTTGTTTCTTTTGTTTTAGGGTTCTCATAACCCTAGGTTGGCATATGGCTTAGTGGCATTTTTGCTAATTTAAAAAAAAAATGCAATGTAATTAATTGAAACCCATGGGCTAAGACTTAATGTCTTATGCCTGGTGTTTTTGTTAAAACCTCATAAAATGCCTTAGAAAATTTCATAGTAGTGAGTTTTTTCAAACCTTATGCTCTCTCATTAAGGAGGTCGAGCCTTTTTGCATTTATTTATGAATGTAAAGTATTTTTGATTAAGTGATAGTTTATAAATCACTTAATTAAAATGCTACTTTGAATACAAAAATGGAGTTATGCCATGCAAACAAATGGAGGGCATATAGGGTGGTTGAGGATTAGTTGCAGACATGTGGAGAGTATATTGGGATGACTTAACTCATTTCCTTCATGACTTTGAGACCATCTTGGGAGGTTATTTTTTAGTTTGCAAACATGATGAGGAAATATATGGGTGGTTTTGCATGCCTAGATGCTTGGCATGGTCAAACCTACCTTTTTCACACATGGGAGCTCATTTAGGAGGGAATCTAGTTGCTAGTTTTTAGGATTTTTGGAGGCATCTGACCCAAGGTAGTTTCTGGCTCCTATTTTGGTGCAATTGCTTGGGGATTGGTATTTTAGTCACTTTTTTTGACTCATTGTACTTAGTTCTGGTGATGTATTTTTCTACTTAGTGACTACATTCAGTCCTTTGGAGATTACAACATACTTTGTAAGTCAATTTTGACATGTAAAATAGTGAATACCTTGAATATTAATAGATCTGAGCACTTTTTCCTTCTCATTATCTGCTTTCTTGTGTGCATCTTTTATGGTGATTGATCAAATTACTTGTGAAACTTTCCTTTTCCTAGTATTTTTGTCTCATTGTAAGCACCTTATTGCAAAATAGTATATTATTGTAGGTTATAAGTTGTGTTAGATGCAAAACTTTTAGTTGTGAAATACTCTTTTCCTTCTAAGAGTTTATAGCTAAGCCTTCTTATAAAATACTTATGTAAGCAATAATAAAATACTTATGTAAGCAATATACAGAAGATGAGTTGTGTGAGATTTTCTCAGTTATTAATTGAACTGTGTGATCAAGCTTTATTTATAGGTCTCATATAGTTAGTTGGGTGTATCACCATAGAGATAGTATTTTCCAGTTTTAATTTTAAGCATTCTTTCTCCCCTTTCCCCTGTCAAAGCAATAAAATAGGTTAGAATTAGGAGAAAACCAAGAGGAATCCGACCTTCTCTGGAGTTGGATCTCTATTTTCAGGGATTACACTTTGTGAGATCTTCCAATGTTGTCTCTGGATTGTTGAATTTTTTGATTCAATAGGGTGCAAATTCAGTAGATAACAATCATATTGGCATGCGTTGGTGTGTGGGCTATGGCGCATGAAAATGTGACATATACAAATGGGCTAATAGGTACAAAGGTGGCAGTCACTAGAATACAACTCCATAGATGTCTTTGGTTGGCACAAAGTGACTTCAAATCTTGTGCGGGCAACACAGTTGGCATGAGCTGAGTCTCTCATTAAACATGCATATTTTTCCTTAGGTCACAAAGGTGAATTATTACAAGAGGTGTTTCGAAGTAATCCTATGTGCCATGTAAAGGGCTCATCATTAATTTGCATGCTATACAATGGTTAGGGTATTTTAAATATTAATAAAAAACTCTCCATCATAATGAAGCTTCAATCCTTGAAGTGAAATGGAGAGATCTCATTCGTGTGGAATAATCTACTTCCTCCTACGAGAAAGATATGAATTTAATGAAGGGTCATTTAAAAAGGATATATTTACATCTATATAATGTAGTGTTATTCAATGATGAACACACTTCTGGAGAATTAAACAAGGTATATTGCATGGTTTTTCAGCCTGGTGGGTTTTCACAATCAGTGCACGGTGGTTGCTTCGTCGCTCACATTGGCAGTTTGCTTCCTCAGTCATCAAGAAGATTTTTTTTTGAGGTGGTAAGCTATGTGGTATATTGTCTGTGCTTTATTATAATGCTATTATCTTCTAGTGTAATTTTTTTCAAATAATTCAGGAGGAATTTGCATTGTTCTCCCCATGTTTGGGTTGGTATTCTCTGATAAGCTTACATTTACTCCCAACTATTATCTTCATTTCTTGGTTTGATATATCAAGGTGGTCACATTCATTAGTAGGCGGTGTGTTTTTTTGGGAAGGGGTTTAATTTGCAATTCTATGCAAATAAGTGTACTGATTAGCTGTATCAGGGTGGTTTCGAAGTGCTTGTATCACTGGGTGGTTAGAATTATTAAAGTTTACTAGTTTTTTATTTGCAATTATGTGCAAATAAGTTTACTAGGTATCTATTTTAGGGTGGTATCTAAGTGTCTCTATTTTTGAGCCATTTCAGGGTGGTATCTAAGTGCTTTTCTCTAAGCATTTGTACACCCATGGAGTATGTGATGAAGAATTTTAGAGTTCCTATTCAGATTAGAGAAGGTGAGTGGCCCTTCTCAGGGGAAATAAATGAGTTTGAGCTTTCTTACATTTTTTGTGTGTCCTATCCTATCCAAGCATGGTGGATATCCTATCCAAGCATGGTGGATATCCTATCCAAGCATGGTGGATAGTATCAGAACAGTAATTGGGGAAGAAATTTTAAGCCCACAATCTCCAAGATTGTTGTTTCCTTTGCAGATGTTATCAATTTTCCTGTCCAATGCTATGGATTTATTACAGCCCCTAGAGTCTCTTGAACTTGTAGTTGAAGAGACTATCTAGCCTAATGTTCTTGGGGAAGAAAAATTATTAACGAGTGTGTAGTCTTACAATCTAGACAAGGGAAAAGGGTATGTTGAAAGATTATTCCCTAGGAGTTACCTTAAGAAAAAGTAGTGTTTCAGAGCTACATATGAGGCTATCAAGAGAGGTCTAAAAAATGATGATCCCTGGGTCATGTACAGGGTCATAAATGTGCATTCACATGAGCTGGGGTTTCAAATGGTAAATAACACAAAGGAGAAATTCTTTGCACTTTCCTTTTTGCTGTCCCATCATAAGAGGCATGGTTGTCATTCAATTGCAGTTGCTAGATTACACCCAGCTAATCTAAATGATCTTAGAGAGGGCCAAGGTGATAATGATATAGATCTAAATGAAAACTAGGAGAACTCGACTGCAACAGTGGGCTTTATGGAAGAATGAAAACATGGAAAACTAGTGTTATACTTTTTTGTTAACTACATATATTATACTCATGTGTATTTTGAAAGACAACAGTGGTCGTAAGGAAGCAAGTGCTGATAGTATATGTTACAATTTTGTTTTATTATATTACAATTCTCATAATCAATAATATAATTATGATTATATGTAATTTCTATATTTCATATTATTAACATAAATAGTTAGGCTATGACCTTTTATCAAAAAAAAATGATGTTATTTAATTAATCAGGAAGAATAAAGTTAGATGAGGACTTTATTAAATAAATGAAATTTATTTAATTATAAAAAATGATAAAATAGTGAATTAATTAAATAATGTAATATTATTCAATTAATAGAGAAAATTAGGGTTTTTGATGTAATTGATGTGAAATGTAGTGATATTAGATGATAATGATGCCGATGATGAGAAAATGTCATTTAGGATGTACGATAAGCGTTAGGTCATTTTTACATGTCTGCAAAGGACATGTGATTTTTCCAATTTAAGTTGTGAGGTTTCCTCTGGTGGTAAACATTGTAGGTTCAATTTTAAACCTTTCTTTTCTTACTTTAAGGTGCTTGGTTATTTGGATAACAAGTGTGTGTTTGGGAAGGTTAGCCAAAAAACCATGGGTGGTTCAAGGAAATGCTTAGAGTTGCTATCTTGTATTATGCTACAACAAAACATGGAGTTGTGGAAAATATTTGAGGAGGCTGGCCTTACACCATTTTTTATACCACGTGAGCTACAATGATATGCTTACTTCTAAGTTATGAAATTCGTGGAGGAACGGTCAAGTCTCCATTGAAGTATACATTTCTCGGTGACTCCCCAACTCATTGCGGTTATGAAAGGTTTGAAATGCAAGGGTATGAAGGTGGCCAACATTAGTGGGAATTATTAGAGATTTATTGATAATTTCTTTGAAGAAGGTGATAAACTAGAAAGATTTCAAAATATCTTTAATAGAGAGAAGCTTCCCACTCCTTTTAGCATGGTAAGTTTGCATGTTAAGATATATTTTACTTTAGAGTGCATATTCAAAACCGTGCATGGGTATCATTTTCCAATATTAAACCATATTTGTCATAAGGAAAGGGTAAATGTTCCTTTTTTACGCTATTGTATTTGGCTCCAATTTCTGATGAAATTTTGTTGAACTATTGACAATCTCTTGTCGGAATACCGATGAATTAGTGAAACAATTTTCATCGCTAACTTTTTGTCGCTTTCCCGACGAGCTTTAAAAACGTCGAACTCACGACTCAGTTTCACCGGATGCCACCACGAAAAAGGGATCTCATGTTCGTCGGAATATCGATGACCATTTAGTCGATCTAGCGACGAACAATAGCCAGAACACAAGTGGCATGCCTTTACCAAATCGTCGAAACAAAAACAGAAGTTTGTCAAACATGCGACGAAAGAGGGAGGTCATTACGGTGAAAGTTTCGTATTGGTGAAAGATCAAGACTATTACAATGATCAAAATTTCTTGAGAAGATATATCAGGAGGACTGGCCTGTTGTCTCAACGATGACGTTTCATTAGCGAGATACTCATCTTGTCTCATCATTGAAGCATGAGGGAAGCAATATCGGCAAGACACATACCATTAAAGTAAGTTCTAAATGTTTACCCGACCTGCTATGTCACGCCGATAAGATTACATCAGCAAGAATCTTGGCGACATACTTTAGATCGAAAGAATAACAACAGAAGTTTGTTGAAATTGTGATGTAATAGGCAAGTCATTATGACGAAAGTGTCGTTGGACGTATTGCAAATTTGTCAGACATTTTTGGAGGTTCGTTGGTTGCAGTCGTCGAAAGTTTGATGAAACAATGCAATTTTTTTTTTAAAATTATTCGTTCAAATGTAGGCATATCGGTGAAAGATCAAGACTATTACAGCGATCAAAATTTCCTGAGAAAATATATCAGGAGGAGTGGCTTGTGGTCTCAACGATGAAGTTTCATCGGTGAGATACTCATCTTGTCTCATCGATGAAGCACGAGGGAAGCATATCAGCAAGACATATACCATCAAAGTAAGTTCTGAATGTCTACTCGACCCGCTATGTCACACCGATAAGGTTACATCGGCAGGAGTCTTGGAGACATGAGATTGAAAGAATAATCACTGGGAAGACTCACCACATCGGGGAAACTATAGAATATCCTAGCGATACATGATCTCTTGACATTCATTCTGCATAAGAACTGCCCCTATGCCTGTTTAGGCTATGGAAGCCTATTTAAGAAGTGGTGCTTGTTTGCATAGATAATGGTAATCTGATAAAAAAATGAGAAAAGGAATTGTTAGTGGTTGGAAACTATTGTATTCATGTTGACAAAGATGTTTCAAAGTTTAGGATAATGTATAGAAGGCAGTGTATGTTGTTTTTAATGATTTAGGTATGATGAATCTAATATGCATGAATGACGACTTGACTGCAAAAAGGACAATAAGTTGGAATGGACAGAGTTGTGAAGTGGATGATTGATTGTTTCTTTCGAAACATGATGAACCTATTGTCTTGAAGGTTTGATAATTGGTTATAGTGAGAAGGTATAGATGGTTGTTAATGTGCCTTGGTGATTTGGTATAGGTGTTTGATTGTTTTGCCTTGAAGGGATACAATTGCAATGCATATTGATATTATGTAAAGTAGAGGATGTGAATGGTTCTCTAATCAGGTTTTGATGTTGTAAAGTAGAGGATGTGAATGGTTCTCTGATCAGGTTTTTGATGCAATGACATACAAAAGGAACAACGTTGAGAGAACAAATGAAAGAAAATAGATCATAGATCAGGAGTCATAGAGCATGAATTTTTTTGTGGAAAGACTTGTGCCATGAATTTGTAAAAAATCCAAAAGACTATCATATGACCTTAGCAAATTTTATGACTATGATGTATTTTCAATGGTTTTATGCACTGTGAGTCTCTAATGGTTTGGTAGACTGTGGTTTATCCTCCATAGGTCTTTATGAAATATGTTTACCCTTAGTAATGTATTAATGACTATTATCCTTTTTGTCAAGACAAAGATTAATGACCGAGATTGAAGCATTATGACAGTGTGCTGGTTATGGTTGTGGCTTAACAAGGGTAGATTTTGGTAAGGAAGACAATAATTTGAATGAATGTAAGTAGAGAAATTTTTGCATACCTGCAAATGGTACAAAATTTCATGGTAAGTGGAAGCCTCCCATCAACAAAAGATCCAAATATCCATGTATCTATCTCAATCGAGCCTCTAAACCCTTCAGAGCTGTTAATTTTTCCACTAACCTGTTATGCACAAAAGTCAAATTTTAGAGTTGTCACCACTAAAAAAAAAAAAGAAACAGAGCTTTGAAACCAAATCCACATAGAACACAATGTGGTATTCATACAAAGTCATACAAACAAACTAAACTCAGAACATTGGAATGGAAACAACTTGAAATTATGATGCAGAGCATAGATTCACTTAATTACTCAACTGGAGGCACATTTCACAATAATGGGTTCTTCATCTAAAACATCTGTACGAGGTTCAAATAGTAAAGAGATTGATGAAAGATAGAGGAATTCAAAAGATACTTGAATGTAGTTGGATTGAAGGCCGTAAACTGGTACATATTTTTTGTGTAGGAGTCATATCACATCCACAAACATGGCAGAGCTATGCAAAGTAAGAGAAATTGGCTTGGAAAATGAAGGTATCAGCGTATAAAGAATCATTTTTCTGCAACCATAGTGAAAAGTTAGCAGTTTCTTTCATCTTTGCATATTGGCTTGATGCTTCAAACGATGCATTTCTTATATTGAAAAGTGCATTACCTTATTGAGCTTCTCTTTTTTTCGAGAATAGTTTAATATTTTCTACTGAACAGGGCCAACCACATGACAATGGAAGCTCATTTGGCCCCTCCCCCTCACATCACTCTCAATTCCCCATACCCGATCATATAACATTAATCATTCATTCATCCATTAATAACATATAACATTCATTCATTCATCCATTAATAACATATAACATTCATTCATTAACATATAACATTCATTAATTAACATATTCACATTCATTCATTAACATATAATATTCATTCTTTCGCTTTTACATATTATCAAAAATATGGTTGTCATAATATGATTACAATCACTTTTTTGTTTTTTCGAAGCTAAAAGCTATGGAGTATCATTTTCTAAATCATATGTCCCCTTCAGCTTCCTCGCTCTCTCGCGCGGATCTTAATGTATGCCTAGTCATGTACCGATCACAACGGGGGTATCAGTAAGGGGTTTGGCAATAACAAAGAAATGTTAAATTGATATGTTTTATTATTATTGTTACAAGTATTTCATTAATTAAAAGAACATTAGAGTGGTTCTCTTTACCTGATGGGGCCACATCATGTTCTCGATCTTGTCTTATAGCCTCATGCTCAACATGGTGAACACCCTCTAAATCTTGATCTGGAGTTGAAACACAAAAGGTTACATTAATTAATACACCAATTGCAATTAAATATGTTTAAAAGAAAATTAGAGTGGTCCTCTTTACCTGATGGGGCCACAACATGTTCCTGATCTTCTCTAGCCTGATCATGCTCAACATGTTCATCACGCTCTACATGCTCTAAAGTTGAAACATGAAAGGTTACATTAATTAATACACCAATTGCAATTAAAGATGTTTAATTATATTAATCCATACTATGTTTTGTATAGCACATGAATACATCCAGTACTGGGATGTACACCATGACCTTCATCTACAGGTTGTGCTCCACCCTCACCAGGCTGCATTCCAATGTCATGTGCAGTATTATCATTGCTTGTCTGTTTAAACAAATAGGCACATAATTACTTTAAGGTGGAAATTAATATTGAATAGATTGCACAAGTATTCAATTTTAAATAAACTTTATTGAGTTTATTTATTTACATGTCGAGCGCAAGGGAAGGATCGTGTTTGCCCACCAAGACTCTTAGGCGCTCAACCATGCTCCAGCCTCGGCCGAAGGCAATCTTCGTGTCCTTCTGTGGGCACTCTATTGAATTCAGAGCCCTGCATTTTGCATAAGATCATGAATTTTGCTTTTATGGTGTGATAAAACCAAAATTGTTTGCAATTTATTATTTGGATACGATATTTCATTTATCGATACTTACAATTCATGCGGCTAATTTCATATAACCACCGTGAGCCAAGTTTGTGCAGCCCGTGTTTTTCTAGTCTTGCCTTTGTTGCCTTCGATGTGTCGGGCAGCCTATGAAAAGTTTGAAATATGTTAGATTATGTAAAAAGAAAGAGTAATCAATATATAATTACATTGTTGATAGTATCACACACCTTCCTTGGCCTGGTGGTGTCTTTCCTTTTTTCTTTTCGGCCTTCTCCTTTCCATCTGACACCAGGTCCTTCCACTCCCTCTCTGAAATCATGGGGGGATGCTCATACTTTTTTTTCTTCTCTAAATGTGACCTATATTGGTCCCTCACATACTTTAGATAGGTACCAACTTTCTTAAGGACCTTGGTTCGGTTGAATGTTTTATCACCAAACAACACAACTAAACGGTTAATGAGTTCATCTTTTAAATCTTGATTTTGGGAATTCCACCATGAACATATGGTGGGCCTAAAGAGCTCCAATGTAATATCACTTAGATTCTTATTAAAAACATCATTTCCTGCAAAATGATCATGGGATCATTAGTCTAAAAAGAGTGATCAATAAGTAAATTTTAATTGGATTATATATAATAATAATTAAAACATTTTAAAGTACCTGGGACCTTCTCTATCTTTATGGAAATGAAATCCTCGGTCACCAAAAATGTGACCGACAATGTTCCCGTACTAGTAATACAGGAAGATCCAAGAAATGATGCTAAAACATCACTAGCACTAGTGGCCTCTGCATCCCCAGGTACATGTCCTAACACATGTTCTGGCATGTGTTCGCTGCCAGAGGGTGCACTACCCGATGCCTGCATGCTGTGTTGCCAACATTTCAGTCGACAATATAGGCATGAATGATGGGGTCAGATGATGTGATGTATGTGTAGGAAGTTCAGGATGGACACTTGTACCAATCCCTACTTCATAGGCAGCACCTATAGTACCCTGATCATGGCCAGTAGCATCATGAGGACGCAAAAAATATTGTAAAAACAACACATATTTTAGTTCATGAAATAAAAGAGTACAAAATATAAAACCATGAATGAACTTATGTTATAATTAAAGACCTCATGACAACTTGCAAGTTTTGTACTCTCCCAGTCAATATTTTAACCCTCTCTTTTATCTCATCTGTTTGACGCATTATGAATAAAAATTGAAGGATTTATTCATTGCATTTTTTTGTGTGTCTTCCTTATCATATCAAGAGGGTTTGCTGAATATGTGATGTCATCATCACATAACAGTGATTGCACCTCCCTATGGATGCTCTCATCTACTGCTGGTGCCTTTCCTCGATCAACTAACTACAACAAGAATATTAAAAACATTATTGAAATTAACCCAATAAACTTATAAAAAAAACATAATAATAAAACATTTTGCTCGTATTTAATTTGTACAATTACAATGAGGTAAACCTGTCGGGTAGAAGTGCCTGAAGATGCATCACGATTTGTGGTTTGGGTCAGAGCCTTTCTTGTACGATCAATGTCCCGCTGTGGCAAAAATTAAATATAAAAAAACATTACCGAAATGAAACCAATAGACTTACGAAAAAAAACATATAATAAAATGGTATATTGGAGTCATTAATTGGAGGTTGGGTAAATGGTACATAGTAATGTACCACCCCCATAGTAACTATGTTTGTAACTAAGCCATTCAAATTGTAATTCCTTTGATTAGCAACTCTTCCCCAGAAGTTATTGATTTTATCGCGACATAATGCATCACATGGTTTTCCTCTACTACCGGACATGCAATTGGGTTGCTTATTTGTTGACCCAAAATGTGTACTATTTATAAACCTTGCAATATTCCCCGATAAGCTTTTGTAATTCGCTAATGTACATAGCCACTCCTCTTTATTTTGATCCTATCTTTTAGTTGTATATAATTTACCGACAAGGTATTACCCACGATACTTCGTGGTATATCGAACCACCGGTGATCCAATCTTGTGTAAGTGTAATCGTATCCCGACATACTCCATCAATTCAAGAACTTTGTCGTAACAAACCTTTATGCCGCCCATGCAAAATAATAGGCCTAAACCATGTAATGACGATGGTCCCGCGATATATCCCCGGCATCGAATACTAAAAATCGGGTGTTTATTAGGCCCAAACCATGTAATGACGATGGTGCTATGCGATTATCCTCTCATTGACACAAAAATCAATGTTTATTGGAGGAAGTTCCTTGGGTACCCATTGTTTCCGTAGATGTTTGTACCTCAAAGGAACCTCGATGTCACCTATGATCTCATCATCATAAGAACATGACCCCCCTTTAGCAAGAAAAAAATCCATGTGTTTACAAAATTTTCTTCTAATCTTTTACCTCTAGTTGATCTCCCTCTTTTAGACCTACTGCATGTCTTGCTTTCCTCTTCTCTTCCTGAATTTCCCTTGCTCGAGGAAGATAGATTTGAAAAATACCTATTTGGTGGTACCTGCACTCATAAGGATGTTGGATGGAGTTCTTTCATGGTGATGCGATCCCAAGGTGACATTATGATTTTATGTGTTTTTAATATTTTTCTGAAGTTCTTTTGTGTTGTATGGATCTGTACAAGCTTGAAATGCTCTGAGATCATTGGTGTAGATAAATAAATGTGTTACCTTTTATTTGAATTTGTTTTAAAGTGCTAAATCACTGTTTTGTGGGAGGAAACAATCAAATACAGGGACTGCCCTATTTTTCCTGTGTAAGGGTTTGAGGGCTAAATAGAAATGACATCCACCAATCCACCCACTATCTTGGAACTGTAACTCAGTGGATTGGTGTTGGGCCCATTCAACAATCTCTGATGCAAGGATTGAATTGTATAGAAGGTATATATGATGTAGAGTGAGTAGGGAAAGCTTCCTTAGATGATCAACTAGATGATCAAACCACCAACTTAGCACAACTCTCTCAAATACTCTTTAAGTGGACCTTATCAATCCACTACTCCTTCAAGGAAATGACCCAACTCACCTAGGGTTCTTGTACTCAACGCAACTAAGGGGCTTGGAACCACTTAGGACATGTTTAAAAAGGCTATTCCAAAACATAACACCCTAACTTGCACTTAGGAAACTCCATTTCTTTATCGCTCTAACCTTTAGGCCTCTTTACCCTTATAAGCCTTGTAGCCTTGCCCGGGAGGACAGTCAATATAAAATCCACATACAAGCCTATATCAAGCCCAAACCACTAAACTTAGACAGGTATTATATGCCCCTACAAGGCCCCAAAACATCCCTTTGTGATAGTGAGTAGAAAAGGTGCAATGGACCAAAACAATGCTGCTCCAAGAGGCCTAATTGGTTGGCTACAACAATATTTTTGATTATCTAGGCTCTCCCCTTCACTCCAAAGCCTTGAAACAAATTCTTACAGGTTAGTCACATATATTTCTATCATCCCTAAGTTCCTTCACTATTAAAATCACCCTAAACAAGCAAAACTCAACTTTTTTCCTCGACCATGAGAGGCTTATTTCAACCTCCAACAACCCTTCCCAACGTCCTCCAATTGAAATTTGAATTAGTTGGATGTTTGAACTAATAAAAAATAATTTTAGATACCAAATTGCCTCATTAAGGCAAGTTACACAACTACCACAAACTCGACTACAAAGAGTCTTCAAGAGGTGTCAAAGGCATCAATGTTCTAATTCTCTATGACAAGGTTTCAACATCTTCAAATAGTGAAAGTTAGTGCTCATAGTCATTTGAAACAACAACATTTTGATTATGTATAATGGTAGGATTTGATAACTTAAAAGAATTGGCTACCCAACAAACTTAAAGTTAAAAGAAACTTTTACAATATAAGGGGTTAGCACTTTCTTTCATCTTTGCATATTGGTTTGATGCTTCAAACGATGCATTTATTATCCCACTTCTATCATATTGTATTCCCATCCCATTGAAATTGTTGGAGGAGTTGATACCAAAATTTCATATCAAATACCACGTTCTTGAAGCAATTTTCTGTGTTTTTACTATTTTTCTAAAGTTCTTTTGTGTTGTATGGATCTGTACAAGCTTGAAATGCTCTATGATCATTGGTGTAGATAAATATATGTGTTCCCTTTCATTTTCATTTGTTTTGAAGTGCTAAATCACTATTTTGTGGGAGAAAACAATCAAATACAGGGACACCCCTATTTTGCCTGTGTAAGGGTTTGAGGGCTAAATAGAAATGACATCCACCAATCCACCCACTGTTTTGGAACTGTAACTTGGTGGATTGGTGTGCAACATGGTATGATATAGGTTCATTGAATTTAGGGGTCTGTTAAAGCAAGAAACTTGGCATTGAATTGATTCCCTAGGGTTGACAAGGGCAATTTTCTTGTGAATTTGTGGTTGTTAATTCAGGGTTTATCAATTTGATGACATCACCTTCAAATGAAGGTTCTTCATTCAACTGGTATTTTGTAATTTTGAAATTTTGGGATTATTTTTTGCCTCACCCACAAGTGGGACACACTATTATGCAATCACTCATTAACAAAGAGATGAATGTGTGATAATAATTTAGGGTTAAAAATAAATCCATTTGAGCCTTTTATAAATGAAAGGACATTTTATGCAATCATATGCCTTGTCAAAGTTTTAACTTAATAGTAAGGGCATCATGAGTAGTTTGTTGGACCCATTCAACAATCTCTAATGCAAGGATTGAATTGTCTAGAATGTATCTACTATCAAGAAAGAGAATTTGTTTACCTGTATGACTATATCTCAAGCAATAGGTTTAATTGTGATGGAAATGATATTGACAAAGATTTTGTAATCTAGGTGTTGAGAAGCATAATTGGACACCATCCTAGTAAAGATTCATCATTCTCACTTTTAGATGTTAAAATTTAACAATACCTTCATTGATGAAAGAGCCCAAAGAGCCTTTCTCCATGGTATCCAAGTACACATAGTAGCGGTCTTCTCTTATATGGTTGGACATGATTTAAAGAACTTAGATAGGAATTATTCATTTAACCTAAGGTTTTCTCATAATGCCATCATTGGAAAAGTATGATCAAATTCTTCTAGTATGAAGAATTGGTCTATGTGACTCTAGTAATCACTATAAATGTTTGTAAGGATAAAATGACTAATTGCATCAGGTAGGAGAGAAACAACTTTGAGTTCTTCAAAGATTATATTCCTCTATTAATAATTTTTAAGGGTTGTGTGTGGAGGAGGTTATCACTACCTTGAAAGTTAGTGGGACTTAATTATGAGTTCTAGATGAGAATGATGACAATGTCAATCTTTTTGGAGGAGGTGGGAGGCATTAAGCTTAACGTGGAGGATGTTGGGGGTAACTAGGTGGTCAACTAGCTTGATTGACATGAGCACATGAAGGATCAATAAGAAAAGGAAACTATAAGTTCAAGTTGTGCAAGATGATTGAAAGGGGAGGGACAAACATAAAGATTGGAGGAAAAATAAAGATAAAGTGGTCAAATTCACTAAGCTTGTAGAGAGGGCTAAGTCTACAATTGCTTCAGACTCATGCGATGAAGGCTATGTGTGATGAAATCCTAGACCTCAACCAAGATGTGGGTAGATTATGGGAGTTTTTCCAAAACCCGAGGCTGGTCAATAAAAATGTGAAAGACTAAGCTATTTTATTTTTTCTGTCTTATCTTATACCATTTTATGAGAATGGGGGTGTCAATGTACAAGAAGATCTTTGGAAACTAGGCATGAAAATTGCAGGTTAAAGAGAATAGGGGTTCCAAACTTACAGTACTCATTTTCCCTTGGTCATCGATTTTCCCTGAGTGCCCTCAACCTCGTCCTCGGTGCTGGTATTGACCTTGTTTTCACTCCTCCAAACTCTTCCTCGACACTAGTATTGACCTTGTTTTCACTCCAAACTCTTCGTCGATGTTGGTATTGACCTTGTTTTAACTCCAAACTCTTCCTCGACGCTGGTATTGACCTTTCACTTCTCCAATTTGACAAGCTACAACCTAGTTTCGTTAGGTTTTAGAGTATGTTAATTAATTTGAAAATTATGGCGCCATTTAGCTAGGTTTTAATATTCTACATTATAGTTAAGTATATATTAGTTATATTTTACATAATAAATAATATAATTATTCGACTTATAATTATATATTATATTCTTTAACAAAATTATTAAATACATATAAAATGATTATAATTAATAATTAATAATAAGCATATTATTTATATAATACAAATTATAATTAATATAATATATATTTAATATAATAGTAATATTAGATTAAATTATATATAATATAATTATATTTATTATTATATAATAGTATATATAGGCTTTTACCCGATATTTTAGAGGATTTTACCATTACACTATAGATGGTTTACCATTAAATGGCAGTTGAAACTTGTTTTCCAATGACACAATAGTGGTTTCCAGGCATGAGATTTGTTTCAAGCTCAAATCTCACAATATATGTAGCCTATTAGCTAATACAAAGAGAGATAGAAACTAAAAAGATAGAGAATGAGAGAGAAATATAAGAGATACAAAGGAAAAGAGAGAGAGGAAAAGAGAAAATAAATTTTCATTGGTTGTTTCATGTCAACAATCCAAGGATGACATGTTTCCTTAGGGAGTTATGCTCAAGGTAGCATGCCATTTGATTAAAGATATGATAATTCTCCTTTAAGACCTCTTCAATGTACCCATTGCACACTTAAGGAGACAAAGATAAATATAGGGAAGAAAATATAGAGAGAGAGGGAGATAATGAGAAACATACAAATAGAAAGGGAGACAAAGAGATAGAGAGAGGTAGAGAGATAAAGAGATAAGGATGAATAGATAAAGATATAGGGAGGGTGATTGATATATCTCTCCCTGTCACTCTATATCCCTCCATATCTCCCACTATCTATGTCACTCCCTCTTCCCCCCTCTATCTATTGAGCTATCTCTCCCCCTTTCTCTCTCATTCACTCCATCTCCCCCTCCATCTCTCCTACTCTATATCTCTATCTCTATTTCTCTTTTTATCTCCCTCTCACTCCTCTCTATATTTGATTATAAATAAGTCACTATAGAAATGGAAGATGTTTGATTATCTACCTAATATTGTTTTGTGTTTGAATTTAATAAATTACAAATTAAAATAGACATAAATTACTTGAAATAAGTGCTTCATAACCAATCTAATCAAATCATAACCTATCAAAAAGGAAATAGGAATTTTCTAAATAAAAGAACACTTGACCCAATCATAAGTGTATGGCCTTCGCAGAAAGGAGTGATCCACCTTAGAAATAGCAACTACCTGATGTAGACCTGGGAGGCTCAACTCAACCAACCTATCAACCTAACTTTAAGAGGCTTCCAACAAGTTTAGAATGACCAATTTAAACAATCCAAACAACTCTCAAAGCTTGAAAAACAACAGAAGTGGGAGAGAGTGGGAGAGGGTGGGAGGGATGGTAGGAGAGACCTACACAAATTCTTGCACAAGTTTAAAGGCTAGTTGCTTTGTAAAATAGGCCTAATTAGTACCCTAATCAACACAACCTAGAAAGGGTGATTTTGGTGATTTGGTCTTGTTAGAACTATAAAATTCTGAAATTTTATAGTAAGCTAAGCTCATTAATTTTTCCAAAAATTCCATATTTTGAGTAATTTTTTTTCTACATATCATAATTACCATTGATCTCATACCATAATTTTCCTCTAAGCCCAAGCATTTGAATAAATAACTCATATCGGCAAGAGATGGTGCTAGTCTCCTCGATCCATAAATCATCATGTTCCTATATGTATTTTCTAGCATATCACCGAGAGATCAAGAAGGTTACATTGATCAGTTTTCATAAGAAGCTGTGTTTCAGGAAGATACAGTTTACGGTCTCATTGATGAGGAAATTCATCAGTGAGACAAGCACCATTAGAGTGAGATCAATATGTCAAACCGAGTATATATGTCTCACTGGTGAAATACTATTAGTGAGAAATCTGTTGTGTCACCCCAACCAAGCATAAGGAAATGTATCGGCAAGACAAACCCCGTCGGGGAGAGATTCTAAGGTTAGCCTAAGCACATTGGTCTCGCCGATGAAATATCATTAGTGAGACACCCATTTTGTCTCGCCGACGAAACAAAAAGAGATGCTATCACCCAGACAAAAGATATTGAGATAAGTTCAAAATGTTCCCCCAATTATCCATGTCACGTCGATAAGGTTCCATCGGCAAGAATCTTAGCGACATGATTACGAATGAAGGAATGATCATCGGGGAGAGTCATAACATTAGAAAAACTGTTGAATGTCTTCGTGATACAAGATGTCACATTGATGGAGATGCGAATAGATCAAAATGATTATCAGGATGACTCTTGGCGATTTTATATGGATCAAAAGGATGAATTGTGTGATATCGGTGAAAGAGGCGTAATGTTTCCCCTTTCGTCAGGGTGATCAATGAACGTTGGTAGGGCCTAGATAAAAAGGATCGCCCAAGAATTTGAATTGTCTTTCCAATATAAATGTTTGATGTGACAGTGGTGAAATTCGAAGTTTGGCCTCACTCGTGTTTTAAGCTAAAACATTAATGGCAACATTTCCACCCAATGTGCTATTTATCAATGCACATTTGTTGCATTTGTGTGGTGTGATTTGTTGGTTCTTTCAACTAAAGACTAAACCCTTCAAGTCAATCATAGTAGACCAAAAGTATTATTTGGATCATTAATAAGAATTTAGTAATTACATCTTTGCATGCTTATACAAGTTATAAACAAATATATAATGCCAAGCAATTAGAGTTTAAACCAGATAGAAGCTGCTCATCTCATACTTTCACTTGACTTCGTTACCCAACATGGAACTGGTCTCATACACTTCATGTTAGTTTCACCCATTTTATTTTTTACATTTTTTAACTGAACATATTGTCCTGATATACAATTAGATTAGAATTACATTTGTTCACTACATGATTGCCATTGTGAATAGACTAAATCACATAATTAGTAAAATCAGGAGGGTTTATTGAATCTCCTACTTCCACAACCTCCCAGACCTCAAAAAAAACTCAGACACAACCCATTAGGTCTTCACATGGATAAAAATTCATAAAATTAGATCTCCCATACATATTTTGTTGAAACCTAGGTAGGAACCTCTCATTTCACATGCTTTTCTTCACAAAACTCTTGAGGACAGTAGCTATACCTTCTTTATTTCTCATCCTACGCCCCATTCATGCATCCTAACATTACAATAGTATCCATGGGACCTCTTACACAAGCTACAATAATCATAAAAAGTGTAAGAGCCCCTTTATATCATGTTTGGACTAGAAAACCCTCAAAAATAGGGTAACCGGGCTATATGCAAAGAAATGAAGCTTTCTAACTCAAATCAACACCTTAAGCCCTCAAATCAGATTAAAATAAAAGTAACACATATCTTCATGACATGGAATTTATTTCACAGCAAAATATGGCTGTATGTGACCGTACAGTGCTGCAAAACAGGAAAAATACAAAAAATTTCAAGAAAAACACATATTTTTGAATGCCAAGAGCTTGTATTTTAAATAATCAACCATCAAAAACCTTTACAATGATCAATTTATGCATTTTAAAATCCTTTAAACCTCAACCACCAAACAACCACCTCTACAACTGACTTTTTAATCTTTTATGATCACATGAAACATAAAACACACTAATTTCAAGGTTGTTAACATCACTATTGAAATGTTTTAATTTTTTGACCTTTCAAATGTATTGAAACTCCTAGGACACCTCTAAGACCATGCTATTGGCTTGATAATAGCCTTATTATTGACATGACACTAACCTTGCACCCTTTTACATGTAAATTCTCCAATTTTCGTTAAAAAGGCTACAAAACTCTTTAGTGCAAGACTCAAACTCATAACTCAAAACTTCACCTAGAACATGACTAATGGTCTTGAGTGACCTTATTCATAATAAAATATTCTTGAAATGCCTAAACCAACCTATTGACCTCCCTAATTATCATCACATGATTAAGCATAGAAGATGAGGTGTAGGTGCTCCTGCACCACTACCCCATGCAAAATTTTCCCACATTACACAAAGCCACAATCTTCCTCCAAGATAAGCCAATCAAATCCTACCTTATGTGTACTAGTAATAAAATTGGAGATGATCCTAAAAATGATATTGCGAAGGGTGATTGGTCTAAAAATCTAAACGACTTTGCAATTATTTCACTACTACTATCAATATGTCATCTTTCATGAAATTTCCCAAAACACTATTCATTATGATCATATGGAAATTTGTAGGAGAGCTACAATAGTTGTAACATCATGAATTAAAATTAAACATTAAAAAGTACATCATGAATTAATTATGTAATGGCATAAAAATTAAAACATCATGAATTAATTATGTAACCACATAAGTCAAATATAATTCTATCAATAAATTAATATCAAATAGATAATATAATCGCATAACTCATACATTTTAATGCCATTGATCTTCTTCTTCTTCATCCAACTCTTTGTCTGTATCATCTGATCCAGATTCGATATTGTAAGGATTGGTCATATCATCATCATCGTCATTGATATCAGATTCGATAATGTCATCATCCACACGGATATCATCTTCATGAACATTAACTCCTACATCATCATGATCTAGTTCCTCCTCTTGGACATCTTCGTTAGGCACATCATCAACTAACTGTTGATCCTGATCATCGTCTACATCATCTTCTAGTTCTTCGATATCTTCTTCTTCCACGACATTATACTTTACTAGCCTTCCTCTTGGATCATATTTAACAACAAATGACCAACCCGGTTTACCTGGAACCTCTGAGTAAAATACCTGCTCACATTGGCTTGGAAGAACATAGGGCTCATTTCTAGCTCGCTCGATTGACCTTGTATTAACCATGGTAAATCCATTATCATGTTCAAGAACAATTCTCTCAAGATCATTTTCATTCAATTATAGCCTGTACCATAGGATGATGAACATAACTAATTTGAAGGACTTAAAGTCACACTCAAGTATATCATCCAAAATCCCATAGTATCAATTTTCTGATACTTCTAGATGTATGTCGCTTCTAGATGAAACATTAGTCACCTGAAAGACTACAATTATCGCATAATCACAAGTTTTCTTCATGTCATCCAACTTTTTGATTCAAAATTTATGACCATTGCACCACATAGCCTTGTGGTGTTTCACCTGCAATATGTCAAACATGTAAAAAATATTGCAATATCGTCAGTTGATAAACATATTTATTCTTACCTGAATGTATGCAAAGAAAAAATCTCAACATATATATACATCAATATAATTGAAAATAATTAAATAATATGGGTGATTAATATATTTATACGTACCTATTTATCTCTTAAACCATATGCTAAATCAATTTCCCTTGGTGTAACATTGGAATCTCCATTACAATGAGCTTCTTTAACCAATGAAGCCACACCTTCCCATGTTAATGCATGACCAGATTGTTGACATCGTTCAATCCATACCATCATACAATCAAGATTGTTTGTGACGTACAAATGTAGTGCATCCCACTATCGACCAATTGTATAAAAAAATTGAAATTCACAAACGACATATATTAATTAGTTAATTACCATGGTATACAACTTTAATTTATAATTGATGTATATTGAAGATTAATAATTAAATAAGTACAATATACATAAAAACCAAATGCAAAATGTATTCTAATTAATCTCCATGACCATCTTATAATTACCTCACTTTCCTCAATCTACCTTTCCCCATCAGGTACTCCCCTTTGAATTTGTTAATGGAGTTGGGATCCCAAATGCATCTACATGGATCTTTGTTGCAAACTTAGGAAGATATTTAGTAATGTACACCATGGTCTGGTATACCATATATCCCTCCACCATAGAACCCTCAGGATGTGCTCTTTGTCTAACCAAAGCCTTCAAAAATTTCAAGTGAATCTCAACCATCCACATTGACCTTGTGTGTACAGGTGCACACAATTCAATCTCCTCAACTTGGTGTATGAGGTAGTGTTCTTGTGCATTGAATTTTTTTGAAGGTAGACACTTTTGCATTTCACACATTAGACGAGGAATTTTTCTCTTCCAATAATTTATATTTTCTTTATGGATTTCTTTAGATGACAACCATCTACAAGTGATTCAAGACACAAATATATTAATGAGATCTAACAAAAATATGCAATATATTACATAACAAGTAAAAAAAAATGGCAATTATAAGATCTATACAACGAATTGAACAAATATCACTACTTACCTCATGTATTTTCCAAGATCATATATAACTTGCTTGACATTGTTGTTGAAGTTGTTTGGGAGAGATAGAGGTAGAACATAATACAACAATTATAAAATGATCTTTTCATTATTTTTCCAAAAGTAGTAAACATAATACACTGAAAAGTACATGCAATATACAAATATATATATATATATATATAATACCAGAATAATACCTTAATGAGGGTATTCTAATCATGCATTTTCATCCCTGACCAAAATTCACCTTTCTTTGTTATGATATTGTTTATGTTAACAACAAATCCTATGGGAAATCAAAATTTTCATATGAATTCTTTTATAGCATTGCTTTGTTGCTCCGTTAATAACCAAGGAAGGGCACTTATATTAATTTGGTCTCCATCGCTATTTAATTGAATGACATTTTTCATTACATGATTGGCTTCCTGAATGTCACTACAAATTTTGATATTTTTTTCTTTGTCATGCCTTCCATCTAATATTTTCCATAACGTTTCTATTATATTCTTTTCGATATGCATTGTATCAAACAAATGCACAATTTGTAGTTGCTTATAGTAGGGTAACCTACTAAATTGTCTGGGATAACTTTTCAGTCCTTGTGGAAGCCAACCATTAATGCCTTGACGACCTTCATGAAGCATATAAGTTAAACAAATTAACAACGAAAATCATTGTAAATTATAACATGAGTAAACACAACACAATATAAAAATATAAATTCCAAACATATCATATATGATAGATAAACAATTTGATCTGATGTATAACCTTGACGATTAATTTTATTATATTCCAACTTCCATAGGTGAGGTGTCATTCTTCGTGGTTTTGATGTAGTCTCTTCTTTCCCATTGAAAAGATTTTTTCAGTAGTTCGATACTTATGATTTATGTGGAGGAAGTTCCTATACTCATCAAACACCTGCTTTCCTAAACTTGTTGAACGACGATATTTCATCTTTGGACAACAAATTGGACATGCAAATTTTCCCTTTGTTTGAAGACCTGCAAGATCATATATAATTGGATTAAATATGTCAATTTTTATAATTATATATAATGAATAGATTATTTAAAAACATGCATGATATCTACTTCATAAAATTAAATATTGTTAAAGTGCAATCAAACATTATAACATACCACAAAAATGTGTTAGCCCTGGGGCATCATGAATTGTCCATACAAGCATTGCATGGAATTGAAATTGTCTTTGTCCTATTGGTCTAGAGATCATACATAGTGATGCCATTCCATAACTTTAGTAACTTCGATATAAGAGGCTTGATATATACATTCATATCTTTAACTTGGTACTTACCTAGTTGAATGAACATAAACATTACATAATTATTATAACCATTTTATTGCAATATATAAAAATTAATGTACATGACTATTAAATGAAAAAAATATGTCATTATGCAACAAATAAGACAAATGAGATGCTACTACGTTAAAGAAAATTGATGTAAACAAATACCTGGAACAATCATTTCCAACATTATGTGCTCCCTCTTTATTGACATCCATGGAGGAATGTTATTGTTGATAACAAAAACAAGCCACACCGAGTAAATAGATCTTAGCTCTCCAAATGGATTGACACCATCCGCTGCCAATGAAAGCTTGAGATTACGAGGTTCTTTAAAGTGTGGCCATTTTTCCTCCATGTCCCTAAATGCAGAACCATCCACAAGCATTCAAAGAATTCCATCTCCACTTCTATTTCATGCATGGTAATCCATAAATTGTGCTAAGCTTTCACACCTAAATAATCGTTGCATATGTGGAATAATGAGAATATAACGAAGAACCTTGCGAGACACCTTTTTTGTTAGTTGATCTGTTCGATATCTACTGATATGACATTCTGGGCATTCTGTTGCAAATTCATGTTGTTTATGATATATAATATGATCATTGGAACATGCATCTATTTCTTGATACTCCATTCCAATATCTTTCATAATGCCAAATAAATCTTAGTATGAGCGAGGTAAAATATTTGATGGTGGTAACAAAAATTCACCAATCAATCTACAAGAAAAAATAATTTGTTAATATAAAGAATATTAATGGTACATATTTCATCCTTTATTTACTAGTGATGAACTAACAACAATTAAAATAGATGAAAAAAATGACATTTATGACATACCTTAACATCCGTGAGATTGCTATGTTGGATAAACCATTCATAACCTTCAAGTTCACTAGCAAAGAGAAGAGTTGTTTGGGAGCCTTCATAAAGGAGCTCGTATGCCTTCTCAAGTACAGGTAAATCATGAACATCATCAAAGTTATCTCGATCATCATGATCAGCTGTGCCACTAAATGTGTCATGGATCAATGTATTTGTACCATCATCTTCAATTGTGTTTTCTGGTGCATGATCATCTTCTTCCATAGGATCATTAACTTCATCTTCGATATTCACAGCTCTATGTTCCTCCGCTTGCAAAACCACATTCTTCGGGCCGTGATAATCCATATCATGTGCCCTAGGACAGATAGACACAAATAAACCATGATCATGATCCTTTTTTTTATATATGATAGACACAAATAAACCATGATCATGATCAAGTGATTATATATATAAAATGTTAAAACAATATAAACATTTACAAGTTCAATCAATATAAACACATATAATGAACAACTTACCAATGGATGATAATCATGCCCCCCTTCAATGTGACCATGCTGCCTACAATGTTTCTCAGCTGTTGTGATTAAAAGTCTTCTTGTCTTTAAGCCCTTGCAATTATTACAAGGACAATAAAATTTCCCATCACCCTTTCTTTTCAATCTAGCCCACAATCTATCAAGTGTCTCTTCATTTTGTTCTGGACTAATATTATCTGACATGATTTTTCTTTACCAAGCTTGAATATTTAGATCTTAAAAAAATATCAAACTCACACTCCAATAATTTTCAATCATAGACAGGTAACAAAATCTAATAATTATGATATTTTATACCAAAAATATTCTGCATGCAACCACCCCTACAAAAGAGAAGATAGTCTGAAGTTAATGACCCCAAAAAACACTTTAAAATGCTAATTCCAAAACTTATTAAATTAAATTTTGTTTTTACTATGATTTCCAACCGTTAGACTCCTAAAATCAGAATATTGAACTTACACACAACAAAATTTGGAAATGAAATTCTGAAAATGCACAAGCCTAAAAATGAAATCTGATGAGATGTTGCTTTAAAATATGATTTTCAAACCTGGAAGTACAAATCTGACTTCACAAATGAATTCTGGAAAAAGATAATGACTACCGTCAACCTAGCAATATCTTGATTTTTTTCTATTTTTTCCCAAGAAAATCGTCCTTAATTCTCCACAAACTGTTGCAAGTATAGCAAATTCACAAGTAGAGAAAATTCGCAAGAATAGGAAAACTCACTTTTATTTATGTCGGCCACAATTTGATTTTACATGTTCGTCGAAATTTTGATGAAAACTCAGGTTCGTCAAAATTTCGATGAACGTCGGGGATAAAATTTTTAAAAATTGAAAATTACACATTAAATATCACAAGTACTCGACAATACATCAAATTATACATCTTTTGTTGGAAATATTCATTGGATTTTGTAGTCAAATGAGTTAGTGTTATTATTTCTTCTCTGCACTACTGTATTGAAAATGAAGACTCTCCCCCCTTCATTAGGGCCTCATTCTTACCCTCTATAAGTATGTCCTCTCCTCCACTCTGCAATCATGCCCTACTTTTGTTGTCAACCAATGGGAGATTAAATTGATTGAAAATAACACCCTTCTGTCTAAATACCCCTCTATCGAGACTAAATCAAAACCTAAAAAGGGTACTCTTAGAATTGTTGAGAGTTATGCCCAAAAAAAGAAAACCCTCTTCAAACCCAAAGTTTTCCAAAAAGAAAAAGTTGGATACTAGTACAAGTCAAGGATCTAAAGGGGAAACAATAGAGATTATTGATGATATTGATCTTGGTATTAGGAATGATAAGAGTGGAGGGAGCTCTGGCCCTACCCATTTGGGTGGGAATAGGTCTTCTTGGTTGGTTAGTGTGTGGTATCAAAACAAAAGTAAAGATCAAAAGGGTAAAACTCTTATCTTTCAAGAGGAGGTAAAGGATTATTCAAATGAGGAGTTTCTTCCTCAATACAAGGAGGAAATTTTGGATAGTATGAACGATGATGATGAGTAGGAGGATAAGGAAAATGATAAAGAGGAGGAAAATAATAGTGAGGAGGGGGTGAATTTTGAAGAAGTTAATGTGGAAGAAATGAATGAGATAGAGACAAGATTGGATGTTGACAATGTTGATCAAAATGATGAGAGGGAGGACATTGGTCAAGAGGAAGAAAATGTCATAGAGTCTCTCAAAGATTTCAAAGAGAAGATAAATGAATTGTGTGGCCATGTCTCTTTAATGGAAATAAAAATTGATCTTGAAAATTTAATGGACAAGCTTATGACTATGGAAAATGCTCTTAGCAAAATTATTTCCATAATAGATGACATCATGTAGAGAGTTGTTTTTGGTACTATCTTAGGCCAATCCAAAATAAAAAAAGTAGAGGAAGAAAGGAAAGACTAGGAGGATACTTCTCAGGCTAAATATAGCAAGGAAAAGACAAAGAAGGACTGGATGGAATCCGTGGACATGTTGAAGGAGAACTGGGACCTCATAATTGGTCCTAAGGAGTGATGGATGTTCTAGCTCTCTGTTGTTTCCTTTTTTTATTTTGTTCTAGAATCTCTAGCATGCGTTCCTAGTTTTTTTTTTCTTTGTGTTTATTTTCATATATCTAAGGTTCATATAGCCTATGTGCCTCCCTAGTTAGTAAGTATTGGTTGTGGCCTTTGTGCCAGTGTTTATTTTTTGCTCTGTTGTTTCTATTTTGAACTCTTAGGATCAGGGCCCTTTCCTTTCCATTTAATAGAAAACTAAATAATCAAATACTAATAAGATAAACCCATAATTTACCAACTAATCTCATTTTACAATCTACAATCCTAAACTAAGGAGCAGGACAAGAATTGCAATAAATTTTTTATTATCTAATTATAGTATTTAGTTATGTTGTAAAAAAAAAACTAATAAATTTAATGTTACTTTTAGTTAGATTTACTCATCCAAACATATACATTGAAGTACACAATGATATTGTAGGTATTCCACTGTTATAAAATTATGGTATCTCAATATTAGCCTAGTGTGAGTATACAAAACAATCAAAACTTAGGAAAATAAGATTAAATCCTCGAATACTTAATTGTAGTATTATTTTTATGGTATAATTATTTATCTATTTCAAATCAACCATTCACAACAAAAATTATCAATTTAACCAAGATATTATAATGTTAATCTTACAACTTTATTTAATGCAACACTATTACAACATAATGAATAAATTTACATAATAGAGCATAGTGACTTTATACAATCAATTAGAGTATTATGACTATATACTATCCATATATAATGATATTACATCAGTCATAAGTGTATCATCAACTAAACAAGTTAATTCTTATTAACAATATAAAACTCAATGGCTTGGCCATATAGAGATTCCACACAAGCTTAGTAAGCATGAAGCTTGGAATAGACCTTCAAGTCTCAGGATATTCAATAGGTACAAATTTTTCTTGAACAAACTATTTACTTTATATATAACATACATACATACATACATACATACATACATACATACATATATATGTATGTATGTATGTATGCATGTATGTATGTATGTATGTATGTATGTATGTATGTATGTATGCATGTATATACACACATACATACAAACACACACACACACACACATGGCTCAAGTAAGTAAAAAAATCAAGGTGGAGCATAGTCTAGTCCAACACAACAACCATGTAAATTGAGGGATAAAATAATAGCACCAATGGGAGAATACTAAGGTATTTCCATGTTTCAAAATGTCATTCCAGTTACAAGCTAGGAACAATGCAAAATAGAAGAGCACCGCAACAAAGCCTATCAATTAAAATTAATTAGACATGAACTCAATAAATTTTGTGATTAAAAATATGATTAGAGGATATCCATAAAAGCACACATATAAAAATTTTGTGTAAAGGTAATTATTATAGCCACTCAAATAAAATTCTATGCAAATTATGAATGAAAGTGAATTATTTGACAAAATAACTTCTGAAATATGTACCGACAACATAGGTGTGCAATTTTTTTGAGAAAATTTCTCAAAGAAATTTCAAATTAAAGAGGAAAAAGAATTTTTGGTGTTGAACACTCGAAATACTAAGAGGGGGGGTGAATTAGTATTCTCTGAGACCACTTAAACATTTAAACATTCATTTAGAAGATCATATTCAATTTGCAACAAGGAAAGAAAACATGAAAGTAATCATCAAAGCACATAACACATGAACACCATATTTTTACGTGAAAAACCCAAAAAGGGAAAAACCATAGTGAGGATTAGCTCACAATATATTATAACTGGTCATAAAATATGAATAAGAGAAATAGAGAAGAGGGGTGGCTCACTACCAAGATTTGAACTGCTGATAATGCATCTATAGTATACAGGAGATACAATTCCACTAGAGCTCAAAATACAAAATCAACACACTTCATACTGCACCACTTCCACACTCTGCTCTACCTTATATTTGCATCAAATTCACACTATACTCACACACTTCACATTACATTACATACATACTCCCATCAACACTGAAAATGGTCTTACATTTATACCCATTACATCCACAAACACTTACAACATCAATTAGGTCAGCCTAATTAGATGAAATATGTAATATATTAACCTGTTAGCTCAAGATCCAACCACACATGCCTCAAAACTTGTAACACATAAAAATAGGTTGGAATGGACCTATAATTACTCCCTTAAGTTTTATCAATTCATATTTTAACTTCGCATAACCCTAAACTCTATAGGTTGGCACCAGATAGTAAAGACTAGTGATATGAACCATCTGTTCATTCACAAAACAACATGCAAACCACTAAAATACTTTCCACTTAGACCACACATGCTTTTGAAACCTATAATCACTCCAAAAAAACCACATAACTAGATATTATTCTGCAATGGAATCCGAAGAATTCTAATCATGTACTCTGTACTGGTAGCACTGTCACTGGAAAACCTGGTACTCTATCAATCATAACTTTTATACCAGAGGAAATCAAGACATGAAACTTTGGATTTAAGATCCTCCAACATATACCAAAATTTATTTAGAACCACATACCAAAATTATTCAAGGTGGAGCAATGCAAACCTAAAAATTGATACTCTATACACTAAAAGTTGTATTTTATGACTTAGCCAAATATTCAACACATTTGTTTTGCACCTATACAATGGATTTTCATTACCACAATCACTCATGCTCATCAAAAAATTGTACACCAATGACAACACCATGTATGATCATGCTCATTTTTCCAACAATCTCATCAATGACAAGCAAACTTCCAACAATCTCCCCCTTTGTCATTGATGGCAACATGCCCAAAACTCTACTCCAAATTACTCACCAACTTCTATTTTATCAACTATTCCCCCTTAACTACTCTCCCCCTTTGATATTAATGGAAAAGGGTGCACTGTTCATGCATACATACTTAATCCCCTTAATTGATACATATGTATATACAAATATGAGAGTAACTCAACAAACTTCTTCAAAAATCAAGGAAACTCCCCCTAACAATGCTAGCCATCAAAGATAATAAAAATTTGCATTGCTAGACTATGCACTATCTTCTGCATATATATAATGAAATCTGAAATTGTATAAACAAAATAAAAATTCAATCAACTAGAGGAAGATACTTGCAATTTTGTAAGATGTGCCTCACACTCCTTTCCTAATTCCTAATCTGTCTGAGTGAAGGCAAGCAAACAACACTGGCTTTTAAACTGTACACAAAGATCTTCTCCTTCATCTGGGGTATCGAGTGTTAGAATATTTTGTGCCAAATCTTCTACATTTTCTAACACATTGGTCAAGGCTGTAAGCCTTGTGCTTACCAAGTCCTTGAGTTGACATACTACACAATGATTTTCTCTTTTTGTTCTTACATTTGAAAGAAATGTTCATGCAGATTTTCAATAGTCATCCTTGTTGTACCATCTACATCTCTTGACAGATCATATACATTGGAGGCCTAATCAACTTGTGACTCTATTGATTCCATTTGATTCTTAATGATTTTTGTAGAATTAGGCCATTTCAAAGAAAATTGAAATAAAAATTTTGCTTCACCCGAACACTTTGGCACATCTTTCAGGTTCTCCTATAATTTTATATGCGAGACACTGCAATTGTCTAATATCTCAGTCAATTTCTTGTCATTCAACTTCTTGGTCACCTCTTTCTCTAACCTTTCTTCTAAATTGGAGGAGTAATCCTTAAAGGAATCTAATAGCAACTTCAGTTTTTCAACACCAAATAGAGAATCATCAAGTGTAGCATTAGGAACTTCTTGCAATACCTTGAATGCTTCTTCAATTAACTCAATGCTCTTCTGGTGAGTGGAAATAATTTCCTTCCTTGGTGAAGCATGAAACACATCACCAATTTGAAGCTTTTACAAGGGAGATATTTTTCCCATGTCCACTTGAACTTGCATTAAAGGTAGTTGCATTAGTTGTGTAGCTACAAAAAGATCAAATTGCAACTGTATGTCTAATAGACCCTTGAGTGAATCATTAGAGGATTCACCAACAACCTTTATGCTTTCCTCTTCATTTTTCTCATTAGCCTTTTCCTTGTCACCAATGCACTCTTCATCATTACTCTGCTCCTTGTCTGCATTGTTGGATTCTTTCTCAGTTTTCTTCTCTTCAACCAGTCTCATATCAAAATTTTCCTTGTCGCTAATTCTAGAGTCTTCCTTTGCATTCTTCTCTTGTTTTTCAGACTCTTTATCTTTTGGGAGAGGAAATTTTTTAGTGTTCTATGCCTCTAAATTCTCCAAGCCATCTTTCTTATCTTCCTTTTTTGTTCACCATCAATCTCGACATTTGAAGGGGGTTGGTTTTGCTTTGTTTACACTTCCTCCTTATACATTTCATCATCCTATTCTACTCCAAAAACATTTTCCTCTACCAGAGGAGTATCATCAATAACATTTTATTGCATATTTTCTTCTTCAGTTACATGCTCATGTTCTGGAGCATGCTCATGCTGTGCATCTTCTAGTTCATTCACTTCTGGGATAGGCACATCATGTTGCAATTTCTCTTTGTTACCAGAGAAATTCCTAACTCCTTTGCCAAATTAGCAACCTTTTCAACTATTTTATTTCTTAATCTTTCAATGTCCTCTTTGTCCCTACTCATCAGGGTGGTAACTCTCTTCTTAGTCCTAAATTATTTGTTATACCATTGAGATAATTTAGCTCTATCATCATCTGTGAGAGGAGCATTGACTTTTTCCAAAGCAAATGTTCTCATTCTAGCATCTTCATCATTTGCTTCCTATCTTGTTGCATATAATGATCCTATTGGATCTTTAGGCAATTGATTTTCTATATTCTTCATGCTTACATCGAATGTTACTATATACCTAACTATTGCCTCTTCTATTATTAACTTATCAGTGTCATCTACAGTGGGATATAATGCATCAGTCTGTTCCAACATCTCATACTCAACTATACGATTAAATAGTGCATATAATTTCATAGGACTATGTTTCCTTACCAAAGGGGAATTGTCCTTTTTTTTGCCGTTGGGTGATTTTCTTTCAAACTTCTTTGCCCTCATATGAATCATGAAGGCTCATTTCTCTTTCTCCACTTTTGCTTCGTTGTCAGTGTCCATAATGTAAAATTTTTCTTTCTTTGCACTTGTCTCTACTTGAGAGACATTAGTTTTTCTCTTTCAGACCAATTGTGGTCCTTATTCTTCTTGTTCATCTACATTTACACTCATATACCACTCTCTTTTTACCTTTTATTTCTTTCTCCTATACAAGGAATCTTGTTGTTTCATTGAAGCATTGGTTGAATCTTTCGTTTTCACACCAACTATAGGCTTAGCTTCAACAACAGGTTTAGTCCTAGAGGACTTAGCAAAAATTGGAGAGGGGATGGAGGTCCTAGAATACCTTCTTGTGATTGGGGTACCAACCAGAGTGTTGGATATGTTCTTGGATTCTTCCACAATGCCCTTTGGAAAACCCATCATCTCTACAACCCGTGCCTTCATCTTTTCCACATTCCTCTTGATCTCTTTTGATTTGTGCTCCATATGCACAACACTAGATTTCTCCTCATATGTCCATATATCTCTTCTTTGGGATCTCTTGGCATGCTCAACATGTGATCAGAAAGACCGATGACCACATTCTCTTCTACTTCATATCCCATTTCAGGAACCCATACTGTCCTTGGTTCCATAGCTTCCATCATACAAAAATATTTTCTTACCATGAAAATGATATCATTCTTATACTTGTCAACCACACTCTTAGGTATTCTTTCTCTTTCCTGCATTTGGGATTGGAATGTTTTGAAGGGATTCATCTTTAGATTTTGAATCTGGATATCTCAACATGTGATCTTTGATTTCTCTAGCCACATGCACATTGTCTAACCACACCACATTTATCTCAGAAAGTAAAATAATAAGCATATAATCAAGGTACCATACTTGAAAGGACACCAAGAGTCCTTAGTCTTCTACAAGTTTTCTAATAATTGTAGCCTTAGCAATTCACATAGGTCATAATCCATTCCTTTCTTCACCATCTCATATGATGTATTGATTGTAGTAGCAGAAACTGAATTCTATGTTTGTGAAGAAAAAATTGTATCCAATAATCATAGAGGCATACTTAACTATCAGATCTTTAATGTCTTTAACTGTCGGGGCTCTCTTTTCATATTTTGCACTTGTTAAATTCATCACCACTTCATTTTTTATAGATTTGAGTGTCAAAACCAATCCTTCAAAATATAACCCTATTGCAACCCTAATGGATTCTTTGTTAATCATGTGTGGTAGGTCTAACCAGATGAATCTGTAGACACTTAAAATTGTCCTGAATGGTATCACACACTTGAATCTAGTCACTAACATCGTTGCTTCTTGAAATTCATCTTCTTTTTGCCTGTTTGATTAAATAAGCCTAGTCATTTAATTAAATGCATCATTTTCATCTATTAATCTAATTAATTTAATTAGGTTAATTCACCCCTTTCATCTTCTTCTCTCATCCTGTTTAAATTGAATAAAACACATTATTAAATTTAAACCCCTTAAGCCTTCTTATTTAAATGAGTAATCTTATATTATTGAGTTAAATGTCATTTGCATCCCCTCTTTTTAAATAAATCAATTATTTAATGACAATCCTCATATTTCTTAACTTGCACAATTAAAACTTGGTTTTAATTAGAAAATTACTAATTTTCCTCAACCATCCACTTGCATAGGGAATATTCCAAAGGAATATTCTTCTATTTGGCTCCAAAAATGGAATATTCTTTCCTAACAAACTTTGTAACAAACTTTCAAAGTTGTTACAAAGTGTGTTTGTTTGAATCATTGTGAGCCCTTGATGCTTTCTTTGATCAATGTGATCTTTGATTCTCATCCATTAATGAGAATCCTTGATCCCTGCCTTCACCCTTGATTCCATCTTGATCATTGATTGATCCTTTTCATCTTGACCATTGATTCTTCATTTGGTCTCCTATAAATACTTTAGCATTAGGAGAGAAATGGATCCACTTCATTAGAGCAAAGTTATGCTGCTCGTTTGAATACTATCTCTACTCATACTTGCACCATTATCAAGATTTTTCATCTTTTTATCCATCCATAGCATCATTTTATCACATTTAGCTTAGTTTTTCAACAATGGAGTTCGGTTAATCACTTATTTCATCAAAGGGATTGGGAAAGGGTCATTATTCCATATCAATACGCCACTACTCCCCCAATGGGATAAGGTTTGGAGTTCTAGATTAGGTTTCTTTTAAGCTTTCGTGTTTATTTCATGTTTAGTTTAATGGTTTCTTAGTTTTTTGAAGCTTTTGAACATCTCATTGGGATTGCAGCTTAGGGAGTTGAATAATGCTTAAATTCATTAGGATATGGTGTATTTAGCTTATACTATGATTACAATCACATTTTGGCACTAGAAGGAGAGCTCTACTAACTTTGTTTGATGAATTTCTCTTAAGTTTCTTTGATTTGCAGGTTTTGGAGAAACAACAACACTTTTGATGGATTCAATGAGGCTATTGAAGCACATCACCATAGAGTGATGCCTTTGAGTGAATTATAGCAACACATATTAAATACAGTCACACATTTAAATATAGCGACACATTTAACTTTTTAGATATATCATGATTTTAAATATGGTGACTCTACTAATATAGCGATGCATTTGATGTCACTTTTTTGCTATAGAGCGATGCCTTAAAAGTTCAGCAGAGCGACACACTTTAATTTCGGTGATGCCTTTGATTTCAACGATGCTTTATACTGGTAAAGAAAAAAAAGAGTTAATTTTCACATGTGCTTTAAATTTTTAACTTTATATACTCTCTAAAATTCTACTAACATTTGGTTTTTGTTTTTGAGGCTAACTGGTTTTGCAGATTTGAAAAAAAACTTGAAGTGGAGCATACTATTGTTTGACCATACATTGTAAAAGTGTTTTACACTCATGGGACAATTATAACCCACCATATGCTTGCTTTATGTTTGAGGACCACTAAATTTCCATTGGGCTTAAAATTAACTTTCAAAGTTTTAAAATTGGACCCATACAACCTCATTTTGCAATATTGGTTAAAATTGGGCAAAACAAACAAACACTTCCATTGGTGCTTAAAATGAAGTCATTTTGTTGCCGATATGGGAATGGTTCGGTGGTCAAGTCGCTTGGTTGTAGTGACGGCCACCAGGGTTCAAACCCTCGTTGGGCCAATGTGCTCGTAGGCCTTGTGCCTTCGTTGGGCCAATGTGCTCACAGGTTTGGTTGTTTCTTGTGGTTTCTTGTACTCGGTTCATAGCTCCGGTCAAAAGCGTTTACCCCTAATAATAAAATGAAGTCATTTTGTTGTATTGGGTTAAAATGAATGAGTGTTTGATGTGCTTGTATACACTTGTAGTGCATATCCACTCCCTTTATGCTTTGTGCGATCTTGGGTGAAGAGAAACACTCCATTGTACTTTCTTGCTTTGAGTCACCCTAAGTAACTTGCTACGTATCCTCTCCCCTTGCACTTCATGCAATCTTGGGTGAAGATAAATAACATTTTTCTTATTAAAGAGAGGGCTTGCTATGAGATACATCCTACATTGGAGAACTCATAACCAAAATTTTGAAGCACGTTTACTGATAGACTATATTAAAGGTTGTGAAATCATGAGAGATTAGCTTCAATCTTGGGCAACAACGTACTACACCTAATCCCACACCTTAAGTGGAACATGAATGGTTAAAGAGCCTTAAGTGTCTAGTAGACGGTAGTGTAATGACAAGTGTTCTTGGTTTGTTGTCATTAAAAACCTTGTTGTAGTAGCCAACCAAGTCCATTTCTAAAACATATTTTAAAGTAGTGCATCAGAATAACATCATTATGAGAAGTTACTTACAATGTTTAGTTTTTGGTTGAGGAAATAAAGAAAATAGGGAAGGGAATCTTTTTCTTGGCGTGTCAAGATGTTACATTTCCTTGACATAGCCTATTTTTCCATTCCATCTTCACGGATTAATCATCTCTTAGGGGATAATGGTAAGCTTGCCAAGAAATACATACTCACTTGAGCTAGGATTGTTATTGCTTGTGAGTTAGTTTGACACATTGCTTGGTTCCAAAAACAACTTAAACATACATCAACATGTTCATCAAATTTCAAACCCTTTAGATTAAGTGTGAATACCTTTGAAAAGTCCTATATTGTTGCTTGTTCATAAGGATTTTATCTTTAGAGGCTTCTAAATATTTGGAATTATATCTTAATTCACACTTTCCAAAGTTAACATATGGAAATATGGCCTTGGTTTCTTGATTTTCACATAATGGACTTTATGGAATGAAGGTTTGTTAGACATAGACATCTTTTAGTTTGAACATTAATTAATCCTTTTTTGACGTGGTAAATAAAGCAATCTCACTAAATCAAAGATTAAAAACAAAATGAACACACCACACATTGATCTTATGGTTGAGACACATTGAATCCCCAACACAAACAAATTGAGACAAGGAAAGTATTGCAAACATTGATTCCAAGTTCTATTATCAAAATTATTGCGTTCTATTATCAAAGTCATTGAGTTATATTACCAAAATCATTGAGTTCTTAAGGTTTTATCACTTTAGAGGTATAACATGTTTCTCACCACCTTGGTCTTGTAAAACAAAGGTCCCTTTTAGGTTAACACATTTTGGGTCAAAAAATTTCATCCATCTTCACACATTTTACATCTCACTTCACCAAACAAATTTAGAAACTTTTGGACACATCAACACTCTTTAGACTTAGGCAATTATCAAACCAATCCCCTAACTTAGCCATGTTGTGTGTGAAATGGATCATTTTTCATACACTTAGTTGAGTTAGTTATCACATTCTTTTTGGACTAGTTTATCTTAAAGGTCACAAGTCTACCTTAAAGATTTACAAGTTCATTAACACCTTTTATCGATAACATCAAAACATCAAGCCTATAGTCATAAGTGTTGTAAAAAAAGTTTAGAAAGTTCATACCCCATTATCATTCACCCTTTTTCATCATCCACTCACACCATTGGTCCAAAACAACTTAGAGGGTCCCTTTTACCAAAATTTGAGTCAACTAGAGATTTTCAACATTATAAATCTCAACATACCTCTCCCATAGGTGACCCACAATTTATGGTTACAACAAGATCACAATACAAGAGAATCATGGAACAAACCAAAGGAACATCTACCACAAGTGATACTATCCCACAAGAATCTGATCCAAGGAGCCATTCTACCCCCTCACATCAACCACAAAATCCCTTAGGGTATGAGGTAGAAGATGTCACAAACAATCCCCTTGAGCTCACTAAGGAAGAAATCCTTGAGTATAAACAATATCATCAAACCTTAGAAGATGTGGCTTCAATTCCCCAAAATTTTGTGGCACAAACCTTGACACAAGGATTGAATCAATCTACTCCATCCCTTGTGCCAAGTCAAATATTAACTCCTAGTCTTGCAACTAGGATTGCCATCGATCTTGGTCACACTCTCCCTTTGGAAGGCAACACACTTTTGGGTACTCAAAACACAAACCTTCTACAAAAAAAAGTTGGACACCAACATTTTGTGCCCCATCCCATTCTTACACTACCATTCCTCAGCATCCTCTACATCCACACAAACCACTTACATTTCATAACACCACGATGACCTCAACATTTCGAGCACAACCATCTTCATCCATCACCATGATTACCACAAGTGTGCTTAATGTTACACAAGGTAATTGTTGGTATGTGGCGATTGATCATGCTATACAGTACACCCCGACATGTATCCTTCTCGGGGTCCGGGGCTGGGCCGGGCCCTGGGCAGCAGCCCCCGAGAAAAATTTTCCTCCTACTTTTTCATGTCACTGAAAAAGGGAAAAATCAATGAAAAAAGGAAAATCCTATTTTGTAGAACCCAAAAATCTGGAAGCTTCTAAGCTTGTTAAAAAGGGGTTCGGATGGGTGTTACAGTATGATGAAAAACACGATTATTCGCAAGATTGTAATAGGTTTTTGCACTGGATAATAAAAGTATTGGATGGCCGTGGTTTGGTGGATGTAGCCCAAATTGGGTGAACCACGTTAAATTCTTTATGTTATGATTTATTCTGTGTGCATTTTAGTTTCTCTGTTTATTAATTAAATCTGCATTTAATTGTTAGATATCTGCCATTTCTAACCCTAACAATAATGTGAACCAAGTGTCTCAAATAGAGAAACAAGGGAAAGTTAACACCCTTACACAAAATCAACCCTTAGCACAACAAGGGACATCTTCATCCAACCACCCAATGGGCTCATCAAACCCATTGGTTTCATAAAACACATCAGCCCCATCTATCATCAATCTAAATCAAAGCAACAAATTAATCAAAAATCCCATCAACCAAGGTAATACCTTGGTCCCACATCAAACACAATAAGGGAACCTTCAACACCTCGATCAAGGGAACCCTTCCAATCAATTGAATCAAGGTCCTAATGTGCCATTGACATCACAACACCAAATGGCACCTTCATCTTTCCCATTGGTCCCCCACATCATGCAAAATCAAACAGGGCCCCAACCTTACATTTCTACATCCCAATCAGAAATTTTACAAGGAATACTAAACCAAAACAACCCCCAACCACTCACCATCAACCCACAACCCACTCATACTATGACCACTCAAAATATAATCCAAAATCAAAACACTTCTATGTTGCAATAACAACAAGATTATCAAAAAGCATTGCAACAACAACAAGCTCATGCTCTAGCTTTTCAAAAAGCTCAATAGGTTTATTAACAAGAATTGCAACAACAACAAGCTCAAGCTCAAGCTTTGCAACAATAGCAAGCCCAACAACAAGCTTTGCAACAACAACAAGCCTATCAACAAGCGTTGAAAAAATAACAAGCTCAAGTGTAAGCCTTACACCAACATCAAGCTCAACAAAAATCCTTAATTACACAACAACAACAATCCCAACAACAAGCGTTGATAGCACAACAATATTCCCAACAACAACAAATTGTCATGCAACAACAATAATAGAAACAACGAAGCTTGTATTACAACCCCCAACAATAGTCCAACACACAACAAAACATCATAAATCCAACTACACAAGGAGCATATACACCTCCACCTCTATTACCATCATACACACAACATCAAAATCCACCCTACACACCATATAACACCCCATCATATCAAAATACCACTTACACTTCATCCACCATTCCACAGTATACCACCTATGCTCCTGTACCAAATCCACAAGACGATATGTCATCATAGCTCAAGGCACTCACACAACAGATCAAGGACATCCAAATAGGAAAAACAAAGAAGCCACATACACAACAAAACTTGTGTCCATACCCATTTGATAGGAACATCGCAATGGTACCTTTCCCACCCAGTTTTGAGGTCCCTAAGTTTGATAAATACTAAGGGAAGGGAAATCTTGTGGATCACATCAAAGAATTACACGTAATGTGTATGGAGGTGACCTACAATGATTCCTACTTGATGCGCCTCTTCCCATGTAGTTTGGTGGGCCTAGCAATTGATTGGTTCTCATAGTTACCTTCAAGAATTCAAAACTTTGAAGATATAATCGATAGGTTCATAGATAATTTCTCCTATAACCTAGACATGGATGTGAGCTTGGAAGATCTATACACCCTCAAAAAAAACAAGGGTGAACCCTTCCCAAGCTTCCTACAATGGTGGAGGAAAAGAGCTAGCAAGAGAAAATGGCCTATTCTTGAGGAGCAATAGATAGGAATTATCATTGCCAATATGGACATAGACCTATATTTTCAATTAAAAATGCAATGTGTCACAACATATGAAGAGATTATCCCTAGGGCCCTTAACATCGAGAGAGCCCTTATTTCACAAGGGAACACACAAGCTTACAAGGACATCCAACCATCTACTAAGAACAAGAATGTTACTAGTGATGGCGTCGTTGATGCAAAGGTGGTCCTCATTGCTCCTAGGAAAGCAAACACCCAAACCATGAACACATAACAACCATCCATGCCACCACAAAACAATCAACCAACAATCAATGCTGTAAAAACTCAACAAAGAACAAATAGTGCTCCTAAGCGACAATTAAATCCCTTAGGGGAACCTATGGAGGATGTGCTGAAGATGTTGATATAGTCTAACCTTATTGTACTCCCAAATTTCTCCAACTATCAAGCACCACAAGTCAAACCTCCTAGCTATAGAGACGATCATTTTTGTGAATTTCACCAATACAAAGGTCATAACACACAAAATAGTCTTAGACTCAAACATCTAATACAAGATCTTATTGAACAAGGAGACATTGATGTCAATCAAAAATCTAGGAATGAAAGTCTAAAAATTTACACAAACCCTATGCCTAATCATGAAAAAACAAAAGTTTTAGGAAAGGTATCAACTTCAAACAATGTAAACCATACCCATGATACCACAGTGGGACATATTTGTGTTATTCATTCATCACAACATAAGGAATTAGACACATATCAAGATACTATTTTAAAACAGTCCAAACCCATCAACAATATCTAGCAATATTTCATATGGTAATGGCATCGAGTATGTATCAAATTATGATATCTCTCCCACATATGACTATTTACTCTTCAAGACCCTTTCATCTTGATGGTAGTGAATCCCCTCCTTTATAGGAATATAGAGAAATGGGTTTGGGATCAAATGAGCTTAGCTTATATTTTTTAATTTTATCATAGAGTAAAAATGAGTGTGTTATAATGTGCTTATATTTTACCTTTGATGGACCAAAAAGTGGCTGTGGCCACTTTTTGGTCCCTATCTTTGTGCACATTCCTTATTTTCATAGTTGAATACAAGCATCCATCTGGTTCATACTCAACCTCCTATAGGTTTTAGGTATAGGGTTCATATTTGAGGTTCAAATTTCAATTATAATTTTGTAATAATCAATTTTTATCATTCAATGTTCATGTAAGTTTATGTTTCAATTTTTACTCGTTGATTATGACTTTTTTCTTATGGTGCTTGATGTTTAAGGTATAGGGTTTAGGTTTCAAGGCTTAGGGATCTTAGGTCTTGGTTGAAATTTTTGAATTCAACTTATAATGTCTACTATTTAGAATTTATGGTTCAAAATTCATCATTCGATGTTTAAGGCCCATTATTTACTATTAAGGGTTTAATATCAATTCATTTAGGCTTTAGGTATTAGGATTCACATTTGATATTGATCTTTTAATTAGAATTATTTAATATGAAATATTTAGCATTCAAGTTTCATCTAAGGTTTGTTTACTCATTAATTATGACTCTTGTCTTACAGAACAAGGCTCAATGTTTAAGATATAGGGTTTAGGGATAAATGTTTAACATTAATCATTAAGAACTTAAGGTTTATCATTCAACATGTATTGTCTACTATTTGGAATATAAGGTTCAATGTTTGTTTAAGATTTGGAGAAGGAGGAAAAAAGTCAAGGTGGGTGGTTGAATGATAGTAGATGCCTCTTTTTATAAAGTTTCTTGATCATTCTAGCCTACAAATATCCAACAAAGTCTCTTAAGAGATCTTAGAGTTAAAAAAAAAATCAAAATTTGATGTAGTGGTTCTCAAAATTTATGGAACCTATGAATAGTCCATTTATTCCTATAGGTAGATGTGAGATCCATATATAATATCCTCTCTCCATTTTTTTCAACTCCAAACCATTTGATCGTGTTGGAAATGACTGTATTCTTACAAAATGCCTCATTTGCATCCAATATAAGGGTATCGAGAGTCATATTTTTTGGTATGAATCCCATGGGATTGTATATATGGTGCCAACATGTTGAGGTGGGAAGGATAATTCTAGTGGAGGTCACATTTCATTGTCTAAGGGTCTTGATTATTTGGGGACACAATAATCCAATAATCTCTTAAGAGCCCTAAGATGCAATAGTTTTGAGAATTTGTGACACCTAGAAATATTTCATTTGCACTTATAGGTGGATGTTGAGTATAATTAAAATAACATATATTGATTTTTTATCAAATATACATATTTTTTGAATGTGGAAACAATTAATGCATTCTTACAAAATGTGTCATTTACATTTAGTGTATGGGTACCAAGAGTCATAATTTTTTCTACACCTTGTGAGACCAAACCAATGGTGTTAGAACATTAGGGTGGATAGGTGAACTCTAGTGGGGGCATTTTTTTAATTTTAAGGGTCCCAATCCTTCCAGACTATAGAGATCAAGAATAGTCTCTTAAGAGACCTAAGAGTACAAAAGGTGCCAAAATCTGATGCAACAATTCTTAAATTTTGTGGCACCTAAAAATGTGCCATTTACACTTACAAGTAGATTTTAGGTCAATATATAATATCCTCTCTCAATTTCAATCAACTCCAAACAATTTGATCATGTTAACAATAAACATATCCTTACAAAATACCTCATTTACATTTAGTGTAATGGTGTCAAGAGTCACATTTTTCATATGCACCTCATGGGAAAAAATTGATGGTGCCAAAAAATTGAGGTAGGAAAATGAATGATATTGGATATTTGGTTTAATTTCCCAAGGTTCTAAGTTCTTTTAGGTTTCAAAAATCTAGTAAAGTACCTTAAGAGACATAAAATAAAAAAGTACCAACATTTGACATAATAATTCTTTCAATATTTGGAACCTAAAAATGCTTGATTTACACTTATAGATGGATTTCATTTTTTAATATAATAAACTATATTAGTTTCCCACAACTTCAATTTATTTGACCATACTAGGAAAAAAAACATTCTTGTAAAATGTATCATTTGTTCTTAGTGTAAGGGTGTCAAGAGTCATATTTTTTATTCTATAACTCATGACATTGAACCAATGGTATCAACATGTTAGGTTGGGTGGATTAATACTAGTGGAGGCCTATTTTCATTTTTTGAAGGGTCTTGATCCTTTCAAGCTACAAAGATTTGGAAAAGTATCTTAAGAGACTTATGAGCAAAAATGTGTTAAAATTTTATGTAGTAAATAAATTCTATGGAACTTAAGAATGTTTAATCTACAACTATAGTGAATTTAAATTCTATATATAATATCCTCTCTTAGTTTCAATAAAATCCAAACCATTTGATCATGTTGACAATGAATGTATTATTGTAAAATGCCTCATTTATATTCAATGTAAGGGTGCCAAGACTCATATTTTTTAGTATGTATCTTGTGGGAGAAAATTGTTAGTGCAAAAACATTGAGATGGGTGGGTGAGTGATAATGGAGGCCTCATTTCATTTCCTAGGGGTCTTGATTCTTTTGGGCTACAACAATCTGATAGTCTCTTAAGAGACCTAAAAACAAAAAAGTTCCAAACTTTGATGCAAAAATTATTAGAACCTATGGCACCTAGGAATGTTCTATTTTCAACTATAGGTGTTTATTATATTTGAATATAATAAAATATCTTATTTTCAATCAAATCCAAATAATTTAACTATGTTGACACTAAATGCATTCTTATAAAATGTACCATTTGTGTTTAATTGAAGGGTGCCAAGAGTCATAAGTTTTTATTTTATTCCTTGTTTTATAATTATAATTTTAGTTTTTTCCTAATTTACTTTACAAAGGGTCTTGATTATTCTAAGATAAATGGATGTAAGAAGTCTCTTAAGATATCTAAGAGAAAAGAAGTGCCAAAAATTGATGTGGAAGTTATTAGAATTTTTGGCACCTAGGAATCTATTATTTAAACTTATATGTGGATGTTTGGTATGTACACAATAATTGTGTATTAATTTACCTTAGATCAAAATTGTTTTTTCATGTTGAGAATAAATGCATTCTTGTAAAATTCATCATTTACATTCAGTGTAAGGGTTCCAAGAGTATATTTTTTGTTCTACACCTCATGGGACCAAACAAAGGAAAAATAAACATTAGTGTTGGTCGATAAATTCCATTGGAGGCTTCATTTCCTTTCTAAAGGGTCTCAATTCTTCTATTCTATATGGATCTAAGAAAGTCTCTTAAGAGACTAAAAGCAATAAAGTTCCAAACTTTGACACAATGAATCTTTGAATTTGTGGCACATGTGATTTTTCTTTTGAATTTATAGGTAGATGTCAGGTCTTTGTAAAATATCCTATCTTATTTTTCCTCAAATCCAAACCATTTCATTATGGTGAAATGAATTAGTTTTTGTAAACGTTGTTATTTTTTTGTTCTTCACCTTGTGGGATCAACCCAGGGAATGAAGAAACTAGGATGGGTGGTTGAATAATAGTGGAGCTATCTATTCATTTCCAAAGGGCTCCAATCCTTTTGGGCTACAGGGATTCAACAAAGTCTCTTAAGATACCCAAGAGAATAAAAGCTCCCAACTTTGACTGTAATGATTCTCATAATTTGTGGTACTTAGGAATGTTTCAATTGCACTTATGTGGATTTTGGGTCTAAATATAATAACCTATCTTAGTTTTTCTAAACTCAAAATCGTTTGATCATGTTGATAATGAATGCATTCTTACAAAATGTCTAATTTATGTTTAGTGTAAGGGTGTCAAAGGTCATATTTTTTGTTTGGAACCTCATGGAACCAAAAAAAGGCATGAACCCATTATTGTTGGTGGGTTAATTTTATTGGAGGATTATTTTTATTTCTAAAGGGTCCTAAAATATTAGGCTACATGTTCCAACAAAGTCTTTTAAGAAATTTAAGAGCAAAAATGTGCTAAATTTTGAGCCAATAATTCACTAAATATGTGGCACTTAGGAATTTTTGTTTGCACCTAAAAGTAGGTCTGGATATTTTTTAATAACAACCTATATTAGTTTCCCTCAAATCCAAACTATTTCATTATGCCAAGAATAAATACATAATTTGTATTCAATGTAAGGGTACCAAGAGTCATATTTTTGTTATGCATCTTGTGGGACTGAATTGAAGGAATACAAAAATTGGCGTAGGTGGGTGAATGCTATTGGAGGATTATTTTTATTTCCAAAGGGTCTCAATATTTTTAGACTATATAGATGTGCCAAATTCTCTCCAAAAACCTAGGAGCAAAATAGTGCCAAACTTCAACACAATAACTCCCTTATATATGTGGCACATATGAACACTATATTTACACCTACAAGTGGATGTTAGGTGCATATATAATAAATTGTGTTAGCTTCCCTTAACTCAAAAATATTTGATCATGCTAACAATGAATGCATTCTTGAAAATATATCATTTACATTTAATGTGAGATTACTAAGACTTCTATTTTTTATTCTACACCTCATGGGACTGAACTAAGAGCATAAAAATATTAGGGTGGGTGAGTGAATGCTAGTGGAGGACTCATTTCCTTTCTAAATTGCCCCAATCCTTCTGAGTTATCATGATCTATCAAAGTCTCTTAAGAGACCAGAGAGAAAAAAAAGTACCAAACTTTGATGCAAATATTTTAAGAATTTGTGGCACCTAATTTTTTTATTTATACCTACAAGTAGATTTGTATTCTATCTATAGTAAAATATATAAATTTCTCTCAATCACAAACCATTTGATCATATTGATAGTGAAATCATTCTTATAAAGAGTGCCTCATTTGTGTTTAGTGTAAGGGTGCCAAGAGTCATATTTTTTATTTTACACCTCATGAGACTAAATTTAGGGCACATACATGTCAAGGTGGGTGGGTGAATTCTAGTAGAGGATTATTTTCATTTTTCAAGGGTTCCAATCATTATTAGATATAATGGTCCCACAAAGTCTCTTGAGAGACTTAAGAGCAAAATGTGCCAAAATTTGACTCTAGGATTCTCCAAACCTATGCCACCTAGAAATATTTTGTTTGCACCTATAGGTGGATTTTGGTTCCATCTATGATAACATATATTGATTTACCTAAAATCCAAACCATTTGATTATGTATATAGTGAACATATTCTTACAAAATGGTATTTAATATAAGGGCATTACCAAGAGTCATATTTTTTATTTTGCATCTTGTGGAACCAAATCAATGGCACCAAAATATTAGGGTGGGTAGGTGAATGCCATTAGAATCCTTGTTTTATATTAAAAGGGCCCCAATCCTTTTGGGCTATAATGATATAACAAAGTTTCCTAAGAGACCTAAGAGCTTGAAAAGTGTCAAACTATGACTTAGTGGTTCTTGAAATATATGACACCTAGGAATGTTCCCTTTGCACCTAAAGGTGGATGTCAAATCTAACTATAATAATATGTATATTTCTCTCTTCTAAGTTTTTTGAACATGTTGACAATGAATGCATTCATATAAAATGTTTCATCTATGTTTAGTGTAAGGGTGATAAGAGTCGTATTTTTTTATTTTGCACCTCATGACATTAAAATTATAGTGCCAACACATTAGAGTGGGTAGGTGAATACTAGTGAATGCCTTATTTACTTTTCAAAAGGGTCCTAATCCTTTTAGGCTACAAGGATCTAGAAAATTCTTTGAAGGTACCTAATAGCAAAAAAGTCCCAAAATTCTACATAATAGTTCTTAAAATTTTTGGCACCTAGGAATCTTCTATTTACACATGGATGTTGGGTTTGCATATAATAATATGTATCTAGATTCTTCTAAACTCCAAATCATTTGATCATGTCAACAATGAATACAATCTTGTAAAATGTCTCATTTTTATTTATTTTACGAGTTCCAATAGTCATATTTTTATCTCAAGGGACTAAATTGAGGGCATGAAAAAATTATTGTGGGTGGATGAATGCTAGTAGAGGCCTCATTCCTTTTTTGAAGGGTTCCTAAACCTTATAAGCTTTAGGGATCCATCAAAATTTCTTAAGATACCTAAGAGAAAAAAGTACCTCTTAAAATTGTGTTGACTTAATTGAATTCTATGCTTGTTGATAAGTTTTTTACATTTTTTTTGATAATGTCTCTCTTAAAATTTTGATGCATACCAAGTAGCCTCATATGTTTATGTTTTCACTATTGATTAGAAAAAAAAAACAAATTTATTTTCAATGAATCATACACATTAAGCAATGTCTCATTATGTTATTGTCTTGGTTGATTCTTTGCATAAAGAAACTGAAACACAACTTTCTTAGCACACTATATTTCTTAAAATAATGCATATATATACATACATATACACAAATATGTGTGTATGTGTGTACATGTGTGTGTACACACACAAATATATATGTATGTATGTATGCATGCATGCATACATACATACATGCATGCATGCATACATACATACATACATGTGTGTCACATACATACATACATACATACATGCATGAATACATACATACATACATGCATACATGCATGCATGCATGCATACATACATGCATGCATGTATGTATTCATGTATGTATGTATGTATGTATGTATGTATGTATGTATGTATGTATGTATGTATGTATGTATTGCATGTATGTATGCATGTATGTATGTATGTACCATATATATCTTGTATGCATGTATGCATGTATGTATGCATGTACCATATATATCTTGTATGTATGTATGCATGTATGTATACATATCTTGTATGTATGTATGTATATCTTGTATGTATGTATGCATGTATGTATGTACATACATACATGCATACATACATACATACAAGATACATACATACAAGATGTACATACATACATGCATACATGCATACATGCATGCATACATACATACATGTATACATGTATACATGCATACATGCATACATGCATGCATACATACATACATACATACATGCGTACATACATGCATACATGCATACATACAAGATACATACATACATACATACATACATGCATGCATACATGCGCATACATACATACATACATACATACATACATACATTCATACATGCATGCATACATGCGCATACATACATACATGCGCATACATACATACATACATACATACATACATACATACATACATACATGCATGCATACATGCGCATACATACATACATACATACATACATACATACATACATACATACATACATACATTCATACATGCATGCATACATACATGCATACATCCATACATGCGTACATACATGCATACATGCATACATACAAGATACATACATACATACATACATACATACATGCATAACATACATACATACATACATACATACATACATATGTACATGCATACATACATACATACATACATACATACATACATATATATGTACATGCATACATACATACATACATACATGCATGCATGCATGCATACATACATGCATACATGCATACATGCATACATGCATACATGCATGCATACGTACATACATACATACATACATACATACATACATATATATCTTGTGTTTACATACACATGTACACACACACACATATGGAACGTTAATTAAGGATAACTCAGACCATTAATAGATGGCATAAAGTTATAATAGCTAGTGCAATTTCAAAAGGGCAGTAAAAATAGAGATTAATGTAAAGGTAGGGGAATACTTAAAGAGGAAAATGAGTAGATAGAAGAAATATTTGATCAAGATATTCTCCTATGTCATTTATTACCTTACTAAATGAGAGAGGGAGATAGAGATAGGAAAATGAGATAGAGATAGTAAATAGAAATAAAGAGGAAGAGGTAAACTAGGATATAAAGATGGAAGGAAAGAGAGATAGAGAGAGGGAGGGAGAGAGAGTGATAGAGAGAGGGAGGGAGAGAGTGATAGAGAGAGAAATATAGAGAGATAAATAAAGGGGGATAAGGAATTCATCATATACATTTGTAGAAGTGGGAAAATTGATCATAAACCCAACTAGATTAACTAGGATTAACTTCTTTTCACTTTGACTTCACATTCAAACATAAACTAACTAGTGTTTGATGATTGGATTGCTGCCACAAGGGAGAGCCAATCTCTTAGGGTTTGTGTTCTCTTGAGTTGTAAAGATAAGATTTATGTGTCTTAACAAGCCTATTTGACATAAACCCTAGATCTAAAAATGTAATTATAATCACACAGATGAAATGGAAACTAGCGAAAAAAACCCAGATCTAAAAAAGGTAGATATCTATTCACTTATCATCAAAATTTGAAGAAGAATTTGCTAGTCAAGGGCGTGGGGAACCCTTGACTAAGATATAAGATTTTGGATCTGCAAAATTTGGGTTGTAAGTTATAAATTTGCACTATGTTTTTTTATAGTTGTCTATTGATGTAACCTTTGGACCTAACTTGCACACATGAAAATAGGGGGAAAGGTTGTGTTGTATTGGGGATTTCCTAAGTAAAACCACTTTTTTGTGTTTCCACCTCCACATACAACAAATGATGATGATCAAGAGGGCATACCCTAGGTGAAGCAAAGGCCAAAACAATAATTGACAAGGTTACCTTTGGTATGAAATCCTTGGTAAAGTGATGCCACACCACAAGTTGCCACAAATGTTAATTGATGAATTCCTTGATTGCTTGATCGGCTTGCAAGAGGTTAGTTCAAAAAACACAATAGATTTTTATGGATGGTATGTGTTGATGTGTTTTTTATGCACTTCTCAACACATGTAATGCATAGGCACACTACCTCTCTTGAAAGGAAATTTCCAACAACAAGTTGCTGAAAATTACCCCAAGGTCTCTTGGGTGTCAGGTCTTGACAAGCTTGGAATATCTTAGTGGTTGATGTGTTTTGATGGTAACATAGGGAAGTCTTACAGATGAGTTACAAAGTGTGGGAAGTTGGGCCTGGAAATGGAGTTCTTAAGATGTAGAAATTGTTGCTCAGTTGCTGCAAGTTCAAAACAATAGTCTAGAACTCACAATTCAACTTCAGATTTGGCCTTACAATGTGCAATGAACCTTAACATTGGCTACTTATTAAAAAAGAGGAAAAGGGTAGGGAAGAGAAGAGGTTCCTAGACCTGAAACTATGAATGAATAGTGATCATGGAGGCTGCTACTGTAGAAAAATTTCCTAAACTGAGTTTTGCTCGACCAAGAGGAACCTACAGTTACAAAAAACCAGTGCAATCTTCTAAGGACTACAGATTTTCAAATTGCACATGCACATCATGAACATGCAATTGAACTAAGTTGCAACATTGAAATCAAGAAGCCTAGGCTAACTTTACACAGTAGTTTGTCATCAACAAGTGCTAAAAGTATGGGCTAAAAGTTCATCAGATGCCATAATAGCCAACACCATCATCACTTCCATTCAAGAAACTAACAACTAAACTAAAAGGGAAGCAAAACCATGCACACATAATGAGCAAACTCAAAAGGAACACCCATAGATCATGCAATGCTACTTTCTATTGCTGCAAAATGTTTTTACATCAACTTTGCAACCATTTACAAATGAGGGGGGAACCCCTATTTATAGTTTTCCAAAGCCCGAATGAATGGATAGGATTGAATTACATTGTGTGGCTCATATTTTCTTTACACTAGGGCTTCACCTACCCCACAATATTCAACAATTTAAAATACATCTTTTGTCTTTTCCTTGTTTTGTCTTGTAGTGGCCAGTCACTAGAGCAATTTTTTCTTCTAGCCGATTGCCTTTTTGCTGTAGCTAAAACTATTCAAAAGCTGCCTTTTTACTTGATGTGCTCACAACATCCCTCAATCAATGAAGTACACCTTGTTTTCATCGTTATTAAATGGATCAAATGATCTGATGAGATAGCTCTTGACAGATCGTGATCGTTTGTTTGGAGGGAGGAAAAAACCGCTCCCTCCCACCACCTTGAAGGCCACCCTTTATAGATTTGTCACTAACTCCCTTGACATAGGCCTGCTTCTAATGCCAACTCTATTGATGGGTGCTACGAGGAAAGGTGGGCATAAAATGAATGGTGACAGGAGCAATGTGCTTTTCCTTGTTCAGCTTTCTCAATAGGCCTTTTTGACGGACCTGCAGTAGGTTTCTTGAATCTTGCATACATGAAGTACTGTAAGTGCTTTCATACGCAAATAAAGGAAAACATTAGTCAAATCAAACAAACTCCTTGTTAGATCCATCCATGCATCATCAAAAGATCATAATATTCATATTTGGAGCTCATTTGGACCATAAACATTAATGTAGGCTCAGGGGTGTAGGTGCCATAGGGCAGAAGGACGACATACAACAAATGATGAATGGTGGGCAGACGACAGGTGACAGATGATGAGCATACGACATGCAGATGGTGGACGACAACGGAGGGATGGCGACCCGCAAGGAAAGTTCCCACGGATGGCGACAGAGGGAAGATGGCCCACAAGGAAAGTTCCCACAGATGACGATGGAGGGACAACGGCCTGGAAGGAAAGTTCCCACGGAAAATGATAGAGAGACGGCGGCCCGCAAGGAAAGTTCCCATGGATGGAAATCAAGGGATGGCGGCCCACAAGGAAAGTTCCCACAGATGGCGATGGAGGGACGACGACTCGCAAGGAAAGTTCCCATAGACGACGACCCGCAAGGAAAGTTCCCATGGATGACGACGAAGGGATGACGACCTGCAAGGAAAGTTCCCATGGATGACGACGAAGGGATGATGACCCGCAAGGAAAGTTCCCATGGATAGCGATGGAGAGACAGCGACCAACAAGGAAAGTTCCCATGGACGATGACGAAGGGATGACAACCCATAAGGAAAGTTCCCATGGACGATGACGCCCGCAAGGAAAGTTCCCATGGACATTGATAGAGGGAAAATGGCCCACAAGGAAAGTTCCCAAATGGCCATGAAGGGATGATGATTTGCAAGGAAAGTTCCCAAATGGCCATAGAGGGACAGTGGCCTGATAGGAAAGTTCCCAAACAGCCATGGAGGGATGGCGGCCCACAAGGAAATTTTTGCGATGTCTAAACACATGGAAAATTTGATGCAAACCCCTTTAGGCATGTGAAGACATTCATTTGATGGTCCCTAGATGATGAAAACTTGAAGTTTGCACCCATTCCAGAAATGCAGAGATTTGGAAGGGGGAAGCCGGAGGGTCGCCACCCTTTTGAAATGGCAATGAGCACATGATGACCCGCAAGGAAAGTTTCCAAATGGCCATGGAGGGACGACGACCCCCAAGGAAAGTTCCCACGGCCATAGAGGGATGGCGATCCGCAAGGAAAGCTCCCAAACGGCCATGAAGGGACGATGACCCGCAAGGAAAGTTCCCAAACAACCATGGAGGGACAGCGGCCCGCAAGGAATTTTTTGCAACTTCCTAAAACTTAATGAAACCTTGGCAGTTCACTTAGGCATCACAAAAATATCTCAAATCTATAGGTAACTTGTCCCCAAAGTCAAAAAATGGAGGAAAAAGCGAATCAAGCGAGCAGGGACCAAGTTAGCAGGAATAAGGAAAAAGGTGGAAAAAGGGGGGAATTTGTTTCTCCCCAGATTTGAATGCCCCAAGTAAAATGAAGGGTTGAGAACAATGTTTATGGGCCAATTGCCACTAATGGAGTGCATTTATTTCTTGGTACAGTGGACCCGGGTTAGGTGAGATGCATAAACCCACACTCATTTGGACGCTTGGTCAAGGCTCAAACGGAGAAACTAAGTGCGGATCCCGCCATGCAGGCAGAAGTTAGGCGTCAACTGCCACTTAGTGGTGAAACATGAGCGGTGACCCGTAGTTGCGGGTCCGTGAGGCTTGGAGGACACCGGGGCAATAGGCGAAAGGAAACCCGTAGGGGAATTTCTGTGAAAGCAAGAAACTTAGCAAAAAATAGGTAGGTGAATTTGGTCAGGGGAATTTGATCATTTGAAGGTACATGACCAATTTGGGCTTGGAAAAATGGGCACGTAAAATGAGATGGGAACAAAGTAGCTCATCGAGAGCGAAAAGAGGGGGTCCCTCCCTTCGGCGGGGTGTGTGCAAAACATGCACAACAAATGGCGACTCGTTGGGGAAATGCTCTAGAGAATTTCAATGAAAAACTAGAATCATAGACCCAAAATCTCTTGTTCCGATCTTCATGCTAGGGAAAATAAACTAGATGCTCGACCAAAGGATCAAAACCATTAGTCAACCCAACTTTCAGTATACTAAAAATCCAAGTGTGTGCAATTGTGTTAATTCCCATCCTTCATTCGCTACATGAACCCAGGCTCCTTCAAGTTAAGCTATGTAGTTTATTCTAACTCCAAAAGCATCTGAGACATTGCCTCACTGCCAGTTAGGCGTGCATAGCCCCAATGAGGTTGTCACTGTAATTCTCCCGAACATTGCTCTACTGCCAGCCAGGTGTCCATAGCCCCGATAGAGTTGCTTGGATCCCCCTAAAAATTGAATTTTCTTTCTTTTGATTCTCAATACTTTCTTTTCTTTTCTTTTCTTTCAATTTTCTCTTTTCAATTCCTTTCATTTCAACCTGCAAGCAATGAAGCTTGCGTTCAGGGTTGAGAATCACAGTGGCGCTGAAGCAGAATTTTAGATTTTTCACTTAACTAGACTTCATAAAGGACCTATAGTGAGCTCAAGATTCTTAATTTGTTTAAGAGATATGAGATTTCATAATACATTGGAGTCAAACCAACCAACAACTTATCCTCTTTGAATCAAACACCCAGATCACTTGACACTAACAAAAGACCTTCACCATCTACTATGAAAACTTGATTAGAGTTTAACAAAGAAATACGTAGAACAACCCCAGGTGATAAGTATGGTTGTTGTGCACATAGATGTTCCTGGATAAATACAAAGGAACCCTGGGCAAAGCAAAAACAAATAAAAAGAAAACAAAAAACAAACACCTAAACTAACCAAAGCGATAAAGCAAAAGAAAACAACAAAGAAACTACCCTAAAGCAAAAAACCTACAACAAACCAACTACTCTAATGAAAGCAGGAAAGTGAGGTGTATACATGAAACCTGCACTACTCAAAATGGGCTATGTACAAAGATATTTACAGAGCACTATGTTTAGGCAAGGAAAATTGATACTGACACCCATTGGATTTCGTAATGCATGCACAAGTAATAGGGAAATTGTTATAGTTCTCAATCGTGCACATTCATCCTTATATTCAGAAAAAATAAGTTCAACATAGCAGCATTCGAATTCAATCACATCATCATGAAAAATAAACAATTGAGGTGATTCTTTGAACCCATGGTTGATCCATAAACAAGTTTTCCTTCCTGCACTCCCATAATTGAAATGATAAAGGAAGCTATGAAAATTAATAGGGGCAAGGAAGGATAGAACCTGAATGTCATCACATGGAGGTGGCAGTGTTTGACAGTCAAGAGCGAGCATTGCATCATCAACCATCGTGTTGGAAACCTCGAATGGAGGGACTGAATGCTGCAACATTTTTGTTCTTGGGCATGCATAGGGCTGGGAGGACAAGGCAACAAGCACCTCTTCCAAGCTACCAATGGGACCTGCAGCCCCTATCGATCGTTCTTCAAGGAAAAACACTTCATCACATGGGTCTTTCATAGTCCATGGCTCCACTTGATTACTACCTTCAAAAGGCAGAGTGTTGTCCCATCTCCTTCCCCAAGTATTAACCTCATTTTTATGATGTTCAATTCCATGAGATGATGACATGCATGAATCTGTTCTATTAAAGCTCCCTGAATATGGAGGATCAAAAATGGTCATGGCGGAAGGACTTCTAGTTGCATCTTGTAGTTGGTCAATTCTATCATACTTGTTGGCAGCCATCAGGACACCCCCACCTTTATCTTCTTCTCTTTGCTGGTCATGCATCTCATCATGATGTTCACTCGTTTCCTCTTGCTCACTCTCACTGTAGATGGAGAAGGAGTTCATCTCCCAATCCAGAAACTCTAATGCTTCACTATTTGGAGGTTTGGGTAGTAGGCCTTCGTCACCCCTATCTTTTGAGATGTATTCTTCTTCAGTGTTGGCATACCTCCGCAATACAACTCCCAATGGAAAGAAGTCATCAATGGACGGTACCTCATCAAGGGGACCAAAATATACTATGCAATTTCCTTCCAAAGACTTGCCATAAAGCTTATCGTCCATGGTGCACAAATGCTCTTCAAGAGGAAGAAATTCTTGATGACTGGTGGACAACATTCCTATTTGATCTACTTCATTGCTCGAAATCTCAAGACTGTATTGCTGTCCCAACATCCTCTTGAGGCTTGCCTTCAGCTGAGTCATTACTCGATTGAATGTTTTGGTCTTCTTCTTTGATTTGGGCAGCAAGTAGAGGAGGTCGGGCACTTGGCTACTCCACTTGTCCTCTAAATTGTTCGATAGCCTCTTTGCATAGCTCGCATGCAAAATTAGAATGTGATGAATCATGGAGTCTGCACCAATTTGGTAGCAACAATACCTCCAAATCCACTTGATATCTTAGTTCAGACCAATCCCTTGCTAATCTGGAGATGAGTTGGCTGTATCTTTCCATTATTGGGCCCTCATCATCACTTGAAAAGGCAGTTTGATGGTGAACAACCATGACCTATAGTTGTTCCCACTCCAAATATTCATTTTTAGATGCTTGGTTGCTGTCATTGTAGATGGAGAGGTCCTCTAATTTGATTTTTCTTATGCCTTCGTCATCATTTTTTGCTGCTCCAAAGCTGTCAACCTCTTCCTCTTTCTAATTTTCAACATCTTCATTGGCTGCCCCAACATACACTGTTGTAGACTTTGTTGATCCATCCTCAACTGCCAACCGTTCCTCTTCTCATGTGAAGGACTATTATTTGCTTATGGGGAACGAGTCTTTTGATTCCTTACAAAGTGAACTTTCATCAGAGCTCCTCGATGTCCCCAGGAAATCAACTCCTACCTGCTGATTTTCAGCTTCTGTGTTTGCTGCCCCAACACTAGCTCATGTCAAATTTCATGGTTCATCTTCAATGTGTTGTCCTCCAGATGTTGGAAAATCTCCCACCTCATGGGATGAATTCTCTTCATTGGGAGTTGGCTGCTCCAACTTGTCTAAACAACCTTTGGCTTGAGTGATAATATTTGCACATGATGAACAAGTGAATTCTGATTGTGATGCATTGTGAAATCTATACCAACTTGACATTAGTACCTCCTCCAGTCTTAATTAATCCTTTCTACTCAAATGTTCTTGGATCAACTCCTTGAAGGCCTTGGCTACCATGTTAGCAAGCTCCTCTTTTGGATCTATAAGAGCGCATGGTTGATATATTTCCCAAAAGGGAATTTCTCCTTACAAGACACTTTCGATTCTGCTCAAGAATGTGAGACATCCCAATTCATTGTGGCTGCGAGTGCCATGGATTCTACACTTGTTTTCCAATGAAAATTTCTACAATGGTCTCTTCAATCTGCTATTCAAGTCTACTTGTAGCTGAGTGACATTGATTTGCAAATGCTGCTCCATCTCAGCTCAACTTTGTTTGCCTTCAGAATTTTCTGATTTTAACTTTCAGCATGTAAAGAGCTCTCCCTATCTCAGATTTCTTCTTGAAAGTTCTCTTTTCAACTTCCAACCTTCAGTTTTGTAGCCTCAACATGTCACCCTCCTTCTAGTGCCAGTTTTGTTGATGTGTTTTTTATGCACTTCTCAACACAGGTACTGCATAGGCACACTACCTCTCTTGAAAGGAAGTTTCCAACAACAAGTTGTTGAAAATTACCCTAAGGTATCTCAGGTGTCAGGCCTTGACAAGCTTGGAATATCTCAGTGGTTGATGTGTTTTGCTGGTAACACAGGGCGGTCTTACAGATGAGTTACAAAGTGTGGGAAGTTGGGCCTGCAAATGGAGTTCTTAAGATGTAGAAATTGTTGCTTAGTTGCTGCAGGTTCAAAACAATAGTTTAGAACTCACAATTCAACTTTAGATTTGGCCTTACAATGTGCAATGAACCTTAGCATAGGCTACTTATTTAAAAAAAAGAAAAGGGCAAGGAAGAGAAGAGGTTCCTAGACTTGAAACTATGAATGACTAGTGATCATGGAGGCTACTACAATAGAAAAGCTTTCTAAATTGAGTTTTGCTTGGCCAAGAGGAACCTACAGTTACACAAAACCAATGCAATCTTCTAAGGACTGCAGATTTTCAGATTGCACATGCACATCATGAACATGCAATTGAACTAAGTTGCAACATTGAAATCAAGAAGCCTAGGCTAACTTTACACAACAATTTTTCATCAACAAGTGCTAAAAGTATGGGCTGAAAGTTCATCAGATACCATAACAGCCAACACCATCATCACTTCCATTCAAGAAACTAACAACTAAACTAAAAGGGAAGCAAAACCATGCACACATAATGAGAAAACTCAAAAGGAACAACCATAGATCATGCAATGCTACTTTCTATTGCTGCAAAATGTTTTTACATCAGCTCTCCAACCATTTACAAATGAGGGGGGAACCCTTATTTATAGTTTTCCAAAGCCCGAATGAATGGATAGGATTGAATTACATTGTGTGGCTTAGATTTGCTTTACACTAGGGCTTCACCTACCGCACAATATTCAACAATTTAAAATACATCTTTTGTCTTTTCCCTGTTTTGTCTTGTAGTGGCCTGTCACTATAGCAATTTTGTCTTCTAGCTGATTGCCCTTTTGCTATAGCTGAAACTATTCAAAAGCTGCCTTTTTACTTGATGTGTTCACAACATCCCTCAATGAATGAAGTACACCTTGTCTGCATCATTGTTAAACGGATCAGATGATTTGATGAGACAACTCTTGACAGATCGTGATAGTTTGTTTGGAGGGAGGAAACAACCGCTCCCTCCCACCACCTTCAAGGCCACCCTTTATAGATTTGTCATTGACTCCCTTGACATAGGCCTGCTTCTAATGCCAACTATATTGATGGGTGCTACGAGGAAAGGTGGGCATAAAATGAATGGTGACAGGAGCAATGTGCTTTTCCTTGTTTAGCTTTTCTAATGGGCCTTTCCGACGGACCCGCGGTAGGTTTCTTGAAGCTTGCATACATGAAGTGCCATAAGTGCTTTCATACACAAATAAAGGAAAATGTTAGTCAAATCCTGCAAACTCCTTGTTAGATCCATCCATGCATCATCAAAAGATCATAATATTCATATTTGGAGCTCATTTGGACCATAAACATTAATGCGGGCTTAGGGGTGTGGGCGCCACAGGGCAGAAGGACAACAGACAATGGACGACGGAAAACAGATGACAAATGACGGGTGTATGACAGGTGACAGACGGTGGGTGGATGGCGAGCGAATGATAGACAACAACGGAGGGACGACAACCCACAAGGAAAGTTCCCATGGACAACGACAGAGGTACGACGACCCACAAGGAAAGTTCCCACAGACGGTGACAGAGGGATGGTGGCCCGCAAGGAAAGTTCCCATGGATGGTGATGGAGGGACGGAGGCCCGCAAGGAAAGTTCCCATGGATGAAGATGGAGGGATGGCGGCCCGCAAGGAAAGTTCCCATGGATGGCGACTCGCAAGGAAATTTCCCATGGATGGTGACGGAGGGACGACAACCCACGAGGAAATTTCCCACGGACGACGACAGAGGGATGGCGACACGCAAGTAAAGTTCCCACGAACAACGATGGAGGGAAGGCGACTTGCAAGGAAAGTTCCCACAGACGGCCACAAAGGGATGATGACCTGCAGGGAAAGTTCCCAAATAGCCACGGAGGGACGACGACCCACAAGGAAATTTTTGCGATGTCTAAACACATGGAAGATTTGATGCAAACCCCTTTAGGCATGTGAAGACATTCATTTGATGGTCCCTAAATGATGAAAACTTGAAGCTTGCACCCATTCCAGAAATGCCAAGATTTGGAAGGGGGAAGCCGAAGGGTCGCCGCCCTTTTGAAACGACAATGAGCACACAACAACCCGCAAGGAAAGTTCCCAAACGGCCACAGAGGGACGACGACCCGCAAGGAAAGTTACCAAATGGCCATAGAGGGATGACGACCCACAAGGAAAGTTCTCACGACCACGGAGGGATGGCGGCCCGCAAGGAAAGTTCTCAAACGGCCACAGAGAGACAACGACCCATAAGGAAAGTTCCCAAATAGCCATAGAGGGACGGTGACCCGCAAGGAAATTTTCGCAACTTCTCAAAACTTAATGAAACCTTGGCAGTTCACTTAGGCATCACAAAAACATCCCAAGTCCATAGGCAACTTGTCCCAAAAGTAAAAAAATGGAGGAAAAAGCAAATCAAGCGAGTAGGGACCAGGTTAGCAGGAACAAGGCAAAAGGAAAAAAAGGGGGGGAGTTTGTTTCTCCCCAGATTTGAATTCCCCAAGTAAAATGAAGGGTCGGGAGAAAAGTTTATGGGACAATTGCCACTAATGGCATGCATTTCTTGGTACAACAGATCCAGGTTAGGTGAGATGCAGAAACCCACACTCGTTTAGATGTTTGGTCAAGGCTTAGATGGAGAAACTAAGTGCGGATCCCGCCATGTGAGTGGAAGTTGGGCATCAGTTCCCACTCAGTGGCAAAACATGAGCGACGAATTGCATGAGGTGACCCGCAACTATGGGTCCGCGAGGCTTGGAGGATGCCGAGGCAACGAGCGAAGGGAAACCCGTAGGGGCATTTCCGTGAAAGAAAAAGACTTAGCAAAAATTAGGTATGTGAATTTGGTTAGAGGAATTTGATCGTTTGAAGACACATGACCAATTTGGGCTTGGAAAAAGGGGCATGCAAAACGAGACGGGAACAAAGCATCTCGTCGGGAGCGAAAAGAGGGGGTCCCTTCCTTCGACAGGGTGTGTGTGCAAAACATGCACAACAATATGTAGAGGATAACTCAACAATTCTCCATAATAATTGCATGATAGATCATAATAGTGCTTAGATGTTCAAATGAGAAGAAAAACTTGTTTATATATGCATCTCAATTGATATTTTTGAATATAGGCCAACTTGAGATCTTTTTAAACCACCAAAGATTGACATCAAAATTTAAATTTAAATTAGGACACCTTTAAGGTCAAGGGCACCCCACACCCTTGATTGGGTTCTTTTTTCTCAAAATTGCCGAGATGCCAAGGATTTAAATATATTTTATCAATATGGCCTTGAAACGAATAAATTATTATCATAATTAATGTTGTAGACAAAATAGGGTGTCAAGGTAGTGTAAAATTGTCATGGGTGACAATTTATAATGCTACATTTAGCTCACTTTAGTGATCTAGTATGATCTTATATTTATAATCACAGTAAAGGAATAATTATCCATATTGAAACATTGAAGAGACAAGATGACACCAAGTTGAGAGATGTGCAAACCCCCATCTTAGGATCACATCAATCCACAATGTTAAGATAAACATGCATGCAAGACAAGGCAAGATTTAATCATATATTAAGTACTCAATGACAAATCAATGGAGTACACATAAAACAATACACAAAACAAACATAATGCATACAAAGAATACATGAAGCAAGCACATGGAATACATGGAGCAAACATGAAAAATACATAAGAAAAACATGATACCATACACAAGGTAAACATGCCAAATACACAAAGTAGAAACATATAAAGAGTAAGATAAGTAATAAAAACATAATAAGACATAAACACAAGATTAATACACTAAAAAAAGGATTCGAGTTAGTAAGGTAAAGAGACCTCATTCTTAAATTTGTCTCAAATACCAAAAACCATACATTGAATGTGATGTTAGACAAAATGGTGCTCCCATAAGGATTAAAAAGTTGTGTTATTCTATATCACTCGTGAGCTACATAGATCCACTAGCTAGCAAGTTGTGTTATGCTAGGTGTCCATGCAAAATGATGGGTTTCACAAGGCTAGCAAGTTGTGTTATGCTAGTTGACTCATGAAACACATGGATCCATTGGTAAGCAAGTTGTGTTATGCTAGGTGACCATGTAAAAATGCTTAAGTTCATGAATCCATAAGTTGCACTATGCCAAATATATGTAATATTTTTCCAATCATTGCCTCAGGGAGCGCACAAAATTTTAATGTCATGAGAGACCATTTAACATCATAGAGGATGAATCACCTCACGGGGTGTAAAAAAGATTTAACGCCATGGGGGATGAATCACCTCAGGGGGTGTACAAAAGCTTAACACCATGGGAGATGAATCACCTTAGGGGGTGTAAAAAAGCTCAATGTCACAGGGGATGAATTGATTAACACACCTTAGGGGGCATTATAAAACCACAACAAAGGGGGTATTTCAATGAGTCAAAACTCACAAGATTCCAATGAAATGGATAGGGTGATATTCCCCCCTTTAAAATGTCAATATACTTGCTATGTTGATATTTTAAGGAAAAAAAGGGGAAAAGGGGATCCTTGAAAAAAATACACCTCCTAAAACTAGTTATCCCTTCCCCCAAGTGTAAAGGAAAAGATAACCATGCAAGAGACTATCATGATGCTATCATAGAAATAAATATGGTTGCACACAAGATTGTACCACCATGAATGACAATGAGAAAACATATGAAGCTACAAATGCCACATAGTGAGAAGCAACACCATAGAAGATAGATTACTATTTAGAATGATTAGGTGCATTGACACATGGAATATCACCACAATCAATAAGTTGTATTTTATTACTCAAAGCCTCACATTCATTGGTGGAATGACCATGCACTTGATGATATGCACAAAAATAGTTATTTTTATAATATTTATTATATGTTGGAGGAGGAAGATTAATCAAGTGGGCTTTGAGCAGCCCTGAAAAATTATTCTCTTGCTCCGATAGAGGATAAGTAGGAGACATTTTTTTCTCTTGTGAAGAAAAGCTTGCTTGCTTACCACAAGATGATGGAGTATAAGATGAAGATGGAGGAGAAGGTTGGGAACCTAAACCCCTTTTAGAAAGGTACAATTTAGAATTCACATGATCCTTAATTCATTGTTTCATAATTTTCATTTATCCACTTTGAGAAAAAAAATTAAATCCAAGACCATAACACTTTTCCAACTCAGATGGAGGAGGAGAAGTCTTGTTTAAATGATCATGAGAATAATTTATTATTTTACAAGAATGAAAATATTTTTTAAGTTTTGACATGTGAGTATTAGACATCACCAACACATGAGGGATGAAAGATAAAGAGCCCCCATCACCATCATAAGATTATGTTTTTAGATTTATTGATTTAGAAAAATATTGAGGAAATGAAACACAACACTCCTTAGGTTGAGATTGTGAGATTTTGTACTCTCCAAAAAAGGAGGGTGTAAAATTAATGAACCCTAATTTTTACCAAGGCATACATACTTGAAGATGAAACATTATTTTGATTGTTAGTTCTACTAGATTACATTGATTATACTAAAATAATATTTGAATTTGTGGGCTTTGATGGCAAGATTTGAGACCCCCCAATGAAATGAGGTGTAAAATCTAATGATCCCCAATCATAACCCAAGAGTTTTTTCATAGTATCATTATAATTGGAAGGAAATGGTTCCATTTTTGAAGATGGAATCAAAGTTTTAAGAGAGTTGGAAGTGTTATTCTCGACTTCAATTTGTAAATTATATATTTTTTTTGCATTTTCTTTTTAATCGTATATATCTTGTTATTATATTCATACTTAATCTCATAGTGAAGAGTAGACAAGAGTCCCTTCATGGCATGAATCCATGGTATACCAAGGAGAAGGTTGTATGAAAGAGGTTTTGGCATGACATGGATAACAGTAGGCAAAATCATGGGTCCTACCTTGATGGGTAGTGTGATTGTTGCCAACGGCTGCCTACCAACATTATCAAAGCCACAAATAGAAATATTATCAAGTTTTATGAGATTATCCTCCATACCAAGCTTATCTAGAAGATAAATTCTACAAACATTAAGAACCTATCCATTGTCAATAAGAGTACATCTATGTAATGACCCTCACTCCGTAATAACATTTGTGGTGTTTAGACTATAGATATATGCATGGTTTTAGTAAAAAATTAGCTGACTTGGCATTATTGTTGTGAATGCCTTATTTAGCTCAATTAATTATCAATATTTTTTATTTGGGTAAATTAGGAAGTGGATAATGGTATAAATAGCAATGGTTGAGAGATAAAAACAATAATGATAAGTTGTTATTTTCATCATTGTAACATTTGTGTTAAAACTCAGTTATCATTCAATTTAAATTATTAATATGAATGATCATCATTTTAAATTTTTCTAAATGAATTGATGATTAATTTCATTAGTGTAAGATTATATTTTAAAGGCGACATTCATTATTACTGAATAATTAAGGTAGACAATGATCAATTAGTATTAAATGATTATAGTTGTAATTTTAGTCATTATATCAAATAAATTTATGGAATATTCTTGGTATTGGGGAGATCGAGGAAAAGCATGCATTGGATGTTTTCTTTAAACCGATGGTAGAGGAAGAATGTTTTTTAAGAAAAATGGTAGGAAAGAGAAAGGGGGAAGGAGGCATTATGAAGAACCACTCAGAGTCATTAAAAGGAGGAGGATGGAAGGAATAGGGAGGGGAGACCACCACATTGGCCATAAAGCGATTTCAATCAGATTACCAGGGAGACCTGTTCCTTTCAAATCCTCTAGCAACACTTCTCCTCTTTAGTATGCAATAAAATGGCTATCTCCACATATTATTGTTTTGTCTAGCTACTCTCCATATGGTAAGTAAATGTATACTATTATGTTTCTCAAATTCAGGCTTGAGATGATGTCATATGAGTTCTAATTTTGTGTTCTCAATTTATGCTTGAGTTGCTATATGAATTCTAATAAACCACTAGTAGGTCATGGCATAGATGAGTTTTAAATGACATCTAAATGAAAACTGATTCCTTTGTTATTTACTTTGGCTTTAACATTATTGGTATTGATAATGAAACCGACAGTACTGTCATCTTCCCATCATCTCGTCTTGTGATTTAATTTTTCCATTCTTTGTCCCTCGTAATAGATCTCTCATGTGTGGTTAGTTTTAGCATTGGTTTGCTGTATCTGCGAAGGAAGGGCCTTGCTGTATAATTGTTAAAGCAAAGAAGAATATGCTTATTCTCTAACAAGATCAGAAGCTCGATGAACTCAAATTTGGGGACCATGTTCATTCATGACGAGGTATTTACACATATTCCCATCACGGTATGTTTTAACTTCTTTATTACTTATTTTTTGTGGGTCTTATTGTTAGGAAAAATAAGGTGTCTCAACCTTTGATTTTTCTAAATATTAAATGTTGCTGATTTTCTCACTTTGTCTGTGAGTTACAACTTGTAGTTTCTATTCGGATGAGGAGTCAAGTTGGAAAGTTAATTTTACAGATGGAGTTGTGCATAATTTTTTTTTTAAATTTCCGTGTTGAGTTTACACAGAATGTGAGTTTTTGAGGTGCAGTTATTTTGGCAAGTGTAGATTTTGCAAATTGGCATGTGGTGACAATTGGAAACTTATCGTTACACGTCTACAATGTTTTTGGCGCTTTCCATGTTGCACGTTCAACCTTTGGAAATTGATTTAGAAATGTTTATTTTATGCATTGTAAACTCTCATATATTGATCACTTGTGTATTTTGGAGTTGTATGAAGTTGTGCTGAGATATTGTTATGCTGCTAGATTTACTCCAAAATTGTAACATAGATAAAATCCTATAGAAGCTTGTCCTGCTAGTGTATTGTAACTGTTGTTTACAGATAATACATTGTTATGGCTTTTGGAGTGTGGGTTTTTTTTTTTTCTTTTTCCGAAAGGGTTTTCCCCATGTATATTTTTGTTGTGTTTTTAGTGTATCTTTGATGTTATTTATCTTTACTTGTTATTTGCATCTTCTTTATTGTAATTGTTTAAGGGTTTGAAACTGTCAAAATTTGCACATTCTCCTTTGATAGATTAGTGTTGGAAGCTTTTCCACGTACCTGGCTTCCTTTTAGTTGGTATTAGAGCCTAATCACCTCTATTTCCTATTGTGGGTTAAATTATTTTTTGTACTGATCTTATTTGAGTGGGATCCTATTGTAGAAATTTTGTGTTGACCTTGTTGTAGGAAGGAGATGGCAAGCACATCAAGTAGATTTGAGATAGAGAAGTTTAACTGAGGCAACTTTGAGCTGTGGAAGCTTAATATGGAATAAATGCTTGTAGACTGCAACTTGTGGACAACTATTTCTGGAACTATGCCAATGAGCATGAAACAAGAATATTGAGATTTGATGGACTAGAAGGGTAAGAGTTTGATAAGACTCTATTTAGCTAATTTAGTACTCCTAAACATTCACGAAAAGAAGACTGCTACACTTCTTTGGAAGAAACTTGCTCAGATTTATTAGGCTAAATCCCTGGTAAATAAGTTGTTCCTGTGAAAGAAGATGTATTCTCCATGGGTTGAGGAAGGAGGATCTATCACAGATCACCTAAATGCATTCAACATGCTTGTTTCCCAGTTGAACTTTGTTGGTGTGAAAATGGAGGAAGATCATTGCATGACTTTGCTGTGCTCACTACCAGATTCTTGGGATGACCTTTTCATGGCCATTGGAAGTACCACTACCACCTTTAAGATGGATGAAGTGGTTGCGTCATTGCTATATGAAGAGAGATGCAAAGAAAATATTATGAAACGACAAAGGAGGCTCTACCAGTTCAAAGAAGAATGAAAGAAAAAGGAAAAAAGATAAACATGAAGCAAGAAAAGTTAGAATCCAAATCTCGTGGGAGATCTAAGTCTCCTAGTAAGACCAAGGCGAAATGTTGGAATTGCAGCAAACCTGGTCATTTCCGCAAAGACTGTAAGGAGGAGAAAAAGAAGATATTCTCTGATTCTGAATCTAATAAATCCTCTCAGGATGATGCTGATGCTTTTGTCATTGCCTTGGCAACACATGCATCACAAGATGTGTGGCTGATAGACTCTGGTGCTTCTTTCCACATGAATTTGCATCGAGCTTGGTTTTCAAAGTATGAAAGTTATGATGGTGGGAAGGTATACTTGGGTAATGACTCTCACTTGAATATTTTTTGCCGTTGAAGAGTCAAGATAAGATTCCTAGATGGTAGAGTGAAGGGGATCGATGGTGTCTTGCATATCCCTAGTTTGGCACGAAACTTTCTTTTTGTAAGTAAGTTGAATGATGTGGGTGTGCAAGTTGTTTTCTCAAATGGAGGATGCAAGATGACAAGAGGAGCTATGGTGCTTGCTAAGGGTGTTCAGCTAGGCACTCAGTTTCAACTGGATGTATGCACATTTCAGTGCAATAGTTCTTTTTTGGAAAAGAAAAGAAAAACTTCTAAGTCACTATCCTCACCATTGGAACCAACAACAAAGAAGAAAATTGCATCTACTTTTGATGGCCGTGCTTTCTGGGTACCCAAGGGTGCTCATTCTTTGGAGATGAAGTTACCTGCTAAGAAGACAATGCTTTGGCACCAAAGATTTGGTCACATTGGTGAAAAGGGTTTAAGAACCCTAAAAAAAATGCCTTGTTGAGGGGCTTGATGATTGTAATCTTGAGATTGATTTTTGCGAACATTGTATTTATGGAAAGCAAAATCGTGTTCACTTTTATCACAGTTCTCACAAATCTTCCAGGGTTTTGGACTATGTGCATTATGATGTTTTTGGTCCTATAAATGTTCCTTCGTTATCAAAATCTATATATTTTGTTTCTTTCATAGATGATTACAGTAGAAAGGAATTTATTTATTTTCTCAGAAGTAAATCTGAAGTCTTTAGTTGGTTTAAGGAGTTAAGGCCTTGGTAGAAAATCAGACTGGTAGGATGATAAAGTGTTTGAGGACTGACAACAGTGGCGAGTTTTGTTCTGCAAAATTCAATAAGTTTTGTAAAGAATAGGAGATTGAAAGGCATTAGAAAACTCCATATACCCATCAACAAAATGGAGTTATGGAGAGGGTGAACAGTATGTTGATGGAGAGGGCTAGGAGTATGATAAGTGCAATTGGTCTTGAAAAAAGTTATGGCTGAAGTTGTTGCCACTGCATGCTATCTGGTAAATAGATCTCCTACATCAACTCTTATTGATAAGACACCTATGGAGGTGTGGTCGGGAAAGAAGCCCTCATTGAGACATCTTCGTGTGTTTGGTTGCCAGGCATATGCTCATGTGCCAAGGGAGAAAAGGTCGAAGTTGGAAAACAAGGCTGTCAAGTGTATTTTCATTAGATATGGTATTGGTGTGAAAGGGTACAAGCTTTGGGATCCAATGGTCGAAAAGGTTCTCTACAATCAAAGTGTTATCTTTAGAGAGATGAAAGCTTCTTCCACCAATTTGCAGCCTACAAAAGAAAAAAGAAAGAAGACGTGGTTCATCTTCCTTATGACTCTAAGAAAATTGAATTTGAAGTCCAAATTGGACTTGATGATGAGGAGAGCTTGAGAAGCTCTGAAAGTTCTGAAGAAGAACCTCAACCTCAACAAGTAAGGAGGTCTATGAGAGATAGGCAGAAACCTGATAGGTTTAGATATTCACCTGAAAGGTTTGGTTATTCATTGTTGGATTCTGGTTGTATTTTTTCTTTGGTTGCTAATATTGATGAACCGAAGACTGTTAAAGAGGCTATGGGTATGAGTGATGCAGATTCCTAGATGAAAGCAATGGATGAAGAAATGGCTGTGTTGAAGAAAAATGATACATGGGATTTGGTACCTTTTCTTGAAGGACAAAAACCCATTGGATGTAAATGGGTGTTCAAGAGAAAATCTGGTCTAGATGGTAGTGTTGAGAAGTATAAGGCACAACTGGTTGCTAAGGGGTATTCTCAAGTCGAAGGAATTGACTATGGTGAAATTTTCTCTCTTGTTTTGAAACTGACATCTATCTGGTTTCTGTTATCACTTGCAGCAGTGTATGATCTAGAAGTGGAACAGATGGATGTGAAGACAACATTTCTTCATGGTGATTTTGAGGAAGATATTTATATGTCACAACCAAAGCATTTTATGGTTAAAGATAAAGAAAATCTGGTTTGCAAGTTGAAAAAGTCTTTGTATGTTCTTAAGTAGTCTCTTAGAATGTGGTACTGAAAGTTTGATACGTATGTATTGTCATTAGGATTTGTGAGATCTAAATCTAACCATTGTGTGAATTATAAATATGACAATGGTCGTATTCTCATAATTGCATTGTACACAGTGATATGTTATTTTTTGGGAATGGTAAAAGTTTGATTTTAGATTTGAAGTCTCAGTTGTCAACACAGTTTGAGATGAAGGATCTAGGTGCAATGAGGTATATGCTGGGGGTGGAGATCAGAAGAGACAAAGCTAACAAAAAGCTTTGGTTAAGCCAAAGAAAGTATGTGAATACAGTGTTGGAGAGGTTCAACATGACAACTTGCAGACAGTTAGTTGTTCCTATAATGCAAGGGACAAAACTTTCCGTGGAGGATTGTCCAAAATATCCTACTGTGATGGAGGACATGACTAGAGTACCATATGCGAGTGCTGTTGGCAGTCTTATGTATGCTACGGTCTATATGAGGCCAAAAATTTCCCAAGCAGTGGGAGTCCTTAATCAATTTATGGCTAATCCTAGATGGGTGCATTGGGATGCAATGAAGAGAGTGTTTAGATATTTTTGGGGTACTTCTGAGTATTCCTTATGTTTTCATGGTTATCCTATAGGACCTCGACACTCAGTGAGTATTCGTGGATATGTGGATTTAGATTGGGCAAGTGATATTGACAATAGAAGATCCACCAGTGGATATGTGTTCACGATGTATGATGGTGCTATTAGTTGGATGAGTAAGTGGCAGGTTGTAGTCACTTTGTCCACTACAGAAGCAGAATACATGACAACTACTCATGCTTGCAAGAAAGCCATTTGACTTAAGTGTTTGTGTTTTGATATTGGTTTTGATGTAGGGTAGATTTATCTGTTGTGACAGTTAGAGTGCCATTTTCTTGGCAAAGAATCTTACTTTCCATGCTAGAACAAAGCACATTGATGTTCAATTTTATTTTGTTCATGGTATGGTGAAAGATGTAAAGGTGAAGTTGGAGAAGGTTGATACCTTGATGAATGTTGCAAATGCATTGACAAAGCTAGTGAACACAAATAAGTTCAGATGGTGTTTGAAGTCTATGGGCCTCACGACCTCTAGTAGTTAAATCCTGTTGCTTTCATTGGCTCTTCAAAGGTGTTCGACAAGTGGGAGAATGTTAGGAAAAGCAAGGTGTCTCAACCTTTAATTTTTTCAAAATTTTTATTTTTCTAAATACTAAATGTTTGCTATTTTTCTCACTTTGTCTTTGTGAGTTACAACTTGCAGTTTCTATTTGGATGAGGAGTCAAGTTGGAAATTTGATTTTACAGGTGGATTTGTGCATAAAAGTTTTTTCTATTTCCGTGTTGAGTTTACATAGAATGTGAATTTTCGAGGTGGAATTATTTTGGCAAGTGCAGATTTTGCAGATTGGCATGTGGTGACAATTGGAAACTTACTGTTATGCGTCTGCAGTGTTTTTGGCACTTTCCATGTTCCACGTTTAGCCTTTGGCAGTTGATTTAGAAATGTTTGTTTTATGCATTGTAAACTCTTATGTATTGAGCACTTGTGTATTTTGGAGTTGTATGAAGTTGTGTTGAGACATTGTTATGCTACCGGATTTACTCTAGAATTGTAACATAGATAAACTCCTGTAGAAGCTTGCAATCCAAGTGTATTGTAAATGTTGTTTACAAATAATACATTATTAAAGCTTTTGGAGTGTGGGATTTTTTCCCCGAAAGGGTTTTCCCCACATATATTTGGTGTTATGTGTTTTTAGTGTATCTTTGATGTTGTTTATCTTTACTTGTTATGTGCATATTCTTTATTGTAATTGTTTAAGGGTTTGAAATTGTCGAAATTTGCAGATTCTCTCTTCTGATAAATTAGTGTTGGAAGCTTTTTCACATACATAGATTCCTTTCAGTATTTTGTTATGCATTTGAGTTTATGGGTGTCTTCAAGAATTTTTAGGATTTGGTATCTTTTCTCTTACTAGATGTTGAACGGGTGGTGTGGCCTATATTTGCTTTGATCCATGGTATTAGACCCTTTTGTCCCCGTGTAGGACTTGATCCAGAACAATGTTCTTACCATAATCCTTGATTTTAACACCACGATGCAGGATATAGTTTAGGGTAAAAGCATTTCTCTTGAATCGGATATAGTGTATTCTTGATCTACTTGTTAAAACCATTGTAAGCAGATAGCGACCTTGAGGAGGGGATTCACTTTGGTTAGCACTATGTTTTCTGGAAGTAGTCTTTTTGATGCTTTTGAAAGTCACATTTAATGGCTTACTGATAATATTGATTAGTGTTTTATTTCTCATGCAAAACCTTTTCAATATAATCATGGGATGATCTAGAAGAAACTTGTCTTCTATTTGATGTATTCTAAATTCATCGAGTTCTAGTATAAATGAATTTGCAGATAGATTGATGTATTTGAGAGTTAAATTCTTGTTTACCTATGTAAGATTCACATTAATTCTTTACTTGTTTTGATTCTTGGCATTGTTTCCTAGCAGAATATACACTGATGGTCCAATTGGTCCACTCTTTCTTTTGAATCATTCACGTCCCTCATGATGTACGTACCATATGTTATGATCTAACCATTATATAGAATCTTAGTGATGCTGATTAAGTCTAATCTGTAGAGATCTTTCGTTTGTTTGATCATTTTAAGAAAGCTTGCATGTCTGGACTATTTCAGGTTATGGGTGTTGAGTTACAAAAACCGAGTATATCTTCTGAGAATTGACTATGTTTTCATCTTTAGTCACCTAATATTCTAAGTTCCGTATGCTTTGTTGAGATCCATAGCTGGCTAAAGAGGTAAGCTAGTGCATCGGGTATTTAGGGACAATCTTTTGGGTCAAGTCCTTGTACATAGAGTATAGTTTTGTTCATGTTTGTCTTATCATATATTTAGTGACCATTCTTAGTTCTTACCCATTCTAATGTGTGTGCTTGACCTGCCATTCTTTTGGCGTAGATCATCCCTTCGATTTAGGTTAACATGGTGAGCGGATGATATTATGAGTTTAGTATAATCATTTCATGCTTACACTTTATTATCGGTAGGATTGACCATTGGCGATTTACAGTCTCATCCGGTCCTTCTCTGTTCAGTTGAAATGTGTAATCCATGTATGAGGTGCCTAGAGGAGATTGAAATATATTTTCTGATTGGGAAATTCTGAAGTTCCTTGAAGAGTTTTTCCAGTTTATTAAACCTTCATATACCATGTTATTGTGTAATTGTATATTTAAGAATATGTGAGTAACTTGTATATTTTAATTTTTATTATTATCATCTGCATCGGGTAACCTTATTCTTGCTAAGTCCAAATATGCAATAGGCTGAAGTATGAGGGAATAGACTAAGAAGAATGTCCTAGATTTGGTCTCTATGCTATTGAACTATTTTAGAATTAATTTCTAGTACTTTATTTGCTTATAAGTGAATACACTATGAAGGAATTTCGATATAGGTATGAATTATAACCACCTAGATTACTTGACATATGCAAGATTCTTTTGAGAAGTCAAGTATGTTAGTATTGAAAGACATATACATGTATAATTGTATCTCACTTTCTATTTGACCATGATATAACAAGTTATTCTTATGATAGTATGGAATACATCTTACTTCAGTAATGACAATGACAAAGCAAAATATTGAAGATTTTAATCTCAATAGCATGATAGCATATAAATTCTAGATTTTATAAGATTTTCTAAGATATCCAAAATGATAAATGATGATGGTATTTATAGAGAGATAGATGGAAAATGGACGGTTGAGATTAAAAATACATTAATTCGATCAATGGCCGAAATTAGACAAGATCAGATCAAATAAGATCGAAAGTGAAGAAGCAAGAGAAAACTAACTGATTTTTCAACAAAATCAATTAGTTCAAAGAGGAAAGTGAATAATTAAATAATGACAACATTATTTAATTACACAAGAAAAAATCAAGTTATCATTTTGGTCAAAAGACAATTTAATTCAAAAAGGTGAGCGAAAAGGAAGGTCATTAATTAAATAATATTTAATTAATTTGTATCAGAAAAGGCTAAAATGAATGAATTAAATAATTTAGATTATTTGATTAATAAAAGAATTTATGATATTGGGTAATAATTAAATAATTAAGATTATTAATTATCGAAAATGAAAAAAGAGGTTTTAATAAATTGACAGGCTTAGTGGTAATTTTTAGGTGTCTACAACCTCTCTCTATTTCTTGCACCTTACCTCTCTCCCTCCTTCCCTCTTTTTCTCCATCCCTCTATCCTTCACACCCTACCTCTCCCTATGTCACTCCTTCCCCCTCTCTCTCACACAACCTCTCTCTACCTCTCTCTCACACATAGACACACTCAACCTCTCTCACACACACATAGACACGTACTCAATCTCTCTCTCTCTCTCTCTCTCACACACACACACACACACACACACAAATAGACACACTCAATATCTCTCTCTCCCTCTTTCTCTCTCTCTCACACACACACATAGACACACTCTACCTCTCCCTCTCCACCTCTACCACCCTACCTCTCTCTATTCCTTGCACCTTACCTCTCTCCCTCCTTCCCTCTTTCTCTCCCTCCCACCCTACCTCTCCCTATCACCCTCCTCTCTCTCATAACCTCTCTCTCTTTCTCCCTCTCTCTCTCTCTCTCTCTCACACACACACACACACACACACACACACATGCTCAACCTCTCTCTCTACCTCTCCCACCCCACCTCTTCCACCCTACCTCTCCCTACTCTCTCTCCCTCCCACCTTACCTCTCCCTCTCCCTATCTCCTCCCCTCTCTCACTCTCTCTATACCTACCTCTCCCACCCTACCTCTCTCTATCCCCCTCCTTCCCTCTTTCTATCCCTTTCTCCCTCTCCCTATCTCCCTCCTTCCCTCTCTCCCTACCTCTTATCTCTCTCTCTCTCTCACACAACCTCTCTCCAACTACCCCTGCCCTTATCCTCCCCTCCCTCCTTCCCTCTCTCTCACTCTCTCTATACCTACCTCTACCACCCTCTATCCCTCCCACCCTATCTCCCTCCTTCCCTCTTTCTCTCTCCCTTCCTCTATCCCTCCCACCCTACCACTCACTATCTCCCTCCTTCCCTCTCTCTATCTCTCTCTCTCTCTCTCCCTCACATAGACACACAACCTCTCTTTTCCTCCCTCCCTCCCTACTTCCCTCTCTCTCAATCTCTCTATACCTACCTCTCCCACCCTAGCTTTCTCTATCTCCCTCTTTCTCTCCCTCCCTCTATCCCACCCACACTACCTCCCCCTATCTCCCTCCTTCCCTCTCTATCCTTCCCACCTTACCTCTCACTCTCTCTCTTCCTTTGTATCCCTACCTCCACTCTCTCTCTCCCTCACACACAAAAACCTCTCTCCACCTGCCCTCCCATTATCCCTCCCTCCCTCTCTCCTTCCCTCTCTCTCACTCTCTCTATACCTACCTCTCCCTGTCTCCCTCTATCCCTCCCACCTTACCTCTCCATCTCTCTTTACCTCTCTCTCTACCACCTTCCCTCTCCCTCTCTCTCCCTCACACACACACAACCTCTCTCCACCTACCCCTCCAATTATCCCTCCCTACCTCCCTCCTTCCCTCTCTCTCACTCTCTATACCTACCTCTCACACCCTTTATCCCTGCCACCCTACCTCTCCCTATTTCTCTCATTCCCTCTTTCTCTCCCTCCCTCTCCCTCCCTCTTTCTCCCTACTCCCCCCCTCTCTCTCCCTCTCTCTCACACACAACCTCTCTCACTCTCTATACCTACCTCTCCCACCCTCTATCCTTCCCACTCTACCTCTCCCTATATCTCCCTCCCTCCTTTCTCTTCCTCCCTCTATCCCTCCCACCTTACCTCTCCCTCTCTCTGTACCTCTCTCTCACTCACACACACACATAAACTCTTTCCACATACCCCTCCCATTATTCCTCCCTCCCTCTCTCCCACTCTCTTTATACCTACCTTTGCCACCCTTTATCCCTCCCACCCTACCTCTCTTTGTTTCCCTCCTCTCTTTCTCTCCATCCTCTCCCTACCACCCTAACACTCCCTATCTTCATCCTTCCCTCTCTCTCCCTTACACACACACACACACAATAGGTCCCTCCCCCTATCCCTCCATCCCTCTCTCTCTCACTTTCTCAATACCTACCTCTCCCACCCTACCTCTCTTTATCTCCCTCCTTCCCTCTTTCTCTCCCTCCCTCTACCCCTCTCACCCTACCTCTCCCTATCCCCCTCTTTCCCCCTCTCCCTTTGTCTCTACCTCTCTCTACATCCATCTCTCTGTCTAGATTATTTTTTAATAATAATAAAATATGTAATAAATATTAAAATATATTAATATTAATATAATATATATTAGAACATATTAATATTGATATAATATATAATATTTATATTATATAAGTATAACATTATAATATTACATTGTATAAATACTAGCATATCTATCCTATAACATAGTCTATATAGAAAACGTCTCTACCTCTCTCTACATCCATCTCTCTGTCTAGATTATTTTTTAATAATAATAAAATATGTAATAAATATTAAAATATATTAATATTAATATAATATATATTAGAACATATTAATATTGATATAATATATAATATTTATATTATATAAGTATAACATTATAATATTACATTGTATAAATACTAGCATATCTATCCTATAACATAGTCTATATAGAAAACGTTGAGAGATATCAATTGCTTGCATTTTAGGACTTATTGTTAATTGTTTTATCCATCCACATACAACTAAAATTTGCAACACATGGCATCCATACACACTGGTGCACAAACACGTACTCTTTAACATATTAACATACATATAGTTTTATATCGATGTAATATTTGAACCCCCTTTAAATACAAGTGCTAGTTTAGATTATTTTAAAGATATATATGCTAAACGTAATCAAGAGAAGAAACTTACTGCATTAAATGTAATAGTTGAAAAGGAGTTAAAGCATCACATTACATATATTGTGGATGCATTGGTCTTTAAAGAATTTGTATTTAATCCCCTCCTCTTTCAATTGATTAATAATGAACATTATCAATTTAAATAGCTTTGGTTATGGTAATATATTCAATAATCTAATTCAAAGGTGAAAATGAATCTTTATAAATCTTGTGCACAAAAAGAGTGTACATGGGAGAGATTTCTCCTATGAAGTTAAAGTTAAGTATTTATATGATTTCTTAAGAGTTTTGACCTTTCTGTATCTGATCATACAAAATATTTTTTTGTGAAATATTTTTTTCTATTCCCATAACTATAGACTATAATGTTTTCCAATGGTAGTATGGGGAGTGAGAGGTCCTGTACAATAAAACAAAATGCAAAAAAACAAAAAGCACGATATTGCTTACTTTGTGATGTGAATTAAAACAAGTTTGTTTGCTTTAAAGCTCACAAATTTGCCTTTTTTTCTTTAAATATGGTAGATTTGGCCTTTGAAATCACTACACATGCACATTTAACTTAAGCTACATTTGAGGTTGTATTCTCTCTCTTCTGATCTTCTCTTCGTCATGAAGTGTTCAACTGAGGAGAGGTGTTCCAAACAATTCCAAAACTGAGGAGAGAAGGTGATTGCTTAAGACACATCAATGTTTCACGTGTTTCACCCTTGCTATGTCCTTCTTTGTCTTTCTCCTATCATTTTCTATTTCATTCTTGCATTATTGTAGTCCTACACAATTTATTAGAGATGTTTTATAATATATTAGTGAATTTAACTGAATGCAATCAATTTATGTTTATATCTTGCTTGGGCATCTCCAACTTATAGTTACAAGTTCAGGATATGTAGAATCACATTCCTCTAGGATGTTTTTATTATTGAACTCCCAATTCCCTATCCCCCTCTTTCCCCCCCTCTCTCCCTCCCACCTTACCTCTCCCTTTGTCTCTACCTCTCTCTACCTCCATCTCTCTGTCTAGATTATTTTTTAATAATAATAGAATATGTAATACATATTAAAATATATTAATATTAATATAATATATATTAGAACATATTAATATTGATATAATATATAATATTTATATTATATACGTATAATATTACATTGTATAAATAATATAATATAATATATATGTTATATTATAATTTATATGTATTATATATTTGATTACTATAAATTCATTTAAATTAGTTGGATAAAACATATATCCATTTTGTAAAGTTTTTTTTTTGTACATGTTTTTTTTAATATTTAATATTTATATATATATATAATATATGTAATTAATATGGCGGTTGATCTTCTGGAAAACTTTGGCGTTTCAAGGACTAATGTGTCTGACAATAGTGCAAGCTCTTGGCAAGGTCTCAGTTAGATTCTGAGCTCCAATCTGGAAAAGGTGGTGTAAACTAGATACTCTTATCTGTGCTACTAACATTCATAGATCCTCTCGAGATTTCTTATGGCTTGATTGTATTTTGTTGCTACACACAATAGTGTTGTTGATCCTTTTTGGGATATGCTTCACCCAGGTGGTTTAGTTTATGTATTTAAGCCAACCCTCGAAGCTTGGTCCTACAATGGTGAATAAGGTAGTGTTTGGTGTGGAGTGCGCTTGCATGGAGGATTCGATGGAGGTGCAAGTTCGAAGACTTTTTAAGGCCGAGGCAAAGCATGTTTGCTTTGCAATAATCAAGGTCGTTGGTTGTTCTTGTTGGGCAAATGGCCATGTCTGGATGGTCCATTTTTTGCTCAGTTTGTGGAAAATTTTGTGCAAATCATGGGGAGTCTCTCTTGGGGTGCCATCTTTGTGCACCATTCAGTTACTCCAACTTTTCATACAATGTTAAAATTTCCATGGAGTTCATGCCTATTTCCCCCCTCTGGCTCTTTCGCTAGAATCTTTGATGCTGGAGTAGTGGGTAGAAAAGGTGTGACTATGAAAGCTCTAAAATTGTACATGGGGGGCACTGAGAAGCGAGACTTTGGGTTCCTTTAAGAATTTCATTAATTCAAATGGGGATTTACTTGCCCCCTTTCAAATTGAGAGAGCCTTTATTTTTTGGGAAGGCATGATGCATAAATAAAGGCATGACGCATATAATGCATCAAGTTTTGTAATGTTTATTTTTTCAGTTTAATATAATGGGAGCTGCCCCCTTTGGCAACCCTTTTGATCAAACAAAAATATGTAATATATATATGTAATATGTAATATATTATTATATTAAATACTATATAATAATAATATATAATATAATATTTAAATTAATAATATTTTATAAAGTAAAGATATATATTATTTTATATTAATGTATAATATATATATTATATAATTATATGTAACAATATATAATAATATATCATAACAAAATAATATAATATAATATATCATATATGATATATTATATGATATATAATATCATAATATATTATAATATATGTTATGTATACCGAATATCCATTATGTGCAAGAAACATATATCCATTTTTATTTAATAACACATATCCATTTTGTGCAAGAAATTGATATCCGTTAATGACAAATATCTATTTTTCTTTGGTATTTACCATAGGAAATTGTAATTTTTACCCAATCCAAGTAAAAATTCAAAGATGCTTTTCACATTTTTGCATAACTTGAAATCATGATTTTTCCCATCGCTAGTATTTGGCCCATCATGATCTTACACTCACCCTTTTCCTTGTTGATGCAGATGGATTTCAAGAATACATTTATTATGAAGTTTGACTTTTGGAGACAAGTAAGAGATTTTGTGTTGAACTCAATATGGATTGTTGTCCAATGAGTTTAGGAGACTATGATCAAGAATTATACCCTTACGAGGGTCAAGAGACAACTTGATGGAGCCCTATGTTTGTAGAGCTCACAATGGATTGTTGTCAAATAATTTAGGAATCAATGATTCAAGATTTCAAGAAAATGGTAGTCCAAGAACTCAGGAATTTAGCTCGAAGCTACACCTTTACAAGGGTTACAAGGCATCTTGATCAAGTTCCACTTTATTCAAGATTTGTTTCTTCAAAATATCTTCTCATGAATTTGTACTTATGTGCTAAGCAAGATTTGTTATGTAAGCCTTAAGGGGGGTCCCTTGGCAAGGTGAAGTTTGAGGTTTTGATGAAACATTTGCAAGAACAATGTAATAGAGGGGGAGTTTATCATATTACATTGCATAACTAACGACAAACAAGTGTATGTAGTTAAACTGTTTCAACCACTTCCTCCTTGCAACCACTTCCTCCTTCCTTTGTATAAATGCAGTGGTAATCATCAAATAATCATATAATTCTTTTATGGTCTTCATTTTTACCATGTTTTGGATCCAACCTAATCTTTTGAGTAGTAACCTCATATAGCCAAATGACAACCACATCGCCTTTTTATTTATTTTTTACCTTTTTGCTAAGCTTGACCACTCTATTTAATGACAATGACTCTCTCTCTCTCTCCTCTCTTCAAAAACCTTTTCCAAGGTACCTTTAATCCATGCTTTATATCTTGGATCATCAAAATCCTTTATTATATATGATTATTCATGAACCTCATGGTTGGTTGGTATATATTCGTAAAATAATAACTCAAGGAAACAAATACAAGTGTATGATTATATTTTAACATAATTCTTATACTAGTTTTAGCACATGTTCCATTTTATTTAGTGGCATGTTTATTTTTTAAATGGGTAACTTTTAACTATATTTCTTGTTATGCAGTATTGTAGGAATGGAGTATATGTCATGATGAAGGAGAAAGTGAAGAGAATATGAGAGAATAATCTCTTCTTCAATCCTTTAAATATCACTATCCTTTGTATATATGTTGAATTATTTCTATAATTTATGTACTTTAGTGTATTTTCTAACTTATTTACACCAACTTGCTAAAGTGGGAAAAATCTAAGGTCAAAATTTTCATACTTTACAATATTTGTATTATATTTTTGCACCTAGTTTATTGTTCATTCCATTAGTGCATTCTAGGACTCATTTGTCATTTTTTGAACCTTTCCCTAACAAGGGTCCAATTTACAACCACGTTTGAGATTTTCCAATGAGTAAAATTTTCCCTAAAAAATTTCAAGCCAAATTTCAATAACACACCTATGAACAAACACATTTGTATCTTAGAAACCCTCATAGTCAAATGAACATTTTTTTGGTAAATTTTAGAGCTTTGAATTTTTAAGTGAGGCCTTTACACGAAACATGAAACCATCTTAATATGCTTTCTAATGGTCACCTAAACCCTAATGTATAATAAAGCTATACCAATTCAATTAAAAGGGAACAACACATACAATCATCATATATTTACATAATAATCTACACAAATTCTACATGATTTTGAATCCATTATTAAATAAATTTACTAAATATCCTTGTTGCACCTTGTTGGTGTAAATAAAGTCTTGTACCTAGTTCATTCATTACTAGGGGACTTATTTGCACATGTTAAGTTTACTTAGGTCATAGGAAGGAATCTTTCTAGAAGATGTTAGTTGTCATTAGTTGTTATCTTATCCTTTGACAACTACTACATGTGAACCTAGGTAAGTGTGATTAGTTCTCTCATGTCATATGATTAAGACACTTGTCATAATCCTATGACATATTGCATCTCACCTTGGCTACAGAGCAAGTTGGGTGCCATTGGAGAGTCATTTTCTAAAGAGAGATCTCAGATTTGGGGGGTTCCATTTTTGGCTCTTTATTGCAGGTTCAAATCAGAGCTTGCTGGTGCAAATCTAAGCTCACCATTGCGTCCGAAAGGTTTGAGAAAGTTGATTTTTCCTTTTGTTTCGTCCAAATTGGACATACGAGGCCAAATCTAAGAGGGTTTGAAGCTGAAGAATAGTTGCCAGATCCAGAAGGTAGCTGCATTTTTGGAGCAATTTGGGTCAAATCCAACCCTGCCATCGCGTCCAGAAGGGCCAAAAACTCAAAGATTGACTGTCAATTCATCCAAATTGGAGCAGTTGTTCAGTGAGGCAATTTTTTTTTTGCTCAAGGAGCCGTACAACCCCAAGTTGTCATAATTGCAGAGTACGATTTTTTTTAGTTTATTCGATTGAAATTTTTTAAAAAAAATATATATTTCAATCGATTAATTTTTTCTGCAAAGCTTTGTATTGAAAAATCATTACAAAAAAAATAAAAAACAAAAGTTATTTTAAAGTCTGCATACCATAGACTAGTACGCTGTTATAGAATACCACGTACTTTTCACTGGTATGCCCCATCGCTCTCTGCCACGTGGCCCAACATCATTCGTTGGGTGGGCCCCATCTCCTACGCGACCAATGCATCTACACAACAATTCCAGCGATTTCCAAAGAAAGCCGATCAAAATAAAAAATCCGGCAACCAGAAAAATATTCCGGCATCAATATTCTGCAGATTTTGCCAACTCTCGTGACGTGCATAAAGACGTCGAATTTAAGCTCTTGGTTGAAAGAATATTCTGTAGGTACACGAGCATATTCCTTTTTGACGGTCGTTGGGACGTAAAATTTAATCATATTATTTGCTGAAGTTAGCATTGCGTCAGCGTGACGTCAGCGGCTAATTTTTTTTTTCTCCCCCCTCACGGTTTGCAATTTAGTTTTCATAGGAAAACTTTGAAGCTCAATATCTCAGTCATACGAGCTCCTTTTTTCGAGATTTTTTTTTGATTTGGGCTAATTTTTCATGCTCTTCACAGTGGTCCAATCAGGTTTTGGTTTTGGTGTTTGGGTTTTCCAGAATTTGCAGATTCTCACAGGTGTTGCTGCTTTGTCCTCATTTTGGGAACTTTGGGAGCTCATATCTTGCTCTTACGGTAACATTTTTGAGTGCAGTTTTTTTTGAAAGTGCATGATTTTTTGTGTACTTCTCAATGGTATGATCAAATTGATCTCATTTTGTACCAAAATTTTTAGTTGATTATGTGGCCAAATTTGGCATTTGCGTGTACCAAGATCAAAGACCACTTTGCTATTTTTGGCAAGTGACAACTGTAAATGCACTAAATATAAAGTGACAAATCAGATATTGCTTGGGGGGTTTCTTGATTGAGTGATTTTGGGGGGTAATATTGCAGTGGTTGCTTGCATTCTTTTGCTTGATTTGTGTTCTTGCAATGGGGAAATATCAAATTGAACCCCTAAATCCACATAATTATGCTACATGGAGAAAATTAGTATGCAACTATCTCATGATGAAAGGTCTAATAGGTCATCTAAAGGACACAATTCAAAAACCTACTGATGTTAAAGAATTGGCAAGGTGGGAGATTGATCGTGAGAAAACACTTGGATGCATATGTTCATTAGTCTCATTTGATTTGCAATTTCATATTGAATCATGTAATACACCTAAAGAGGCATGGGAGACTTTTGAAAAATTGTATTGTAAAACAGATAAGATTAGAGGTTATCAAATTGATAATGATTTGATGAATCTTGATCCTAAAAGTTTTGACCACATCCAAGACTACATCTCCAAAATCAAGCAATTAAGAACACAGTTGAAAGATTGCAGTATTGAAAAAGAGGATTTACAGTTGATTCTGAATGTGTTATCCAAGCTTGGTCCTTAGTATTCAGTGTTTTTTTTTGGCTTTCATACCCATTGACTTTCTATGGGAGCATCATATGTTGATCCTAATTTTGATGACTTTGCAAATATCCTAATCCAAGAGGAAGCTAAGTTAATAAACATGGGTCTAATCAAGTCTTCCAAGCCACAAGCATTGGTGGCTAATGAGTCTAAGGTACAAAAAGAATCAGGGAATCTTGATAGGAAGCAAAAGAAGAAAATGAACAAACCACATAAAGAATCAGAATCCTCATCATCAAAAGGAGAAACATTTAAGAAGGAGAGGCCTTTTTGTGCATATTGCAAGAAGGATGGACATGAAGAACATTATTGTTACAAGAAGGACATTGATGAGTTGAAACATCTTCTCAAAAAGAATCACATTAATTTTCCTTCTAGAATGTCTGAATCTTCTTCTCCTTCTACTTCAAAATAGTCTAAAAAGGACAAAGGTCAAGCATCTACATCAGCATATAAAGGACAAGCTCTTTGTGCTCTTTCAGGTCCAGGATCAGGGAGATGGCTTCTAGATTAAGGAGCATCACATCATATGGCATCTTCATAGACTATCTTCTCTTCATTTCAGCCTTGTTCTATGTCTCCTATCTTGATGGGAAACAATACATACATGAGTGTAACAGGGAAGGGATCTATTAGTTTTGGGGACAACACTTTTTAGGATGTCTTGTGTGTTCCTCATTTGACGAACAATCTTCTTTCCATTTATCAGATTACACATGGTGGAGATGGGAGAATTGTGGAGTTCACTCCTGATTTGGTTATCATTCAAGACTTGGAGACTCGAGAGATCATTGCTACTGGGGTGGTTGATCATTCATCTCGGTTGTATACCTTTGCATAGTTTTCTTTTGATGGTGACATTGTTCCTTCGACTGTTGATCATATGAACCATGATTCAGAGGAGACACTTGGCATCTTGAACTTGGGAATTCTCACATCAGATCCAATACTTGAGCCATGCATTTCATCTCTTCCACCTACTGTTGCAGTTGATGATGCTTGTGATTCCACAGTTTTGGCTCCTTGTGATTCAGTGCAGCAGGACATTCATAGTCTTTTGGATTTGGCTATCTTGGATGAATTCTTGACAGGTATTTCAGACTTGTTTGTGGAGTCTCATCTTGCAGATTTGGAGGACATCATTGATAGCATTCATCTTCTCTTTGATGAAGATGCACCTTCTCCAGTTGTTGTGAGGGAACACTTTGACCCTCTTGTTCATTCTCTACATGATCATTCTTCATAGATTGGCGTGAGTGTGGATTCTTTTGGACAACATTTGGAGGAGGCTTCTTTGTCTTCTAAGGGGACATCCTTGTCTTTGGATCATGTTCTACATTCATCTCTACTAGATGTTGGATTGTCCTCTTCAGCAGTGTGGCCTAGAACGCCTGTTTGGAGTGTGTCAGCTTTCAACATTGACATGGAGACACTTGAGCATGCTTTAGAGACATCATACATCATTCATATTCCTGATATCCTGCATACATCCATGGTTTTGTTTCTTCCTAAGGGAAGAAATTTTGTTTGGCGAGATTGGATCATCTTTAGCATTCAATGTTGAGCTTCTACCATCATTGCAGGAGACTCAACATTGAGGGGGGGCTACCTTGTCTCTCTTCTACTTCTCTCTTATGGGGGTCTTTTTCCTCACATGGGGTTTTTACCTTCTCATTCTTCATTGAGAGCATTTCTATTTTGTATTTCATCTCTCTTTTGGGGAGGAGTTTTCTCCCACTGGGTTTTCAACTTTTCTCCATTTGTGAGAGATTTCATTTCATTGCATTGTGTGTGTACATGGGTACCTAACATGGCCTAGTAGCCAAGACCCATCTTTGCATATTTGTGTCATTTGCATAATAATTTTCTACTCCCTAAGTTGCACTTAAGGGGGGGTGTTGGTGTAAATAAAGTCTTGTACCTAGTTCATTCATTACTAGGGGACTTATTTACACATGTTAAGTTTACTTAGGTCATAGGAAGGAATCTTTCTAGAAGATGTTAGTTGTCATTAGTTGTTAGCTTATCCTTTGACAACTACTACATGTGAACCTAGGTAATTGCGATTAGTTGTCTCATGTCATATGATTAAGACACTTTTCATAATCCTATGACATCTTGCATCTCACCTTGGCTATATAACCAAGGGGTCTCTCTTATTGTAAACAACATCAATCATATCATTGACATTGAATACAGTCTATTCTTGTCATATTCATCTCTCTCTTCTTGTGCTTTCCATTTGGTCCATAGATCTTGGTAGCCATAGCCAATTCTAACACACCTCCACATCCTCTACTATATCATCCTTCATCTCCTTGGTATATTTTTGTCATTATCTTGGTCTATTGATCCATCACTATCCCTAGTTTATTCTAATGTCCTTCAAGGTTTTTCATCTCTCTACACATTCATCTTTTTCCCATAAATATAAATAATAGTTTCCCAATATTTTCTAAAAAAATCCTTTATTTCCATTAGAAACTAATCTCTACATTTCAATTACACACACCACAATAGATAAGTTTCTTCTAGGGGTTTCATTCTTTATGATCCTAATCTACAAACACCACTCTACATCACCCCACCAGAGTGTCACACATTTTAAAAAATTTCTAAGGATTTTTTGATATTGAAATAAACTGCCTATGAAACTAATTGAGGCAATTTCCCAAATAGCCTAACCCATGTTACTTTCCCTATAACTTTTAAATTGAATAACTAGACATTGGAACACTTGTGAAGGAGTTATCATCATATTTAAGACTAGGGTATAGAGGATATTTATTCTTGAAATTTATAAATCTCTTTAATAGAAACCAATGATTAGAATAAAAGGTGATTGCTCATTGATCAACACGAGCATCTTTTTCCAATATTGGGGACCTTTAGAAGTGTCTATGATAGGATCACCTTTACCAAAATCAATGGTGTGCAAGCTACAAAGGTTTCGATACCCTTCATTAGTGTTTTAGAAAACCTAAAAAAAACATTTTTATGATATTTTAGTTGCAAAAGTGTTCCTCCAAATCCTTTAGTCTATTACAATCTTTAGATTATCCAAGCATACAATCTTCAATTTTCTCTTGCCATTTGCTAGCTTTCCATTCTCGACTCTTACATTAGTTCTTTAAGAAATAAATTATAAACTATTTGTATATTTCTATTGAATATCAATAGTGTTGTTTCAAATTAGCTTGAATTAACTAGTGTAGAAAATATTTGAACCTAGGTAGGTTTACACATAAAACAAAATAAGCAAATGTAAAATTTCCCAAAACATAAATCTTGTAGTATGTACATTCATATTGTATATTATCAAATAAAAAATTTAGTAGTAAGGATTAACACATGGATTAACACACATGTATCCATAGATATGTAAGAAAACATGGAGAGTTCCTCGAGTGGTGGCGATGGTGGTGGTGAAATTTCAAATTTCAAAAAGGCAGGATTTCTTGATGATGCTGCAGGCGTTAATGGTGGACAGTTTGCTAATGGGAAGGTGATGTTAGTAGGGTCCTTTACTGCAAGTAAGCGAAGTGGGCCCCCTTTAGTGGCTAATGAATTTTCTGGGGGGAAAGGGGCTTCGAAGATTGCCTATCCAATGCATCTCTCGGTGTCCTTTGAAAAGGGGAATCTCGGGGCTGAAAAATTCTTGGCTTGGCCTGTCGTCTGATGATTGTGATGGGTCTCCTAATGTTGCGGGTCTTGGGATTGATAAGAATAAATATGATTTCTTGTCAATTTCTTCTTTTAAGTGGATGAATCTATTTGGGGTAAGCCTGAAGGTAAAAGTACTTCTCCTCCTGTGTCGTTTGTTGCTAATGCGAAGATTGGAGAATACTCTATCTACATCCCAAATTGTATTGTTAATAAAATAATGTCAAATATGGATATGACTTTGTTGGGAAATTTTGTTGTTCCCTGACCTCATATTGAGTTGTTGTGCAAGTTTTCTTTAAATTATTGGAAACCTAAGGGATAGATTGATGTGGCTGATATGGCTAAAGGTTTATTTTCTTTTACTTTCAACTGTGAAGATGATTTGGTAACAACACTAATGGGTGTTCCATGGTTCATTGGGAAGTCATCTTTGATCCTGAAAAGGTGGGAACCAGGTTTCAATCTGTACTTGTGCTCATTTTTGGCTGTTCTGGTATGGGTTAGACTTCCTAGTCTCCCAATGGAATTCTAGGATGAGGAAGTGTTTAAAGGGATTGCAAGCACTTTCAGGTGTTTGTTGTCAATTGATCAAATGACGGCTTCTAGGAAGTGGCTGGTTTATGCTAGATTTTATGTGAATGTGGAGCAATCAATTGATTTTCCTGCCTGGATAAAGATTAACTCTAAGTTTGGGGTTTGGGAACAAGCGGTTGAATTAGAGTCGAATCCCTTTACTTGCTTTCATTGTAAAAATGCTGGCCACTGGGCAAAGAAATGTCCTCTCAAAGTGTTGAAGCAAGTGACTAAACAATGGAGAGAGAAGGAGAAAGCTCCATAACAAGACTTGGAGCCTTTGGAAAAATAGGGTTCAACCCTGTGCGAAGCTGTGGCTGAAAAACCTGTGGAAATGGGCTTGGTAGTGGTTGAAAAGGTTGATAATACTGAGGGCCAGGTGGACTTGGTTGAGTTGAATCAGGAACAAGAGTAGGGAGACGAGGATTTTTCCTCCCTTGGTCGTGATACAATGGAATCTATGGAAGTAGTGAGGACTAAGGTTACAAAGGCTGTTAAGGCCTCTGTGAATGATGGTTTAGGCTCTCCTCCTTTGGGGTTGATTCATGTACAAGATGATGGTTCAAAGGCCGAGGGATTGGAGGTTTTGTCTGAAGTTAAGGACAATGGGGAACCTGATGATTTGGATAATCCTCATTACATTCTAGTTTGAGGGTGTAACAAGAAAATATACTCTCCCTCATTGGGAGTTGTGACAAGGAATAGACAAAGGTCAGATTGTGGGTCTGAGCTGAGAGGTAGAGGTCTCCCTCTTGCTAATGTTACTAGGGAGAAGGAGAACCACATGGACATTGCTGATGGTATTTAGAGAACTCTACTGGAGATGTGCTCCAAGAGAACTTCCCAAAATCTCTTATGAAGATCATTTCCTAGAATATGAGGGGGTTAAATATTGTGGGATGCATTGCTTTGATGTGATGGGTGCATTAGGAGGGATTGTGACTTTTTGGAATCTTAGGGTGATTCAGGGGGTTGAGGTGTTCAATGATTGTAACCATGTGGCTACTTCCTTTAACCATTTGCGTGATAAGTTCTCTTGGACTCTGTCTAGCATCTATTCTCCTAATTGTAAGAGTGCTAGTAAAAGGTTTTGGGAGAATCTTGGCTCCTTCAAAGTGTTGCACCCTATTGATAATTGGCTAGTTATGGGGGATTTTAATACTCCTTTGCATGATGTTGATAAGATGGGTGGATCACAGATTGTGGATGATAGTAGATATGATCTAATGAATCTTATTAATGATAATGATCTTGACTTGGACCTCAAAGGTGCTTCTTTCACTTGGTTGAATCGGTGAGTGGGAGATGCTCTTATCTAGGTCAAGTTTGACCGTGCTCTTATAACCCTTGAATGGCTGGTTCATTATTCCTGTTCACTCTCTTCTTTGACTAGACTGGGGTTGAATCACTTCCCCTTTTCTTTGTCGGTGGATTTTTTGGGTGGTTAGAAAAATTTTCCATTTAGATTTGAGAAGATGTGGACTTGTCATCCTGATCTCAGTAATCTGGTTTATGATTGGTGGAACATTCATGAGGATGGCTTGACTACGTTCAGAGTTGCTAAAAAGCTTGCTAATGTTAAGAATACTGTTAGAAAATGGAATTGCACTTCCTTTGTTCACATTTTTTTGGAAAAGGAGGGTGTGTCTAAGGAGCTTCAAGCTGTGCAACAATCAATCCAATTGTCTGGGTATGATCATGCCTTGGTTTTGAAAAAAAATGTCCTCTCCAGATTGCATAATATTGTTGCTAAGGAGGAGGAATTCTGGAAGTAGCATTCTAGGATTATGTGGTTGAAAAGTGGGGACATGAGTACTAAGTTTTTTCACCTCTCTATGCTTAAACACAAGGCTTCTAATAGAATCAAAATGATCAATTTCAATAATCAAGTGTTGGAGAAGGATGTCGATTTGTAGTTTTCTACTTCCTCCTACTTTTCTTAGTTGCTTTTAGAGGAGGGGGAGCTTGAATTGGCGTGTCAAGAGGATATTCTTAGGGATATCCCTCAACTCTTAAATGATGATATTAATAGGAACTTGGTGTGCATTCCTTCGGTGGAGGAAATTAGGAGTGTTGTGTTCTCTTTTGAAGGAAATAAGGTGTCGGGTCTGGATGAATTTCCAATGTTCTTTTTTCAGTCCTAGGAAATTATTGCTAAGGATGTTGTTGTGGCTACCAAGGAGTTCTTTAGGTATGCTTCTCTTTTGAAGGAATTGAACTCCTCTTTTATTGTTCTTGTGCCTAAGAAACTTGGTGCTGCTTCTTTTGATGAGTTTCATCCTATTAGCTTATGTAACTCAGTTTGTAAGATCTTCTCCAAGGTGCTGGCGGTCAGATTGCAAAGGGTCCTAACTCTTATCATTTCGCCTCAGCAAAATGGGTTTGTGGTTGGTAGGAAAATTTTGGGTTCAATTCTCATTGTTCATGAAAATATTCACTCTCTTACTGTTAATAAGCATGCTGGTTTTATTCTGAAGCTCGAATTACTTAAAGCTTATGATAGAGTTGATTGGGGATTCCTTTCTAAGATTTTGACCTCTTTTGGTTTTGGGGAGAAATTGGTGGCTCTTGTGCTTCAACTTATTTCTACCCCTCGATTTTCTATCCTTATCAGTGGATCTCCTTCACCTCTCTTTGATTGCTCTAGGGGACTGAGGCAAGGAGATCCTATATCTCCTTTTCTATTTATTATCATGGTCGAATCTTTGGGTCATCTCATCCAGAGATTTATTAACACTGGTGTTATGTCTGGGTTAGCCCCCTCTTCCAACAATCTTATCTGCTCCCATCAATAGTTTGTGGATGATTCTCTTATGCTTGGATAGTCGTCTATAAAGGAGGTTAAGGCTATTAAGCTTATTTTACAAAAGTATGAAGCTGCTTAGGGGCAGAAGGTTAGCTTACCCAAGAGTGTTATTTTCTTCTTCAACACTCTGGTCCATAGGTAGACTAAAATTGCTAGAATCTTGTAGTGCCAGATTAGGGAACTCCCTACATCTTATTTGGGTCTTCCCTTGTGCTCTAATGTTCCTGAATCTTTTTGGAGTGGGTTGATTGATAAATTTAATTCTAAATTGGCTAGCTAGAAGGGTGTATTGTTGAGCCAAGCTGGGAAAGTGCAGCTGATTAAATTAAATTTTTAGAATCTTCCTCTTTATTCTCTTAGTATTTTCTTTATGCCTAGGAAATTTGTGGATAAATTGGAAGGAATTAAGAAAAATTTCCTTTGGTCCGGTGTTGAGGACAAGAGAAGAATTCATTTGGTTGCTTGGGATGATGTCTATAGAACCAATAAGGTTGGTGGTCTTGGAATCCATAAAATTAGAGAGTTTAATATTTCCCTTCTTGGAAAACAATTGTGGAACCTTATGCTGGCTAAGAGTGAATGGGCGAAAATTGCTTGGAGAAAATACTTACGTGGTGTTGATGGTATAAGGGGGTTCTTATCTCATGAATTTTCCACCTTGTTTGGTTCTACTCTGGAATTGTATGGTTAAGGCCTATAGGCTTGTGTCCAAGGGTTGTTTTTGGCAAATGGGAAATGGTAGAAATATTTTGTTTTGGGAAGACAGTTGGTTTGGAAAAAGGACTCTTAAAGATGAGCCATGGGCTCAACCTTTCATGGACCTATGTGTGTGGAGGTTTGGTAGATTTGTTGCTAATTATATTGAAGGTGGCTATTGGAAAAGGCTGCACGTGGTTGACCCAGGACTGGAGGATCTTTTTAAGGCTCTTTCTTTGGTTCATATTCCTTCTCTCCCTTCTTCTGATAAATTTTTTTGGAAGCCTTCTTCTAATTGTAACTTCTCTAGTGCCTTGGATTTTCATATGAATGATTCTTTTGTTGGTCCTGCTCCTTTTTGGGCCTTCGTTTGGTCCTCTAGATTGATTCGTAAGGTTAATGTTTTCTTTTGGCTCTTTTTCTAGAACAAGATATTAAAAACTAACAATTTGGTCAAAAGAGGTTTTGTGATGCCTAACAGGTGATTTCTTTGCAAAGAGGAAGTTGAAAGTGCTTGCCATTTGCTGATTGGTTGTAGATTTGTTAGAATGTTGTGAGCCCATGTGCTCTCTCTTTGGAACCTAAGTTGGGTGTTTCTTGATTCAATTAAAGATTTGTGGTCTCAATGGGTTGGCCCTTTGTCCAATCTTGCTCTTCTGATTATGTGGTCTCTTTCTCTTCCTCACATTGCTTGGGGTGTTTGGCTTGAGTGCAATAACATAATTTTTAGAAATTCTTCCCTCCCTGCTATCTCTATGGCTTATAAAATATGTGCGGCTATTAAAGAAAATTTTGTGTCTAGGATCACTTTTCATAATGGACGGAGATTAATCTCAACCCCTATGATATCTCTATAGCACAAAAGTGGAAGCTGCCCTGTGATATATCCCTCCCGATGAATAAAGGGAAAACCTCTAGGAAAGATGTTGTTTGGAAAGCTCCTCCAGATGGCTGGGTGAAGGTTAACTTTGATGGAGCTGCTAAAGGGAATCTAGGACTTGCAGGTTGTGGGGGAGTGATAAAAAATTCTAATGGTAGGCTCGTCTTTGTTGTGGCGCTCCCTTTTGGAATCTAGACAAACCACTATGCAGAAGTGGCTGCAACCTATCATGCTCTTAAGCTGGCACAAGTCAAAGGCTATAAGAAAGTTTGGATGGAGGGTGATTCTCTTAATATCATCAATAATTTGAAAAATTGTCTACCCCTTCATGGACTATTGATTCTTTGATTAGGGACTCTATTGATATTCTTAATTATTTTTTATGAATATTACATCTCTCATATTTTGAGAGAGGGCAATGGATTAGAGGATGTCTTCGCTAATATTGGAGTAAGAGGTGTTAGGGAATGGGGTTTGAATGACCCCTTCCCTATATAGGCAATAGCAAGTATTAATCATGATTTCCAAATTTAAAATGCTTGAGGATTTATTATGGTTTGTGGCGTGCATGACTATCTTCATGTGGCCGATGATTATGTGGAGGGATGGTAAGCCAGATTTAAATCGAGCTAATGGTACAGTGGTTGATATCCATATTGAATGAAACTCTAGGATCATAATTCTATCCTACCTTAATTCTATTTTCACACAAATTCTGGGCATTCCTTGCATCGTCTTCCTGAAGTTTCTTCTCACCGCGTTTAGAGCTCTCAAGATTTTAGACTCTGCAAATTCTATAGAAATGGGTTGTGATAAGAACCATGCAGAGCCCTTCTCTTGCGAAGCTATCAAGAAGAAACTAAAGGTTTGGCAGGTGTTAGAGAAAGGAGGGTTAACTCCTTACCTAGAGCGATTGCATGGTAACAATCCATAGTCTACGACGTTGTTTGCAAAAGCATGGAACAATAGGGTGTTGAAGTTGGGTAGAACAGAGTTTGATGTGATCCTCCTTTTTAGCTGAATTTTTGTTGTTGGTTCGCTGCATATGGGCTGATATATACCTATTGTAGTTTTCTTTAGTTTCATCTGCTTTCTTTTGTAAAGGGTTTTAGGCCCCTTCAAAACCCATTTTTTACCTCTAATAAAAAACACACGATGATTACTGAATTGATGATCACTCTTTTGTTATAAACTTCATTACAACTCTATAATTTATATGCTTGTATGGTTGTATGAAAATAAAATTTTCTTAATATACTATTTATTTGAGTGTTTGAATATGCATAGAAATATTAAATTAACTTTATATAAGTTGTAACTTTTATGACAAAATATTTTTTAATTTAATAACCTAATCTTTAATAGTAACCCAATTTTTAAGTGGTGATAACATATCTCATCTATTACAACAAGTTTCTGGATTGATGCAATTTTTTTGACACAATCTAATCTAGAAACTTGCTGCAATAATCTTCATGGATTGTGGAAATCTGTTATCACTAATATCTCATCTAGTTTTGTTAAGGAATAATTATTTGACAATTCTAAAGATCAATTCAAATTTAAAATATATCATTACTTAAAACTTATTCTTATCAAATAAATTTTGTATTCAAGACATATAAAATAAAAAATATATTTAACATATTGTGAAATATCTAAATCTTAAAGTACTATAAGACATTTATGCTTTCATGTTTAAAAAAAATGTCTTTTAAATCGATTACATAAATAGGAAGCTGCATCGATTTTCATTACTAGAACTGATTATTTATTAAATCCACTCATGCCAAAATAAAATTAAAATTAATTAATTTGTTCTGGTGGTGATCTTGGATTGAGTAAATCCATTTGGCTAGCTTGTTGACTTAGATCTTAGGCTTACAATTTAGTAAAGCTTGTTGTCTATAGTTTTTCAATCATGAATGATATACTTTTGTACATGGACAATGAAATACAAATTATTTCTTTTAGCAATCACACTGCCAAGAGAATCTCATCATCATGGGCTTTAGTCTACACTAAGTACTCAACAAAGTACAGTTGGCTTCCACTTCATCTTTAGGGTTTTAGACAATTATACAAACTCATTTCCCCTCATTCCATACAACTGCTAAATAAAAGTATGCTGTCTATTTTTCATGCTTAATAGTTTGGTGGGATTTTATAAGTTGATTGGAAAAATTCTATTCTCAATTATTTTCTAACATTATTTGAATATTTTTTATTTATTTTATATATTAAAATATCCATGTTTATTTTTTAATGATTTTAAACTCTTTCAAAATGTCTATTTATATTTGCAAATGCTTAAGGGTGAAGTGAGAAAGATTTATTATTATAAAATTTGAATTTTTTATTTAAATGAATTTTCCAAAATTAAAAATATTGCATATTGTCTTTGCTTTCTATTATTTTATTTTTTACTTCGGATTTATATCTATTATTTACATTATATATATTTATTAAACATTTTTTTCTCTACAATCTTTGAATAATAAATTTAAAAATTATCTAAAATTATAAACCCATCATAATGATATACTAATACATGCATATTTTGAAATTACTTGTCAAAATATCTATAAGATTTGAACTAGATTTTTAAAAAAAAAATAAAAATTCCATTTTCCTTATATAGAGATTATAATATCAATGAAAATACAAAAAAGTTTCAAAAAAATTGGTCTGAAGACATGTAATCAAATCTTATTTCTTCATTTGTTTCTCACTAATTTTTTCTTAGATTTAATCAAATTATTGCACAACACACAATTATGATGGGGAAAATCATAAGATAATAAGTTCTATAAAATATCATATTAAGAAAACTTACATATTTGTTCATATAATTATAGGCACAATAATTTGGGAAATAATCTCTTCTCTCTTTTCCAAAATGATCTCAATATACTTATAATGCAACATATCAAAATTATTTCTTAATTTTATTACAAAATTCTAAATGAAATTGCCTAAAATATAAGGAAAACAAGAGATATGTCACAGGTGGAGTCCTTGCCTAAAGCTATTGTCTCTTTTTTCTAAGAGGAATGAAACAATGTTTGAAGCATCTAGTTCAGTACCGCTAAGGCTTTAAATCTGATCACTAGCTCTTCTTCCTTAGACATCATGACAAAAAGATGTTGGTGACTTAGAAATAAGCATTGTAATTTCTTAGAGGGAATAACAAATAGATTGTGGTGGCCTTAAGAAGAGCATTCACGGTAATCAAAGAATCAATAATTGTAGAGTGAAATTAACATAAATAAGTCACATAACACATGGACATTTTATTTATAAACACGGAAAAACTATATTGTACATAAATGTCTATAGTTGAATATTTACAAAGGAATGTTACGAGGTGTAAGAGAGGGGGACCAACCATGTCAAGGCTCCAAGTCACAAAGAGCCGAGAGTGGAGGGATGCCCTAACTTACCTCACTCTAAAGGGATATTTTGCGACAAGGATCAAGAATGATGAGGACTATAATGTACTTCAATCACTTTGCAGATCTCAAACTTAGGTTTGGGCTAGGTGAGCTAGTTTTCAAAGTCGTTATTGTGCCTTAGAAAACTCTCTGTCTGACGACGACAACACAGTTCTGGGACATTAGGGTGGCGCGCTAGCATCTCTCGAGCACGCTATCGTTTGTATGGTCAGAAAATAGTGAACACAATACAAACTACCAAAAAAAAAACTAATAGCCTAACTGACTAGTCTAGATGGTAAAAATAAAATAAATAAATACAAGAAAGAAAGACTAAAGTGATAAATCAAGTAAATGAGAACTAGGGTGGCAAAGATGATCTCACAAAAGTGCCTATTTTCTAGCTAGCTCCACACGTACTTTCACTTGCACACAGGCAAGAAGGGAAAAATTGTTGGGGCTGTATAGGGGCCTATCTCAGTCAGACCCCTATTTTGGTGTTTCCACCTCCACAGACAGCCAAAAAACAAAGAAGTAGAAATATGTGATAAAGAAGTAAAGAAAGTAGAGATTGCAATAAACACTACAAAATAGTATAATACTACTCAATCAAATCACAAAGGAGAGGAGATAAACATTAACACCACCACCCAAAAGCTCACTAGCCAATGGAAGAGAATACAAACTTGGAAAGGTCACCACAACCGCAATTGTAATGAGGGAAAGTCTCGCAAGACCCCAAGCCCATGTTGCTATGGCTTGCTTCACACTTGCTATGTGGAGTTGATGGAGTGTTGTTGCTGCTGTAATGGAGTGTTGAAGTGTTGCTTGAGAATGAAGTGACTACTGAAAGTGCTAAGAGAATTCTTGAGAAAATTCAAGAGCTTGTGAGAGGATGAAATGAGATGAAGATAGATGAATTTGAAGGAGAAGAGAGAAGAATATGCCATCTTCGGGGTCGGTTGGCTGAAGAGGGACGTTACAAATGGTTCCCGATCAAAAGTGTAATGCCTTTCCCAACTTCAAATGTGGAAATCTGTTAGGGACAAAACTGCGCTACACGTGCATCCCCGACATAAATTCTCTCACCAAAACAATAGACAGATACCAAGTAGAAGGAAAGAAGTTGGGTGATGTGGAATTTCGCCTTCAGATTTGATTTTATAAGGTGAGGTTTTGTAAAAGTGGAATTTGCATAGGGGGTGAAAATTCACTCCTATACATTTTGAAACCACTTTAGCAAGCACGAGTACTGATGAGTGCTTTGGTAAAGTAGATCAAAGAGTTAATAGGTTTAGAAATTTATACTTGAATCATCGAGGAAGCATATTGCAATCTGGGAAACTTGAAAGTGCAGGGTAGGAAAAGGACTCCATAGGTACTCTCCCTAGGAGCTTCGAACAAAAGACTCCTTAGCCTTGCAAAACTATGAAGCTACACAAAGTACATCGAAGGCCCTCAGACCAACGATGGAAAAATATCATGGGATGAAAGTGTGTCATAGGCCCACAGACCTGCAAGGGGGCAACCCCCAAGATCTCTCACATGAAGGAAGCCTTGAGAAGCAAGCACCTCATAGGCCCATAGACCTGCAAGGAGGTATCCTCCAAGATCTCTCACATGAAGGAAACATGATGAAACAAGCACCTTACAAGCCCGTGGACCTGCAAGGGAGTAACCTCCAAGATATATCACATGGAGGAAGCCCAGAGGAGGACACTCTGCAGAGTTGAAAAGCGGCTTCACAAGTGCACCTGCAAAGCGACATGTTTACCCATAGATAAAACATGTCAGAAAAAAATTGGCCGCACAAGAAAATAAGCGGACAGTCATGCAGACCATCAATAAGCCAGAAGGCTTTCAAAGGAATCCCTCGGGAACTCAGAGTGAAGAGGGGTCTACTCAAGGGACATGTTTGAAAGTGAGAGAATGTTTTTCACAAATCGATTCGTCATCAAGGAATCCTTTCAAAAGATGTTTACTTCATCAAGGAATTCAAAAGGAAGAAAATTCCCCCTTGCAAGGGGAAGGTGAAGGCTACTCCCACCTCGAAGGAAAGTTCTCAAGTTCTTTCTTTATGAACCCATGATGAAGGAAACATGTTCCATTAGGGGTCCACGTTGAGAATGCGATTCTTTTTTGAAAAGGTTTGCAAATATTCTCGAGAAAAGATTCGTTGGAAATTGAATGCATTTTTCGAAAATGAAAGTACCATAGAAATGGCGTTGTCACACATGAAAGGGACAACTCAAGCAAAGAAGAGATAAAGATAAAAGGAAAGATAAAAGAGACAAAGACATCACAAACAAAGGGCACAGGGGTGATTTGATATTTCGGGGTCAGAGTTGCTCATAAATATATATATAAGTATAATAGTAGTATATAAATGAACTGTCATCAACCCCCTACTATATCAAACCATGTGAAGAATGCACTAGAAGACAAAGTAAAAATAAAAAAATTGGGTCAACATGGAAGGGAAGCCTAAATGCCCCCAACACTTTGCATCGTCCCCAATTTGTTGAAAATCAAGCACAAACATGGAAGAATAATGATACACATAGAAGAAGGTTTACGACACAAAAATAACTCCTGTATCCAAGCACCAACAAGGGTGAAAAGGGTCATCCAAGAAGACACAACATAGTTATGAGGGAGCACATCACAACACACACACCTATTCTAAAGATAAAGAAGATGCCTCCCCCTAACACTCATTGACCAAGAGATCATCTACTTCCCAATCTAGATCATTGTAAGGGGAAGGAGGATGAGCTTGAAATGGTGGAATGTTAAGAGGAGGAGTTTCCAACCCTCCTGCAACAATGGCTAAGGAAGAAGGCTCTGCAAAGTCTTCTCCACTAGGCTATTGTGCAGCTATGGTCAATGACTTCATGAAGATCATTGACAAGGCTGGAACTTCATGCAGAGAGTTAAACATGTACTTTACTGGAGTGCCATCAAAAAACATGGAAGTTTGTGCCCGAGGTTCACCACTTGGCTCATCGAATGACTCGAGAGTAGTGACAAACTCAGGGGAAGCCAGAATTGGTTCAATCACTAAGACATAAAAATATAGTGCGAGACCACCCTTCAAAGAAGGTGGGTTCCTCTTATGTCCTCCATTGCTGGAAGGGTTGTCCTCTACCTTATGCTTTTTTGGGGGATGTGAACTCCCCATAGATGAGGCAAGAGGTGTGGAGGAGGAGGAGGACAAAATTGTGGTAGATACCACCAAAGTATTCGACATATCCACAGGTTTAGGGAATTGTGGGATGTTCAGAAGGGACATCAACAAGGGAGACTCCATTGAAGGAGCAATAAAAACCTGCACCTTTTTAGGGTCAGGTGCACTCGTACTCATAGTGGGAGATGAAAGTGAGACTGAACTAGATTGAACAAAAGTAGAGGGAAGGAGAGAGGAGGACATGTTAGGAGGCCCTGGAACAGGGGTGGACATCTCCTCTTCCTTCTTTTGCAAAGAGACTTGCTCAGTCGCAAGAGCCTTTCGTTGACACTTGCGCTCACGCGCAAGGCAGTTTTTGTGACGCTTCAAGCTAGAGACCAGAGGTTGCAAAGGGACAAAAAACTGTTGCTTAGCCATGGGAGTGTCCACTACAACTGTTTCCATTGGAGGGATAGGCTTCTGAATAGGAGTAGGAGGAAAACATTGAAAAACAATAGGGGGAGTTAGCTCTAATGCCTCGGTAGTGGGCCTCTTCTTGTTTACTGCTTTGGGAGCAGAAGCGGTGGGAGGACGCGGAGGCCGAGACATAGAGGATTCCCCATGGGGACCCTTTCTTCTACCATATTGAATGAGCCTAGGCTCCGTGGGCAGAACAGGAAGCTCGAACGCAGGACACTTGGGCTTTCGCCAAGTAGGCACCATAGGATTCTCTCGTAAACACAGGGCAAAAATATGATGGCACTGTAGTGGGGCGAGAAGAAGCGACAAGCTGAGTAGTGGAAGAGGAAGAAGAGGGACCCTAATAGGGCCTTTCTTCTTCTCTTCTACAAGCCCTTGGCGATATCACTATCAACTTTTAAAATGGCCTTATGTGAAATGGCATAAGGCGATGGAGGGTACCTCACTCTAGGCGTTAAGTGCCCTTTCTTGTACTTCTGATATGTATGGTACAAGAGGTCATTTCTAGGTGAGAGGACTAATGGGTGCAGGCCAAAAGTGATCTAAAGAATAACTGACACATGCAACCAGTGGTCTATAATCGGTGCCATGGATCACTCACATGGAACCCTCATGGATAAACTTTAAACATTTGTGCACAACCAAGGGAACTAAGTTCATAGCTACTAGCTAGGGGATACCTAGCTTCACTCTAAAGAGTTCGGACCTCGAGATTATGTCAAACAACAATCTCATGGATTTAGGTCTGGTAAGGACCAACAAAATGATACTACCAAGAGGAGGCACAAAAATTCCGTTATGTGTACATATGGTGCTCACAGGTGTGTCATACCCATCTTTATGTAGGAAGTTAATTAACATGATCTCCTCAGTTATAATGTTCACTTGAGATAGTAAAAAAGAACACTTGCTACAATATTCCCATTGATTCGCACAGGGATATAAAGAGGAGATTGTTCTCTATTAAAGCCCATCAGTAGGTGGATTGCGAGGTGAAGGTTATACCTATACTACTACTCGCAGGCTGCATAGAGGGGATAGGTAGATGCAAAAAAGAGGTCATCAGGCACACTAAACTCTCACAAAGCCCCCAAAGGTTTGGAATAGGACGGTGACCCAGTTAAGGCTTCATTTTGCAACACTTACATAACCTTCCAACTACACCTTCTAGGGGTCACAGGTTGGGCTATAAGGCGTAAGGCCTCACAACACTTGCACCTACAACACTCCTAGAATGTAATGAAAGGACCCTTCAATACTACTAAATAGAACCAAAATGGTTCACATCAGGTTCACCAAAAATGTAAGAGAGGGGGACCAACCACGTCAAGGCTCTAGGTCAAGGAGAGCCGAGAGTGGAGGGATGCCCTAACTTACCTCACTCTAAAGGGATGTTTTGAGACACGGATTGAGAATGATGAGAAATATAATGTACTTCAATCTCTTTGTAGATCCTGAACTTAGGGTTGGGCTAGGTGAGCTAGTTTTCAGAGTCGGTACTATGCCTCAGACAAATCTCTATCTGAGGACAATGCAATTATGGGACGTTAGTCTAACACACTGGCATCTCTCAGGCATGCTAGAATCTGTACAGTTAGAAAATAGTGAACACAATACAAAATTCCAAAAAACAAACTGACAGGTGCGTCGTACCCATCTTTATGTAGGAAGTTAATTAACATGATCTTATCAGTTATAATGTTCACTTGAGATGTCGAGTCAACAAGAACACTTGCTACAATATTCCCATTGATTCGCACAAGGATATAAAGAGGAGATGGTTCTCTATTAAAGCCCATCGGTAGGTGGACTGCAAGGTGAAGGTTATGCCTGTACTACTACTTGTAGGCTGCACAGAGGGGATAGGCAGATGTAGAAAAGAGGCCATCAGGCACACTAAACTCTCACAAAGACCCCTAAAGGTTTGGAATAGGACGGTGACCCAATTAAGGCTTCGTTCCACAACACTTACGAAACCTTCCAACTATGCCTACTAGGGGTCGCAAGTTGGGTTGTAAGGAGTAAGGCCTCACAACACTCGCACCTACAACACTCCTAGAATGTGATGAAAGGACCCTTCAATACTGCTAAATGGAACCAAAATGGTTCACATCGGGTTCACCAAAAATGTAAGAGAGGGGGAACCAACCACGTCAAGGTCATGGAGAGCTGAGAGTGGAGGGCTGCCCTAACTTACCTCACTCTAAAGGGATGTTTTGAGATAAGGATTGAGAATGATGAGGACTATAATGTACTTCAATCACTTTGTAGATCCTGAACTTAGGTTTGGGCTAGGCGAGCTAGTTTTCGAAGTCGGTATTGTGCCTCAAACAACTCTCTGTCTGAGGACAACAACGCAGTTATGGGATGTTAGCGCAACACGCTAGCATCTCTCAGGCATGTTAGCATCTGTACAGTCAGAAAATAGTGAACATAATACAAAATTCCAAAAGAAAAATTGACAACCTAGCTGACTAGTCTAGATGGTAAAAACAAATAAGTAAATACAAGAAATAGAGACTAAAGTGATAAAACAAGTAAATGAGAACTAGGGTGACAAAGATGATCTCACAAAAGTGCCTGTTCACCAGCTAGCTCCACATGTACTTTCACTTGCACACAAGAAAGAAGGGGAAAATTGTTGGGGCTATATAGGGGATTGCCTCAATTAGATCCCCGTTTTAGTGTTTCCACCTCCACAAACAACCAAAAAGCAACAAAGTAGAAATATGCGATAAAGAAGTAAAGAAATTAGAGATTGCAATAAACACTGCAAAATAGTATAATGCTACTCAATTAAATCACAGAGAGGAGCGAAACATTACCACCTCCACCCAAAAGCTCACTAGCCAATGGAGGAGAATACAGACTTGGAAAGGTCACCACAACCGCAATTTTGATGAGGGGAAGTCTCACAAGACCCCAAGCCCACACTTCTATGGCTTGCTTCACACTTCCTATGTGGAGTTGATGGAGTGTTGTTGCTACTATAATGGAGTGTTGAAGTCTTGCTTGAGAGTGAAGTGACTACTGAAAGTGCTAAGAGAATGCTTGAGAAAATACAAGAGCTTGTGAGAGGATGAAATGAGATGAAGATAGATGAATTTGAAGGAGAAGGGAGAAGAATTTGCCATTTTTAGGGTCGATTGATCGAAGAGGGATGTTAAAAATGGTTCCCAATCGAAAGTGTAACACCTCTGCCAACTTCAAACCCGAGAATCTGTCAGGGATGACAACACGTTGCTTGGACATCTATGCACAGTGCGTGCATCTCTGAAAAAAATTATCTCACCGACACAACAAACAGATTCCAAGTGGAAGGAAGGTAGTTGGGTGATGTAGAATTTTGCCTTTAGATTTGATTTTCTAAAGTGAGGTTGTGTAAAAGGGGAATTTGCATAGGGGGTGAAAATTCACTACTATACACGAGGTTAGATGTCAAAATCCATAAGTAATGTTACATATTAGCTAAGAAATAATTGCTGCACATAGTCTATTGAAGAATAGCTCCTCTAATGTCAACCGTCATAAAACCAATTTCTTGCAAAAGAGGGATGCATATAGTGGAAGAAGATGACTGGAACAACATCAAGTTGAAACAAAAGCAAAAAATAATATTATCAAAAAGTGAGCTGAATTTACAAAATAAAAATAACAGTTGATATTATAAGGGTGAACATTTAAGTACTCAGTAAATACATGAGCAACTAAATCTCTATATCTGATAAAGCACTGGCTATCTATAATATACAAATTTGCAAGCAACAAGTACATAGTTGAAAAGTTCATGATTATATAAACTAAAGCTCGCAAAGAAACTTAGTGAAATGTGAATAGAAATGAATGGGAAAATTTTGCATACCATTGTCAATTTTGTGTGTAGAATTGTGGGTAGAAAAGTTGTTTTCTTCTTGCTTCATGACCATAATGTCTGATGTTGATTTTTAAGAGAAATATAATGCATTTAGAATCTCAGAAAATTTCAAAATGTTGAAATAAAAACAATTATGCAGGTCATTTATAAACTCTTAATGAGTTATTAGTCTCAAGTGACCTTTGCACTTTGAGCCTCCATATGAACTGTAAAATTCCTTCAAATCAGTGAGATAAAAACCACTTACTTCAGCAGTAGTTATTGGAAATGCATGAGGGTGGACATAAAAGAATTATTTATCATCATGCAAATTTTTGGGAACATAGAGAGGGTTCTTAAATGGGAAGAAGTCACAATTACAAAAATAAAAATTAGAAATATGTGAACAACCAGAATAAAGAACTTAAAAATACAAATTGAACTTAAATCTAGTTTTTAAGTTTTTAAACATTCTCTAAGCAAAAACTTTATAGTGATCTATCTTTCGTCAAGTTCATTTACAGGTATAGATATAATGATGAAAATGAGAGTGAGGCATGTATGTTAAAACCTTTCTACAAAATAAAATGCACGTGGCATAATCAGATATTCGAACAACACGCTCATACAAGTTGTACCAATTTTATTTAAGTAGTACAAGTTTGAAACAAGAATTTGGGTGGTCATACAAGTTAGAGGATCAATCCTAGGGTTAGAGTTGCATACACCATTAATTGCTTTCTAGAGGTCTGTAACAACCATAAAGTAGTTGTACCAATCATTTATCGACCATTCCAATCAAGTATAGGGCCTAATAATTCAGAGTTTTACAAATAAATTCATATATGCATATTGGTGAATGTATTTGGTCATCAGAAATACTACTTTTCTATCTTCTAAAGTGTACCCAACAGTTTCAAATTCAACTTTCAATAAATAAATTCAGTTTTTAAGGGTTTGAGCATTGATGTTGATTCATATTTTAGTTCATTTTGATCATCTATGATTTGTATTAGTTCATTTTGATCATCTATGATTTGATTCAAATTTGGCATGTGTGGCTATGGCATTGAATTTAAGGGTTTAAAAATTAATTCCAAATAGCTATTCACAACCTTTCCATTGTTGTATTTGATTTTAGTTTTCAAAATTCAAAAGAAGCAAAAAATTTAAATCAGAATATTTTAAAAAGCTTAATTGGGGACATTAAAAAATTATCTATAAACCTCTGCAAGATTCATGTCAAGGTGGGAATTTATCAAATTAAGGCAACATCAGTTTATAACTTTATATAACATTACCAATATTACTAGGTCATCTCAACCCAAAACCAAGATCAGGATTGCATTTATCAAGCATTGGTACCTATACTACATGACCCAGTAACATAGATAAACATCCATAAAGAATGAACTCAAATTAAAAATTCCATTAGAAAATAGATACATGTTATATATAAAACTACATGCTTTGGTAAAGATGATTGTAGTCTAAGGTCTTATCTGACCAAATTCCTCATGCAAATACAAAGCACATTGAATAATGGAGACACTCTTCTCCACACTAGGGTTCCTCATAAGAACTAGTGTAGACCCCTACCAATCAAGCCACAACTGCCAAATGAAAAAGTAGTCCAACACTCATAGACTCATAGTTATCACCATCCTATGTAGCTGTTGCAATGGCATGAGGATGGTGAGGTTCAATTTAGGGTTATTTGTAGAGGGGTTGATCAATAGGATTTTAATGCAACCTGCCATAAATTGGCAAGTTGGTGAAAAAAATTAAAATTGACCATGTACCATTATATAGAAACTAGAGATTCCAAAATCAAAACCCTAATTATGTTGGGTGGGATTAAATTAGAGATAGGAACAAAAAATTAAACAATATTAAGCAACCTAAAAGCTACAATGGAAGGACTTGATCCATTTGAAAGATGTCCAATTTTAATTTTAATTAGTCTTACTTGGATAATGTTTCAAAAGAAATGAATGGATTCTTGGTCTTTTGATGCTCAAGTGAAGAGTATTATATACCTAGCATTCAAAAATTGTTCCTAATAATGTAATCTTTTTGGGGTTAAAAATAAGGAAATGATGAAAGAAATGGAGGCAAGGGTGTATCTTCTTCGTTGGAGTCAATGTCTAAAAAATCTAGTACATAGTTGATTACGTTCAATAAACAAGTGGCTAATGCAAATGCTATTCACATCCATTTAGTTGCTTCATCACCGTCCATGAATATGACTCTTTCTAATCAAAATGGTTGGTAGATTTTCAACCTTACACCTGGAATAGTAATTGTGTATTAAAGCTGGGTGATGTAGTCTTTTCCACTAGAACTAATTAATAAATAATATCTCATGAAATGTCTCAACATCATAGCAAGCAAGCCAAGTTAAATTAAAAGGTTAGAAGATTAGGGTGTTAATCATAGTCCAACTGCTAATGATTGAGCAAGATCAATTGTAGGCTCACTCAACATATTACAAAAATATTTTGTCTCCATGCAATTCAATGATTTAAAGGATAAAAAAACCTTAAATTGGAATATACAGTTACTAAAAAACTTAAAATTCAAGAATAAAAACCATAATTTTGTAGTGTAAAGTTAAAATTAGGTAAGAAAAGAAAAGAAAAGAAATGAAAATTGTAAAACAATCTAAAACACATAAATCAAGGACCTAATATTTATTTATTTCTTTGGGTAGTCAACTGGTGCAGGAGCACCTTGTTCACTAAAAACCTTTCATAGGCAATTTTTTTTTAAAATTGAATGTTCAAATGAAAACACATTGTAAAAGGTCTTGGGAGGTCATAACTAATGTATTTTGACTCTCAAATAGGTCTCTAGGTGATAATGTTTCTAAAGTTGTCATTTGTTGTCAAAATTGTAAAAAGGCAAAAAATTAGAAAGTGTACAAAAGGCATGAAATACCAAAGGTCATGAGGTAGTTTTAGGAAGTTTCATCTGATGGGGGAAGTTGGAAAGAATTTAAAAGGAATTGTAACTCATTTCCAAGACAGGGGGAGATTGTATAGGCATGTATTGAATAGGAGGAAGTGAAAAATCATGAATAAAATTTATTTATTTTCTTAGAAATTACTGAAAATATTTGTTTCAAACATTTGTATGGATTTGTACGGGAATGGAAGCATGATTGAGTGACTATAAATGATTGAGAAATCAATCCCCCTCCTTTCCCTTTTTGTTTCATGTATTTTTGTGCAATTTTGAATTAGTTATTGTAATTATTCTAAAAACAATCAATACCCCTGTTTAGGGTAAACAGTGACAAAATAAATTGTATTTCTTTTAAGCTACATGGTGGAAATTCATGATCTTTGGTGTAATTCCTCCATTTTCTATGTACTTTCATATTTCTATGGGTTTAGAGAAAAATAAGGAGATTTATGTATGAGAAACTAGAGTTTATGATTGTGACTGTCTGAGAAAACAGAGTTTCAAAGAACAGTTAAATAATATAGACCTAGGGTTTGATAAAAGATGCATGGAGAACGAATTTTGGTTGTAGATTAAGCTTATTCAGGTCAAATAAAAGGTGTTTCAATTATTGGTTAAGTGAAATCAAGCCAGGTGATAGGATATTCAATAAACCCTATTTGCACCACAACCTAATAGGCCTAATTTGCAGCGTACAGTCAAGTTTTCTATTGTTTGTTTCAAAACAAGTGCCAGTGACTTTGAATTATGTTAATATTGATCAAAATGGGTCCTAAACATGTTCATAGTTTGTGGTGGAACATTTTGGTTTAAATTTGATACCCGCTTTAAGGGTTTGGTTGACCTACAAGCAATTATGTGGTTGAATGCAAAGATAGGTTAAATCTATGGAATCAAAAATGTAAGTGCTTTATTTTGTTTTGAGACAGCCTGAATGATGTTGTTAAAAAGGTCTCTATGTTTGGATGAGGTTTTGAGGGTAGGTTTGTTGTTTTTGGATGTCTTGCGCAACATGATTCTAAGTTGTAAAGAAGGTGTCTTGACTGCAGAGATAAGAAATCTGTTGGTTTAGTGTTTTGTGAATGTGTAATGGTTTGTTTTCAATCAAACTATGAAAATGGCAATGCCTTTAATGGTTGGGTAAGGTTATGAGGCAAAATTTGGTCTTTTGACAAGATGGAGTGAGTGATGTGTCTTTCCTTAATGAATAAGTTGAAACTTGGTGAGTAGTAGATGGTTTGATTGGTTCAGTGTTTTCTGATGGTGGTATTGATTTGGTTAAGTCATTTTGATGAAGGTTAAGATCTGCTAAAGGTATAGAATATTGATTTGGTGATTTTGGTGTCTGATAGCCTAATGAATGGCTAGAGAATTTGATGAATTTTGATGAAAGGATAAAGGAGTTTTGGGTGTTTGTTTAATTTGATCTTCTCCAATTGAGTTTGGGTCTTGAGTACCCTACATGATTAGTTGTTGTTGGTAGATGATCTTGCATCAATTGGTATTAGAACTAGCTAATTCTGATGGTTGGTTAAGTTGTTGATTTTGGTTGTAGGTGCTTGATCCATCTAAGTTGTAGAGAGGAAGAGTTTTGAGTTGTGTGTTGGCAAACAAGTTGAGGTTTGTGGTCACCATCCTCCAATGGAGATTAAGTTGGGTAGAAGGTGCAAGGTAAAGAGAGTGAGGCATCTTCCAGGATCTACTGTTGGGTAAGATGGATGGTTTGCTGAGTTGGTAAGTTGTGTGGTGAGGCAGTAAAGAAGATGGATACCTAACTAAAGGGTATGTGCAGGATCATGATGGGCCAAAAAGTGGTGCTATGGTGGGTATGTGGCTGGTGAATTTTTTTTACCCAAAATTGATGAAACGAAAATGATTTTTAAAGGAGATTCTCAGCTTTCCACCAATATAAATCATGCTTTACTTTGAATTTAATAAATAATTATTATTCATTTTCTATTTGAATTACGACTAAAGTCCTAATTGATAGGCTGATTGAAAAACATCCATAGTTTTCAAATGGTATCACATTTTTTGAATCCGAAACATGTGTCACATTCTATTAAAAAAGAATTAAATTTCATGAAGTTTTGACCAAGTTAAGGTGGTTATACACATTATTTTTTATATTTTTTAAAAGTTGTAATAAAAAATTCATAATTAATTATTTATTTGGAAATAAATTAGAAAAGAATATGCATCACATCGAGACATGAGTCCTCTACTTATATCTAAAATTTTATAACAAAATATTATCATTTTATTGTGGTTAGGTGGTGAACACCTACTTATTTTTTCCTTGAAATTTAAGTACTATTGCATTTAAATTTCAAATTTTCACCAAATATATTTTAAAAACAAATAAACCTAGTAGTTTAGAAACTACATTCAATTTTCTACAGATTCTATTCTTACATATTTTTGAAATAATATAGATAACTTATTCAATTTTTATGTCAAGTTGCCTAACTTTGATTTTTTTGAATTTTTTTCCACTTAAGGGCTTGCTTTTTCCATGATGATCCTGCACATACCCTAAAGAAGCACTTGAGTTTGCAGCCTGAAGAGTACTCCATTGATGGGAGTAGATGAGAAGATGGAAATATGATTGGTTAGAGAAGGTCAAGGATGAATTGTGAAAAGAGAGGAAAGATTGCTTGGAAGAAGGTAATGAGAAAGGGCAATCATGTGTCCTTTGGTAAAGAAGAGTTGGTGAAAAGATGAGTGTTGAGAAAGGATAGTCCTATGTCCTTGTGAAAGGAAAAGTAATTGAGAACTGATAGGAAAAGAAGAGAAAGAGAGAGAAAGTAGTCCAAGGTAGATTTGAAGTTGTTTTGTAGGTACAAGAAAATTTGATACAATATGTTTCCAAGGGATTTGGAAATTTTTTGTTGGTTGGTTGTATGGTGCAGGAGCACCTTGTTCACTAAAAACCTTTCATCTAGGATTTTTTTTTAAAAATTGAATGTTCAAATGAAAAGGAATTATGGAAGGTCTTGGGAGGTCATAAATAATGTATTTTGAGTCTCAAATAGGTCTTTAGGTGATAATGTTTCTAAAGTTGTCATTTGTTGTCAAAATTGTAAAAAGGAAAAAAATCAGAAAGTGTACAAAAGGCATGGAATACCAAAGGTCATGAGGTAGTTTTAGGAAGTTTCATTCGATGAAGGAAGTTGGAAAGCCTTTAAAAAGGAATTGTAACTTGTTTCCAAGAAAGGGGGAGATTGTATAGGCATGTATTGAATAGGAAGAAGTGAAAAATCCTGAATCAAATCTATTTTTTTTCTCAGAAATTATTGAAAACAGTTGTTTTATACCTTTGTATGGATTTGTACAGGCATGAAAGCATGATTGAGTGACTGTAAATGATTGATAAATCAATCCCCCTCCTTTCCCTTTTTGTTCATGTATTTTTGTGGAATTCTAAATTAGTTATTGTAATTTTTCTAAAAACAGTCAATACCCTTGTTTAGGGTAAACAATGACATAAGAAATTGTATTTCTTTTAAGCTACGCGGTGGAAATTCATGATCTTTGGTGTAATTCCTCCATTTTATATGTACTTTCATATTTCTAAGGGTTTAGAGCGAAAGAAGGAGATTTATGTATGAGAAACTAGAGTTTATGACTGTGACTGTATGAGAAAACAGAGTTTCAAAGAATAGTTAAATAATACAGACCTAGGGTTTGATAAAAGATGCATGGAGAATGAATTTTGGTTGCATATTAAGCTTATTCAGGTCAAATAAAAGGTGTTTCAATTATTGGTTAAGAGAAATCAAGCCAGGTGATAGGATATTTAATAAACCCTATTTGCACCACAACTTAATAGGCCTAATTTGCAGCGTTCAGTCAAGTTTTTTGTTGTTTGTTTCAAAAAAGGTTATAGTACCTTTGAAGTATGTTAGTATTGATCAAAATGGGTCCTTAAAAATGTTCATAGTTTGTGGTGGAACATTGAGGTTTAAATTTGATACCTGCTTTAAGGGTTTGGTTGACCTACAAGCAATTCTATGGTTGAATACAAAGATAGTGTAAATCTATGGAATAAAAAATGTAAGTGCTTTATTTTGTGTTGAGGCAGCCTAAAAGATATTTTTAAAAAGGTCTCTATGTTTGGATGAGGTTTTGAGGGCAGGTTTGTTGTTTTTGGATGTCTTGGGCAACATGATTCTAAGTTGTAAAGAAGGTGTCTTGATTGCAGAGATAAGAAATCTATTGGTTTAGTGTTTTGTGAATGTGTAATCGTTTGTTTTCAATAAAAATATGAAGATGGAAGTACCTTGAATGGTTGGCTAAGGTTCTAAAATAGAATTTTTTGTTTTGACAAGATGGAGTGAGTGATGTATCTTGCCTTAATGAATAAGTTGAAACTTGGTGAGTAGTAGATGGTTTGATTGGTTCAGTGTTTTTTGATGGTGGTATTGATTTGGCTTAGTCATTTTGATGAAGGTTAAGATCTACTAAAGGTATAGAATATTGATTTGGTGATTTTGGTGTCTGATAGCCTAATGAATGGCCAAAGAATTTGATGAATTTTGATGAAAGGATAAAGGAATTTTGGGTGTTTGTTTAATTTGATCTTCTCTAGTTGAGTTTGGGTCTTGAGTACCCTAGATGATTAGTTGTTTTTGGTAGATGATCTTGCATCATCAACTAATCAAATAACTTAAATAAACCTAAAAATGTCCATTTACAGCTATAGAGAAACCTAAAATACTAGAACCAAAACTCTAATCATTCATGTCAAGTTAAAAATAAACTCGGGGAATGTACAAATAGCAATCTAAGACAATTTAACAATGCATAACTGAATGAGCTAACCTCCTCTTCAATACTGCTTAATGATTAGATAATGAGAAAATTCTAATAATTTAATCTCAAACTTAGAAAAAAGTTCAATTGAATTTACTCAAAAAATAAAAAACAAGTGACATGTACCTCTATTTCATGTGTAAATGTGAAGGCAACGACCATGTAGATAGAATATTAAGCTATTTATTCCCATAATTAATGAAGGTTGTATGTTTGAGCATCTCTTTCTCTCAAAAATAAGGTTGTCCACAATTTCTAAAACAGGTGTTGTGTTTGACAAATAATGGAGGAAAGTTAGCATAACACATGTACTCTAAAACCTGTAATGTTGTAAAATTGCACCCCTTGCAATTTCACATTCATTCTTGCATCCGCTTTAGTGTCCACTCCCTTAGCATTTGTGTAGGCTCATATTAGCCCCTACATTAGCCTTTTTCCCCTCTTAGGATGCTCAGGACCCCTTTTCAGCAGCTACCTTCATGCGTCAGCTTTGTGTCAAACCTTGTGTTTTTTCCATTCTCATTGTTTTGTAGTGTGATGTGTCTGGACACTAGTGCACCACATGGATGTTTGCGCACTATGCTAGTGTCCTGCAGAATTTCAACGTTCAAAAGATAATTTCTGAGCATGTTTGCCACTTGTCAACTCCCTTTGTTAGTGGTAATGGTCGGGGATGCCTTGTAACGACTCGGGAAGCTTCTTTTCCCTCCTATCCTCTCTTTAAATGCTATCCTTTCACTTCATTTTCTCTCTCTGGATCTCTCTAGCTTTGGTTCTAGCATTTCTCCTTTCTCTTGCTCTTGCTATCTTTCTTGTATAGCTCTTTACAACTTGCTACAATAGCTCACGCTCAAGCTTCCTTTGCATCTCTCTTGGCTCTCGCAACCCTCTCTTTTGTCCTTTCTCTCTTTGGCTTCCTTAAGCCTTGCAGTTGATATCTTCCTTATCTTGTGCTTGCGAGTATCCTGGGATTTCACACATCCCCTATCAATTGCACCTCTATCTTGTGATTCAGGTTCTCCTCTTCAAGTGGGAATTTATTTTATCACTCTTGCATTCATTTCATTTCTATCTATTATCTTTCTGGCTGTCTATGGAGGTGGGAACACCAAAACATGGGTTTGACTAAGGAAAACCCCTATACAACCTCAACATTTTCTCTAGATCTTAAGTATGCAAGTATTGGAGACATTCATTTGCTAGAGGCTTCATTGCTTGGGTTTTTACGAGCATCTTCTAACTCTCATCCTCTTTAACTTTATCATTTGTGGTTCACTTCACTTCAATTTTGTTACATTCTGTTACCTTCCTGCATTCTGTAAGTTCTTAGCAATCCGATTGTTAGTAGTTGCTTTGTTGTTTACTATGATAAAATTAGTTTCAGGCCCGTATGAGATGCCAACATTCCTCTAGGAATCTAGCGCACCACATTGTTGTCCTTATTTTGTGCTATCATCCTTTGGCCAAGAGCCTGTCAGTCAGTCTAGAAACCTCTGTGATTTACTCTTTCTGATTCTAGAAATCTTGCTTTGTTTGTTGAGGTTATTTAGGGAGATTCACCCCTTGGTATTCTCTTGAGAATAAAGAGACTAATGAATAGAGAATCCCCCTTCTCTACATTTTGGTGAACTCGACATGAACCACAACTTTTTTCAAAAAACTAAGAATTTATTTACTCCAACTCGGTGGGGTCATAACTTTTGACTCGGTGCTCAAAATTTAGAACCGTTTACATTGTTGGAAAGGTATCCAAGAGGACTAATTCAGTCCCTAAAATATTGTGCTTTTGGTAGTTGAATTTTAGGGACCGACGTAAGTTTGGACCCCAAATTCTGCTATGAAGACCTCTAAAATGTAAATTACTAGAACCTAGAGAATACCGAAAAAAAATAAAATAGGATTTTTAGTTTTTCTCAAGTTCTATCACCCCTAGATTGCTCCGAATCAGTTGACATGTGTATATCTCTATTTTAAAATGTATTTTATATCTTTCTTCCTTCTATCCCTTTTTGACTTTGTTAAGAAGCTTCAACGAGTTCTCTTACAAGCGTGTGAAAGTGAGTTTTTCTCTCCTTTCTTATTATTCTTTGTTGATCCCTCTCCTAAAATTCCTTCTAAGGATATTTTGGCACAAGAGGATGAAATCATTGATACCTTTCTTAATCTTACTCTACCTTCTCTTCATTTTAATGCACTCTCCTTTAGAGATGATGCATTAGCGAATGATGAATCTCCTTCCACATTTGATCCTCCTTGGATCAATGTTGAGAATATTTCTTTGAATAATTATTCCACTAGTTGTGATGATTTTGTAAATGTAATCTATGTCTCTTCTACCCCTCAAAAGCCTAAGAGACTTGTTAGTTACTTGACTCTAGCTAGTCCTTCTCCTAAAATAATTTGCTCTGTTAATGGTGTTCCATTTGATAGCAATTCTCTTGATCTTTCTATGGCTCCCTCTTATAGAGTGGTAGCCCATACTTATAAGAATAGAATGAACAAACAACCAAGCCTTCTTCAAGCTCCTAAACCTATGACTAAAGCAGCTAGTGATTACAATCTTATCGAGCAACTTCGAGTTACTTTAGCTAAGATCTCACTATGGGACTTGCTTCAGTTTGCTCTAGTTTACCAATTTGGTATGCTTTAGGAAGCCTTGCAAAAGATCTTTTTTCGTTCTTCTACCAAGCCAGTGGGTGTTAATGCATTGATAGCTCACATTAGTGTATATTTTCTAAATATTACGCTCTATCCATAGGAACTCCCACCTCTGGAAGTTCAGAAGTAGGTGGATTCCTCTGATAATTATAGTTAACATTAATAATATCAGCATTAGATGTACTCTCATTGATGTTGGTTTGATGCTCAATGTATGTAGCATTGATCTATTGCCTAAGATTAATATTGATTCATCTTCTCTTAATGCTTCTTCTATTGAAATTCGTGGGTTCGATAATGTCGATTGACAAGCCCTAGGAACGATAGTCTTGCCTTTGAGGTTGGGACCCATTACCGTACCCACCCTTGTATATGTTATGTCAAAAGAATTACCACATAACCTTCTTATTGGTAGATTGTGGATTCATACTATGGGTGCAGTCCTGTCTACCTTGCATAAATCTATTAAGTTCATTTGCAATAATCGAGTAGTCACAGTCAGGGCTAACCTTGAGGCTATGCACTTATGTGAAATGGAAACTACTGGTTAGGTTTTGATTGTGCCTATTCTTATTCCTTCAGTGTCTTTTAATGTGTCAATGTTTACTCTAGTAGTACCTACTACAAAGGATACTCTTGAGATAGATCCTTCTAAAGCAAGAAATTTTAAGTTTGCTCCTTCTACCTCTTCTCAAGAAAATGCACGTCTTGGTGATGATTGGGGTTCTCTAAAATTTACGGAATCCTTCATTGAAGAATATAAAGTCGCCCCGATCCACTTAGGCCTTTCGATAACATCATTCAAACCCACTATCAAAGATGATTATTCTTTTGTATCACGGGATAATGTGAGAAATAATTGTAATGTTCTTAATATTGATCCTCCTCCTTCTAAGGAAGATGATCACACTTCTGTTAAAGAGGCTAATGTTGGTAGTCTTGTCAAGAAGGATGATGGCAATCCCATAGAAGAGTGTGATCCCTATTGCTAGAACAATGCTCTCTATGAAGATCCTCCTCCTTCCCAAGATTTGCAAGTATGTTATGGCCCTGGCTTTAAGCTTGTCTCTAAATATGGCTATGGGCGTAAAGGTTGTGGGTGTAATGAACAAGGCATTTAGGTCTGTATAGAATGTCTACCTCGTAAGCGTAATTTGGGGCTTGATTGCTCGAATGAACAATATAACTAGAAACCACGGTTGAATGTTGACACAATGTCCACTCAACCTTGTTCTCTTGGGTTGCTTCATCCTCCATTTTCTTCGATCTTCATTTCCTCTTCTTGTGAGTAGTCGAGTCCTTCTCCACAAGATAAAGGGTTGCTTCTTTCTCCTCATTCTTTATTTGAGCAAGAGATTATTTTGTTGAGGCTTCTAAAATCCCACTTGATTACTCTTCCTTCTCCTACACGTAAGAAATTTCATAAGCATGATGAAGAAAAACATTCTTTTTATGCATACCATCAAGTGCCTGGCCATTCCACTAGTGAGTGTAAGGCCTTAAAGGATAAAATACAACTTCTTGATTTAGGTGTCATCACTCATTTATTTGTTGATGCATCCACCTGTTCTTCAAATGACAAGTGATATCAAGGTCTACCTCTATCTTGTATGTTCTAAGTATATTGCATGGTTCTCCTCCCCTATGTGTTAGGGGGCAGTGATAACTTATTTTGGAGATGTGTGTCCTTCTTAAGGACCCCCTCTCTTCTCTCTATCTTTCAATTGGAGTGTCCCCTTGAGTGGGCCCCTCACTGTCTTGAAGGGTTTCCGAGGGAACCCCCTTTGAAAGCTTCTCCTTCAAATGAATTTATTGGTGTCTAGCTTGGGGACACCCCGACTAGGCCTATCCTTTTTGTGATTGTCTTGCAATGCAATTTGTAGTAGCCATAGGCTTCTCTGATCAATCTTGCTCTATAGGACTGAGAACCTATAGAGATCCTTTGCATCAAGCTTTCCTTGTAGGACCAAGCACTTATAAGGACCAATTAGACTTTGCAAAGCTTTGCACATCGGGCTTCCCTTAGGACCGAGCACCTGGCGCACCTTCTTTGCAAGTTTGAGGACCTGTAAAGCGCTTTCATCCCATGGGATCTGTTCACCATTGATCTTTGGGTCTTTGATGCACTTTGTTCAACTCTATAGCTCCGAGGACCTATAGAGCCTTTTGTTCACCTTTCATAGGTTGTGACACATTTTATTCAACTCTCCTTGGGTCCAAGGACCCGTGGAGCCATCTATCTTGGAATTTTCATTCCTTTTTATCTCCTTTCTCTTTCTCTTAAGTTCTCTCTCTCTTCTCTTCTCAAATTTTATCTATCAGATGAAAGATTTGCATCTTCTTCATCCTGAGTATATGCTCTTTCTCTCTTCGATATTGGTTTCCTCTCTGACTTTTGGGTGTGCATTCTTCTCTTGAAGTGATCAATCCTTACATTCTTCTCTTTGTTTTAGAATTCTTCTATGCACTATTTTTTTAATTTGGGGACGACACATAACTTATTGAGACAACCTTTCACATTGAGGCCTCTTTCACTTTGTTGAATCAAATCCTTTAGTTTTTTGTGTGCATGTGTGTATGTGTTTTTATATGTTCTAACCCCATGATGTAACGACTTTTTACATTCTAACATTGTTTTCTTGTACAGGTCTTTCTTGTCTAATGTGTTTGTTTTGTAGATCTTCAGCCTGGGGGCATGCTTCCTTGGTTCAAAGAGTTATTTGCTTCCTCTACAGTCTCCTTTTGGTATCATGATGTTATTTATGTTTAGTAGACTTCCTTTAGCATGCATATTAGTGTAGATTCATATGCCCGCTAAAGTGGGGGAAAAATGTAATGTCGTAAAATTGCACCCCTTGCAATTTCACATGCATTCTTGCATCCACTTTAGTGTCCACTCCCTTAGCATTTATGTAGGCTCATTTTAGTCCCTGCATCATCCTTTTTCCCCTCTCGAGATGCCCAAGACCCCTTTTCAGCAGCTACCTTCATGCGTTAGCTTTGCACCAAACCTTGTGCTTTTCCTGTTGTCGTTTTGTAGTGTGATGTGTCTAGACACTAGTGCACCGCGTGGACGTCCACGTGCCATGGTAGGATCTCGTGATGTTTCAACATTCAAATTGCCATTTTTGAGCATGTTTTCCACTTTTCAACTCCCTTTGTCAGTGGTAACAACCTGGTATGCTTGTAACGATTCGGTAAGCTTATTTTCCCTCCTATCCTCTCTTTAAATGCAATCCTTTCACTTCATTTTCTCTCTCTAGATCTCTCTAGCTTTGGTTCTAACATTTATCCTTTCTCTTGCTCTTGCTTTCTTTCTTGTATAAATCTTTACAACTTGCTACAACGACACTCTCAAGCTTCCTTTGTAGCTCTCTTGGCTCTTGCAAACCTCTCTTTTGTCCTTTCTCTCTTTGGCTTCCTTAAGCCTCGCAACTGATATCTTTCTTATCTTGTGCTTGCAGGCATCTTGGGATTTCACACATCCCCTATCAATTGCACCTCTATTTTGTGATTCAGGTTCTCCTCCTCAAGCAGGGATTTGTTTTATCACTCTTTCATTCATTTCATTTCTATCTATTATCTTTCTGGCTATCTGTGGAGGTGGGAACACCAAAACGGGGGTTTGACTGAGGCAAACCCCTATACAACCCCAATATTTTCTCCAAATCTTATGTAAGTAGGTATTGAAGAAATTCATTTGCTAGAGGCTTCATTACTTGGGTTTTTGTGAACGTCTTTTATCTCTCATCCTCTTTAACTTAATAATTTGTAATTCACTTCACTTTAGTTATGTTACATTCTGTTACCTTCCCGCATTTTGTAAGTTCTTAGGAATTCGATTGTTAGTAGCCGCTTTTCTATTTTTTGTGATAAACTCAGTTTTTGGCCCATATGAGATGCCAGTACACCTCTAAGATTGTAGCACGTCACACTGTCATCCTTTGGCTGAGAGCTTGTCAGTCTGTCCAGAAAACCTCTGTGATTTACTCTTTATAATTCTAGAACTCTTTCTCTATTCGTTGAGGTAATTTAGGGTAGTTCACCCCTTGGGATTCTCTTGAGAATAAAGAGACTCATGAGTAGTGAATCCCCTTTCTTTACAAAACCCTTAACAATATCCATGTACAAAGAACTCAATAATTCTAGAATCAAGAGCATTGAAATCACAACAAAGTAATAAAAACTTTAGAAATTCAATAGCTACATAGAGCGACCTAAAAAGAAAATTATAGTTAAGAAAGCTCTAAAATTCTCAATCCTTATTTTTGTCCTTTGTGTTTCTTTTTATTTAACTCATCTTACTTGCATCACTTGAGCATCAACATTATAAGGAAAATAAATGCAGAGACAAATGTTATCACTATGTCCATAGGTTGGAAAAATAAATAGGAATGGTTAGAGAAGAACCTTATCACTGAATTCAAAACATGATAGAAGAACCCACATCAAAATTGTAGCCATCCCTCTCATAGAAGCCTGAGCTGCCACTGGGAATTACATATTTTTCAATACTAGAACTTCGACACCTTTGACTGCCAAATGTGTTGCAATTACCAGATCCAAACGTTTGACCAAATCATAATGGCATCATACTCCACATTATTATCATCTGAACCTTTGGAAATTCCCTCACTTTCTCTTATGGGAACTTCTACTATAATTTCCCTAACTGTGTTACCCAGACGACTTCTCAACCCCCAATGAAAATCTTGGGAGGGTAGGGGTAGTTAGGAGGGTATAAGATAGCCCCCCACCCTATAGTTCATTTACCATCAATTCATTAGATACCACTAGAGGATTGAAAGATAATGAACCGACTTCCTGAAAAGCAACAATTTCTTTGCATCCTTAAACAAGCAAAATTGCTATTTGTGCTTAGGGTTTACACCATGCCCATTATATTCATCTAATTAATACTAGTTCTCTAGTAAAATGTTCAATAGAATAACTATAAAAAAATAACCAACTTAGAATACCAATGGTAGGAAAGAGGCATGGGTGGATACTTACCTTCAAGCAAATAGTGGTTAACCCCCTAGCAAATTAGCCTCTACACGTGCCCTTGCCATATCCGTGCATGTTGCCCATTTGTAGCCACCCCACAGGCTCTAAGAAGCTACAAAATTAGATATCTAGCTTTTAGCTCTTTTGAAGAGAAATAATTCCCATCGCCGAGCAAAGATTAGAGTTGGTGTTTAAATTTTGTCCTACTCTCTCTACCATTGGCCTGCTTTTAATCACCAAATTTTATAAATAAAAAATTGTTTTGTTTCGCCAAGAAAATTGCACAGTCCAGTTGGAAATCCACGTTTTAGCATTTTTGGAGAAAAATAATTCCTATGGCTCATAAAACTTTGGAGTTGGTGTTCCATATTTTTGAAGGCACAACTATCAATGTAAATTAATAAGCAAAATCCGTTATGAAAACAGTAATCTCTGCCTATAACATAGGGACTAATAAATTGACTATAATCCAATAAGAACTTCCCAAATATTTTTATTAAATATTTAATTAATATAAAAAATAATTTTGTATACATATAAATTAATTTTGTATACATATTATAAGAACATTTATTTTACAAGATCTATCTTAGAAATATATATATATATATATATATACTACAAAAGTTCTTTTGACACACATACAATAAATAATTTCTTCTAATCACCTTACAATCTTTTTGAGCTTCACTATTCCATTTCTATTCCTTTTTTTCTTAGCATAAACCATTGAATGAAGGACTCAAAACTTTTAAATAAAAATACAAAATCCTATGCGAGAACTTTTATGCCCCAAAGAGCCAGGTCAATTGCAACATAAAACTATGAAGTACAGGATAAGAACAGTAGGTAGTCCGTTCTTCAAAATAAAACTGAAAAAGAACAGAAGTTCCAGAAAATTATAGGTACAAATGCAAACAGCGTGTTGCTGAGTCGTCACAATTATCTTTTATATTCTGTAACATTTTATTCATAAACAAAGAAAATTACATAGAATGAATGAACATCGCTTTGTTAGTCATTCTCCGGTCCCACCCCGACCAATGGCAAATCAAGATCAATTGTTCCACGACTCAGACGCTGCACCCACCAAAGTCCATCAGCAACAGTTGTAATAAAAGCATTGAAAGAAAAATAACAAAGAGAAAGGTCGAAATAACCTGTGGTGGACAACATCCAGTTGCTGTCTTGGCTGATGGCCCAGAAGAAGTATCCCAATAGCCCCTTTTGCTTTGCGAATTTAACCTTGGTAGCCACAGACTCCTGGTTATCATAACCAATCCATAAGTCTCCTGCGTAGCAGTAAGCTGAGACACTTTCCGTATCAAACACCTCGGTCACATGGTTGTCCCGTATGAAGTCTCTGATCTCTGAGAAAAACATAATACCACTTTCATCGCTGAGATTTTGCTTGGGACCAGCCGCCACCGCGGGAGCTCCGATACCCGTCTGATTTTGCGACTTGAGCACCCATGATTTCCCGTAAAGCGGCATCCCCATTACAACTTTGTCCGGTGATAATCCGGAGTCGACCCAAGATGTAATTCCATAGCTAGTGGAGACGTTGGAGGTACGGTCATAAAGCGCCGCGTGGGCTCCCGTCGCAGATGTGTCCCACGAGCCCTTATAGTCGAAGCACATCACGTTAACCCAGTCGAGGTTTTCGGCAATGGAGGCCGAAGGGTAGCTTCTGCGCTCGCCGTATACAACGAAGGTGTGCGCATAATACACGGCTGCGGTCAGGAGAAGCGGAGGCCGGCCCGACGATCTGCTCTCTAAATCTATGCTGTGTCTCCATTCGGAGAATAACTTGCCCAAATTCTCCATCTCGGTAGTGTTTTCGGGAAACTCCCAATCGAGGTCGAGGCCGTGGAAGGCGTGGCGTCTGGCGAGGGCGATGGCAGATTTTATGAACACTCCGCGCCGTGTCGCGTTGCTTGCCATGAGAGCAAAGGCAGTGGAATTGGAGCCCCCGCCTCCGATGGAAATGAGCGTCTTAGCGCACGGATTTTTCTGCTGCACTGTTGTGGTGAATTCGCCCATCATTTTCTGCTCCTCCACCTGGTATGTCTGTTCGTTCATATCTGCAAAGGCGTACAAGATGTGTGAGTAGAGAGCTGCGTTGATTGAGGCCGGCGGCATGAATGAGACCGTGTAAGACGGCCAATACGCAGCCTTAACATTTGATGAAACACAATCTCCTGCCTCTGCTGAACAGTAGAATAAGCATACTGCCAAAAAAACAATTCGCGAGTTCTTCATAATGGAGTTTGTACAAATATTGCCGGGGATGAATGCTTTAATAAGATATGCACAGCTTATATAATTTACTTTGCTACCAAGTACCAAGTCGACCTAGTAATAGTGGATTCTCTGTTTGAGCGCGCTGCGCCGCCCACAGCACAAATTCGGTTGGACTGCCGAATAGCATTCACCACACGCTACACTTCCGCAATAAAAATTGAAATACGTGATAAGATTTGGTCCACGTTTATTGTTTTGTCAATACCATATAGTGCGTTCCATGTCTTACTTTGATTCGTACAGTCTGATGATTTTTCTATTTCCCACCATATTCTCGTTTCTGAAGCTTCCAATGAGTTGAAAGTAAACAGTCGCCATAGGTTTTTCTTTTCACGGTTATTTAATTCTCTTTTAAAAAAAAAAAAAACATTCCGAGGAATTATTACTTTGGTTTTGACATTTCATACGATTTTACAGGTGGGTCAAGATTCGAACGTGGATTGTTCAGGTCACGGGCCTAAGAACTCTACCCCACTAAGCTCAGCTATAGGCGGGTGCAGTCATAAACTGTGCAGACTGTATACGTAACAGTGATGCCGCTATCTAGTCCTATGGTGTGCTAAATCTTCCGGCTTAGTGGACAGAGTGTATGTGACACGATCGGTTAAATTTGCCGTAAGTTTGAAGATTTTCCGAATGACTAAAATCTGCCCTAAAAATTTCAATACAAATTTCAATAGCACACTTATGAACAATCACACTTGTATCTTAGAAACCCTTGTAGTAAAATGACTAGTTTCTAGGTAAATTCTAAAGCTTTGAATTTTTAAATGAGGCCTCTACACTAAACATGGAACTATCCTAATATGCTTTCTAATGGTCACCTAAACCCTAATGTATTATAAAGTTATACCAATTCAATTAAAAGGTAGAACACATACAATTATCATATATTTGCATAATAATCTACACAAGTGCTACATGATTTTGAATCCATCACTAAAGAAATTTATTAAAAATCCATGTTTCATCTCTTCCATGTATGCTACTGCATCATTCTTCATCTTCTCAGCATATATATTTTCACTTTCTTTGTTATCCATCCATCAATATCCCTAATTTATTCTAATGTCCTTTGAGGTTTTCATCTCCCTACACAGTCATCCTTTTTCCATAAATCTAAATAATGGTTTCCCAATATTTTCTCAAACAAATCCTTTGTTTCCATTAGCCACTAATCTCTCCATTTCACTTACACACACCACAATCGATAAGTTTCTTCTATGGGTTTCATTCTTTATGATCCTAATCTACAAACACCACTCTACATCACCCAACCAGAGTATCACACATTTTAAAGTTTTTCTAAGGATTTTTTTGGATTGAAATGAACCATCTAGAGAACTAATTGAGGTGATTTCCCAAAAATCTTAACCCATGTTCCTTTCCTTATAACTTTGAAATTGAATAGCTAGACATTGGGAACACTTGTGAAGGAGTTATCATTAGATTTGGGGCTAGGGTATAAAGGATATTTAGTCTTGAAATTTAAAAATCTCTTTAATATACATAGAAAAAAATATTAGAATAAAACGTGGCCAATATTACATCATTGATTAACATGAGCATATTTTTCCAATGTTGAGGACCCTTAAAAGTGTCTATAATAGAAGCACCCCTACCAGAATTAGTGACATGCTAAGGTGTCTATACCCAACATTAATGTTTTAGTAGACCTTATATATATATATATATATATAGGATATTTTAGTTGCAAAAAGTATTCCTCCAAATCCTTTAGTCTATTCCAATCTTTAGATTATCCAAGAATAAAATCTTCAATTTTCTGTTGTCATGTGCTAGTTTTCCATTCTTGACTCTTTACATTAGTTCTTTAAGCAATAAATTATAAATATTTGTGTTTCTATTAAATATCAATTGTGTTGTTTCAAATTAGCCTAAATTAACTAGTGTAGAAAATATTTGAACCTAGGTAGGTTTACACACAATGTTTAAGGTATAGGTTTTTACTAATTGATTATGAATTTCATATTATGTCTTAGAGATCAATGTTTAAGGTATAGGGTTCAAGGCTAAAGGTTTAACATTAATCATTAAGAAATTAAGGTTTATCATTTAAGATATAGTGTCTATTATTTAGAACTTAGGATTCAAAAATTGTCATTTCATGTTTAAGTTCCAATGTTTACTTTCAAGAGTTTAGTATCAATTTTTATTTAGGGTTTATATATAGGGTTAATTTTTTAGGTTCAACTTTCAATTATAATTTTTTAATATTCAATGTTTATCATTCAAGGTTCATGTAATTTTGTGTTTCAATTTTTACTCACATATCATGACTATTTTATTATGGTGCTTTATGTTTAAGGTATAGGGTTTAGGTTTCAAGGTTTAGGGATCTTTGTTCTTGACTGAAAGTTTTGAATTTAACTTATAGTGTCTAATATTTAGCCAACATACACATAATCCCATTTATCCATAAGAGGAAAATGAATTTCTATGGAGAGACAAATCTTATAAAGCCCTTTGTTGCAACAATGTAGCAATCGGAAACCAAACAAGTAAACAAAATTATTATTTCAATGATAAGTTAATTGCCTTGATGACATGAGGAGAATTTGTTCCATAGAAATCAGACTTGCAATTGTACCATGTTATGCCAATTGCCTGTCCTAGAATAACCAATATATATAAAAATAGAATTCACACTACCTAAAATAGGGATAGGTTCATGTTAATATGGCCAACAGAATCTCGTGGGATTTAGTCTAGACTAAGTACTCAACAAAATATAGCCAATTTCCACTTCATCTTTAGAGTTTCAGACAATTATACAAACTCATTTCTCCTCGTACCATACAACTATTCAATAAAAAGTTTGTTGTTTATTTTCCATGCTTAATAGTTTGGTGTTTATTTTCCATGCTTAATAGTTTGGTGGGATTGATTAGAAACAATTTTATTCAGAAAATAAGATTAACATTTTTCACAGCATTAATGATGAGTAATTTTTATTTTCTTTCATATATTAAAATTTTATGTTTATTTACAATGTGTAATTTTTTTTTCAAGATGTCTCTTTATATTGGCAAATGTTTAAGGGGTAAGAGAGATTTATTATTGTATTACAAAAAAAACAAATTTTGAAATAATAAAAAATTTGAATTTTTTATTTGAATGAATTTTCCAAAATTAAAAATACTACATATTGTCTTTGCTTTCTATTATTTTATTTTTTACTTCAGATTTATATCAATTATTTATATTATATAGATTTATTAAACGCCTTTTTCTCTACAAATTTTAAACAATAAATTTAATTTTTTTATTAAACTTATAAAATTTTGACCACAATTCAAACTTAAAAGGTCATATATGATTTATTTCAACTGAGATTCTAAAGATGTCATAATGATATAGTAAGACATGCATATTTTGAAATTACTTGTCAAAATATCTATAAAAATTGAACTAGAAAATTTTAAAATACATATTCCATTTTCATTATATAGAAATTATAATATCAGTGGAAATAGAGAAAAGTTTCAAACAAACCTAGTTTGGAATCATGTAATCAAATCTTATTTCTTCATTTATTTCTCGTTGATTTTTTCTTAGATTTAATCAAAGCATATGATTAAGTTATTGCACAAAACACAATTATGGTGGGGAAAATCATAAGATAAAAAGGTCTATATAAAATATCATATTAATAAAATTTACATATTTGTCCATATAGTTATAAGCACAAGAATTTGAGAAGTAATCTCTTCCATCTTTTCCATAATGAACTCAATATACCTATAATACAACACATCAAAATTCTTTCTTAATTTTATTACAAAATTTAAAATGAAATTGTCTAAAATATAAAGAAAATAGATTGACTACACCCTTTTGAAAAGTTCCCAAATCTTTTATTTAAATATTTAATTAATATAAAAATAATTATTTTTATATCAATTAATTAAATATTTTTTAAACATATTATAACAATATTTATTTCATTGTAGTGGTGTAAAAATTTAACTAAGATCTAATATACACCTCAAATAAACATTATATACTAACACTCCTAATGTTCATAAAAATATTGATTGAATTTAAGAAAAATAAAAATTCTTTTGTACTACAAAACTTCTTTTGACACATACAACATAGAATTTCTTCTATCACTTCAAAATGTTTTTGAGCTTCACTATTTCATTTCTATTTGTTTTTTCCTCAGCATAAAACATTGAATGAAGGACCCAAAAAAAGAAATTTGCGAGAACTTTTATCCCTTGGAGTGCTAAAATTCTTTCGAAAATAACTCAAGAACAATATTTTTCTACAGTAGAAATTGCCAAAGTTCCGAATTCTTGATAAAACTAGTCTTTATGCAACATAAAACTATTTAAGTACAGGTTAAAAACAGTAGGCATTACATTCTTCAAAACAAAAAAACTGAAAAATGAACTGAAAGAATAGCAAGTTCCAGAAAATAATAGATATAAATGCAAACAGCGTGTTACTGAGCCGTCACATTTAGCTTTTATATTCTGTAACATTTTATTCTTAAACAAAGAAAATTACATAGAATGAATGAACATCGCTTTGTTCGTCATTCTTCGGTCCCCACCCCCACCGATGGAAGATCAATTGTTCCATGACTGAGACGCTGCACCGACCAAAGTCCATCAGTAACAGTCATAATAAAAGCATTGAAAGAAAAATAACAAAGAGAAAGATCGAACTAACCTGTGGTGGACAACATCCAGTTGCTGTCTTGGCTGCTGGCCCAGAAGAAGTATCCCAACAGCCCCTTCTGCTTAGCGAATTTAACCTTAGCAGCCACCGACTCCTGGTTATCATAACCAATCCATAAGTCCCCTGCATAGCAGTAAGCTGAGACACTTTCCGTATCGAACACCTCGGTCACATGGTTGTCTCGTATGAAGTTTCTGATCTCCAAGAAGAACATAATACCGCTTTCGTCGCTGAGATTTTGCTTGGGACCAGCCGCCACAGCGGGAGCTCCGATACCCGTCTGATTTTGCGACTTGAGCACCCACGATTTCCCGTAAAGCGGCATCCCCATTACAACTTTGTCCGGTGATAATCCGGAGTCGACCCAAGATGTAATTCCATAGCTAGTGGAGACGTTGGAGGTGCGGTCATAAAGCGCCGCATGGGCTCCCGTCGCAGATGTGTCCCACGAGCCCTTATAGTCGAAGCACATCACATTGACCCAGTCAAGGTTTTTGGCAATGGAGGCCGACGGGTAGCTTCTGCGCTCGCCGTATACAACGAAGGTGTGCGCGTAATACACGGCTGCGGTCAGGAGAAGCGGAGGCCGGCCCGAAGATCTGCTCTCTAAATTTATGCTGTGTCTCCACTCGGAGAACAATTTGCCCAAATTGTCCATCTCGGTAGTGTTTTCGGGAAACTCCCAGTCGAGGTCGAGGCCGTGGAAGGCGTGGCGTCTGGCGAGGGCGATGGCTGATTTTATGAACACTCCGCGCCGGATCGCATTGCTTGCCATGAGGGCAAAGGCAGTGGCGTTGGAGCCCCCGCCTCCGACGGAGATGAGCGTCTTTACGCACGGGTTTTTCTGCTGCACTGTTGTGGCGAATTCGCCCATCATTTTCTGCTCCTCCACCTGGAATGTCTGTTCGTTCATATCTGCAAAGGCGTACAAGATGTGAGAGTAGAGAGCTGTGTTGATGGAGGCAGGCGGCATGAATGAGGACGAGGAAGACGGCCAATACGCAGCCTTAACATTTGATGAAACACAATCTCCTGCCTCTGCTGAACAGTAGAATAAGCATACTGCCAAAAATACAATTCGCAAGTTCTTCATAATGGAGTTGCACAACAATTGCCGGGGATGAATGCTATGATGAGATATGCACAGCTTAAATAATTTACTTTGCTACCAAATCAACCCAGTAATAGTGGATTCTCTTTTTGAGCGCGCTGCGCCGCCCCGAGCACAAATTCGGTTGGACTGCCGAATAGCACTCACCGCACGCTCCACTTGCACAATAAAAATTGAAATACGTGATAAAATTTGGTCCACGTTTGTTGTTTTCTCTATAACATATAGTGCGTTACATGTCTTACCTTCATTCGTATAGTCCGATGAATTTTCTATTTCCCACCATTTTCTCCTTTCTGAAGCTTCCAATGAGTTGAAAGTAAACTTTGGCCATATTGTGTGTGCCCGTGAATGCTTGAAATATGGTATGTTTGTATGTAACACGATAGGTTAAATCTTCCCTACGTCTGGAGATTTCCCATACCGACCAGTCATTTAAGGTTAGAATACGAGATGGTCAAAACGCATCTTATAATACATGCTTGTAGATTTAAGATGATTGAGTTCAAGTCAGGAAAAAACAAAGAGGAGCTCTCGTGGCGTGCAGAGCGAAGAGGTATCTGTCAGCACATTGTGAGAAGGAGAAGAGGCATCTCTTGGGGAAAAACGTCAAGCGCGAAAGTTACAAATTTATTGGGAAAAACGCTAAGCGCAAAAGTTATAAAGAAAAATCTAAAGTGGCATCTATGATTTTTCAAGTATCCTTGTTTTAAGGAGAACGAAACTTTTTAATAATGAAGATTCCACAATTCGATGAGGATTCGAATCTCTTTTAAGCCTTTTTAACACATATGTTTGAATGATAGCTATATTTATTATAATTCATTATCCGTTTCATTTATATTTATGTAAAAGGGAATAAACACTTCCCAAAGCTAATGGCGACCATTGGAGGAGAAGCGAGAGTTTCTGGTTCGAATGTTGGAGGAGAAGCGGGAGTTCTTGGTTTGAATTTGAATTCAAAGGATGGCGGTTCTGGTGTGGATTTTGATGGCAGTTTGGTTGTATGTGCGGTGGGCAGAACTGTGGATGTCAGTGGGTTGGTTGTCAGTGCGATGGGCAATGTTGTGGATGGTGGTTTGGTTGTTGGTAAGGTGTTGAAAATTCCTTTTCTTGCTTTTAAGGATCCACGGGTGGGTCAGGCATCTTTTCATGTGACGGGGAAGGACGATTCTTCGAAGATTCCTGCTTTGGAGTCTGGTTTCTTTGACCTGACTCTTAAGTCTGTTTGTGTGGGGGAGTTTAAAGCAGTTGGTTGTTTTTGAATCGTTCCCCTTCTCTTGTTTCAACTACAAAAAGTAGGGCATTGGGCGAAGCACTACCTTCTAAGGCTCGACAACCTCCCCCAAAAGTTTGGAAGGATCTAGAGAGGTGAAGGAGAAGGCTTCGCTATTGGGGCCTCCCTTTGTCAAAGAATCTTTTGCTCCAAAGGTGGAAGAGTTAAGGGTGAATGACCCCCCTATGTTTTTGAAGGTCTTTGGTGTGGAGGATAAGGTTCTGTAATAGGATTCTCCTTCTAGCATTCTCTCTTCGGCTCTTCTGGTTGAGGGATTTAAGGAGGTTGGTCCCATGGGAGATGTTCTTGTTGAGTAGTCTCAATCTCTTCCTGAGACTAGTTCTCTCTAGGATGAGGTTTGTGGTGAAGGCTTGCCTTCATCGCCTTCTCTTTTTTGTTGTAAAGGTGCTTCTATGTTGGTTGTTGTTGGAGGGTTTGCGCTCCCATTGGCCTCTCCTCGAAGTCTGGTCTTGGGAGTTGGTGACCTCCCTCCTCATGAGTCAATTGTTCATGTTGAGTTATCGTTGGTTAAGGATGATGATTCATTCATAGTCATTCGAGGAAGGAAGAAGAAATAGACTCCCCCTTCCCCCTTGGGTAAGAAAGGTTATAAGAAGGTAGAATGTTGATTGTGGTTCAGATCATAGAGGGCAGGGCATACCTTCTTCTCAAAAGAATAGAGAAAGGGAATGTAAGAAAGACATAGCTGAAGGGGTTTAGAAAACCCTTTTTGATATGTGCTCTAAGAGCACATCCTCTGCTTGCAAATTTGAAGATTATATTGTGGAATATCATGGGGTTAAATCATGTTCACAAGCATGACCTCCTAAGAAACATTATTTGTGATCACAAACTGGATATCTTTCTTATTCAAGAGATGAAAATGCAGTGTGATAAAATTGAGAGGTTTAAAAGTTGTTTATCGAAAGATTGTGGCTTCCATGGTTTCAGTTCAAATGGTGCTTCAGGAGGTATCAAAAATTTATGGAACTCTAGGACTATTAGGGGTTTTCCATTGGGAGTGGAAGAAAATCATATTAAAACACAATTTCATCATCTTAAGGATGACTCCTCTTGGATTATTTCCAATGTTTATGCTCCCAATTAGAAAAATCCAGAAGAAAGCTTTGGGACTAGCTTGGGGCCCTGAGATCTTTGTTCTCAAACTCTTTGTGGTTGGTCATGGGGGATTTCAATACTTTGTTGAATGATAATGAGAAATTGGGTGGCTCCCAAATTCTTGTTGATAATATAATGGACCTTCCATCATTCATTGTTGACAATGCTCTTGTGGACCTAACTCTTCAGGGATCTTCTTTCACCTGGTTGAATAGGAGAACTAGTGATGATCTCATTCAAGTCAAACTGGATAGAGCCCTCATTTTTGTAGATTGTTTCTTGAACTACACTTGTTCTTTGTCTTCTTCTACCAAATGTGGTTCTGATCATTTTCCTATCTTTCTCTCTGCGGACAAAATTGGTAAGTGTGAGATGAGGATTGTTAGTGAGGGTTGATTACGCTTACTCCATGATGAATTGAAGCATAATTTACCCAAATAAACTTGCATCTACCAAACAAGATCATTCAAATAGAAAAGATTAAACTAAGCATTTAATTGAAAATGAAAGCTACAAACTACATGTAAAAATAGTTAAATTCCTATTCTAACCCATTTGAAACTTATCCCATTTTGGAATTGGTGTCGTGTTGATGTGAAACGACGACCCTTTCCCAATTCCGTGATCAGTGAGCCTGTTTCAGTCGATTCTATGGAAGAGAGTTGACGAAACCATTGTGATTGATGTATGAAAACCTAGTTTATGCTAGAAATGAACATGATGCAAGCTAAGTTACCATGATTTTATGCTAAAAATGCACTGATTATGCTATTGCTAAGTTAATCTAAGCTAATTCTAAGCTAAAAGATGAAAACCTTAATTTATAAACAAGCTAAGATGGATGCATGAAAGCCATTAATGGATGATCTAAGCTATGATGCAATTAAAATTAACTAAGATAAGCTAAAAATTGAGTGAAATATGAGTGTGAGTGCATATGAATTCAACAACATGACTTTCCAATTGAAAGATGGATCCATTTGTCTCCAAATATTGACCTATTTATAGGAAAGCAAATGAGACATGAAGGGTTGAGAGCGAAAATATTAATCAACAGTCCAAGATGAAGGATATAAGAGGCATGGATCATGGATTCTCATCAACAGATGGGAACGCATGATGAAATTTAATCAAGGGTTCACACTTTCCTCAAACAAACACACTTTTGACCTGCTCACACAGGTCAAAGGTGACTTGTTCAAAAGGTTGAAGGTTAAAACTTGCTTAAAAGAAGCCAAGTGAAAATATCCCTTTTTCAAATGATGAAGGAATAAGAATATTCCTTTGGGTGAGGAAAAAATGCATTTTGTAAATTAAAAGAAAACTTTAATTGTGCAAAAAAGGGAGATAAGGAATATTCCAAGGGGATATTCTCTTTTAGAGGAAAATTAGCTTAATTTCTAATTAAACTAGGTTTAATCATGCAATTAGGGGATTTGGAGGAATAAAGTGATATTTATTAAATAATTTAATAAATGGGGAGGAGAGAGAGATGAAATGTTATTTAATTAAATAACGTAGGGTTATTTAATCAAATAAGATAACTTAGGAAATTAAATTAAATGTTTTGATTTATTTAATTTAGTGAGATGTGTAACATCATGAAAACAATGAAAGATTAAAGCAAACTCAAAGCAATAAACTCTAATGTAATCTAAAATTAAACAACAAAGAACAAAGGAAATAGCTAAAACATAAAACAATCTCACCAAAGATCGATGTAACTCCATGGATAACCTCTGTTGTCCTCCATTTCGCCATGTTGGTATTCTTGCCCTCAGATTTTTAGTAAGTGTGTAAGTATAGCCTTGATGTATGTGATTATAGCAAAATATCAAAGATTAAACAAGTGCTCCAAAAGTCATACAATTTCGGGAGGAGTAAAATGATGAAAGACATATCAATTTATAGAAAATTGATAATTCGAATGATAGGCCAAGATTAAAAGATAAATGGACGATCCAGATTAAAGGATTTGACATGCATTATGATAACTGTTAGTACTGACATGAGTGATAAAACCTAAGAATAGAGATAAAGATTTAATAATGATTTAATCTTAGGTTGAGAGTAAATTCGAAAAATAGAAGAATAATGTTTGCATGAAAAAGATAAAGATAGAATAATGAACACAATTTGTTCGAACACACGCATAAATTAATTAATTAAATAAAAATATTTAATTAATATGTATGTACATGCATATGAGTTAGAACTAGATCACTGATTGGTTATGATAGAGAGTTTATTCACGAAACACACTCAGTCATTAAATCAGAAGATAACTGACTGATTCAAATAGATCTCGAGTCAAGTGGAAATGAATACTTAGATAACTTAAACATTTATCTAAATATAGAGGAATGTGTTAAAAATAGACTTTTATGAATTAAATGATTATTTAATTCAAGATTCAACATTTTAAGGATTAATTAAATAAATAAGATTTATTTAATTGAGCGAATAAAAGGTTAAATGAATAATTAAATAATTAAAGTATTTATTTAATTATAGTTGAAAATACGATAAAGATAAATTAAATAAGAATTTATTTAATTTAAGGAGGATAAAGTTAATTAGTGACGTAATTAAATAAAGGACATTTATTTAATTAATCAAGATAGAATAAAGATAATGTGAATTAATTAAATAATTAAAGTTATTTAATTAATAGATGAGAAAGGACTTTAGAAAGTAATTAAATAATTAACATTATTTAATCATGACCATGAAAATACAAATTATGAAGAAATTGAAGTTGCAGGCTTAGACCAAATTTCAGTGTCTACATTTTGCCCCTCTTTGATACAATGTCATTTTGGCGTTGTGTCAAAGAAAATTGATCAAAAAACATGCCCCAGTGTAAAATAGGTGAAGGTATGCCCCCTCAGGAAAATTGACAAATTTTTGAAAAATTTCAAAAAAATTGGAAATAGTCCCGACTAGTCAATTTGATAGCCAGAAATGCAGCGAAGTTGACATAAATGAATTTTGAGGTGTTAGGTATGTGTACGGGTTGATAGAAGTTGGAAGTTTACGCGGTCATTAGACAAGGTTGGAGGAAATGCCACCCAAAACTCTAGGTATAAATAGAAATGGGGTGAAAATCCAATTCATTTTCACCCTCCAAGTTTAGAAAATTATAATTTGTGCTCTGGACTTCTAGCAACCATGTCTCCAGTTCCATACTTGCATCATCGCGCTTATCTCATCTAGACGTTTAGACGACTTGCAGATGCGGGCCCCCCGGTATGTAGTCCAAAACTGCCTTTTGAAATTTTGATTTGCATGCTTTTTAATGCATTTCATTCAAGTTTTTGTTATGCACCACTTTTATGTTGCATCGCATATGCATGCATTTTCAACGCATGTGTATGTAGAATAACACATTCATAATTTCACATCATAGCATAGCGTAGGTGTTTTAGCAGATGAATGCATTTGTTTTTTTATATCATCGCATATGTCTATGTGCATCGCATTTGCATTTAACAGTAGCACATATAGCAATATGCGACACATTTGTTATTTAAGATGCATTTGCTATTGTATGGTCATGTGATTTGTGCATGACTACATCGTTACACATCTACATTATGAAACACACTTGCATTTTAGAATGACGCATGTGGCATTTTGAGATGCATTTGCAATTTTAAATGACGCATTTGATTTTTTGCAACGCATTTGAAAATAAAATGGCGCATTTGACTGGTAGGTTGTTTTAGATCCGATATATACTAGAGAGTCGAGACCATTGACTTTCGGCTTCCATGTTCAATTGCGGAGTGGAGAGAAATAGTTTCGATGGCACTTGGGTCTACATCATGTGACATTCATGCCCACCATTCAGGAAAACCAAGGACTATTGACTATGTTGTGCGATGGTGGCATTCAGAGACATCGTCCTTTCATCTACCAACTGGGGAGGCGACGGTGACATTAGAGGATGTATATAGGATACTTAGATTACCGATTAGAGGAGCCCAAGTCATGTATGATACTTAGAGGGGATTCACGAAGATGTGTAGATACTATCCCCATCAGGACATTAGACAACTAGGAATAGACCATTATGAGATTAGATGGCATGTGTTAGCACAGAGGTATAGTAGGTTAGATTGTCTATTGTGTACTTAATTGGAGGTATAGTTCTTCCTGACCACTAAGGTCACGGATTCCCTGTAGGATGGGGGGAGATGCTTGTAGGTATGCTAGAGAGGTGGGTGGTTTATGCCTGGGGCCTTTATTTGTTGGCCATGTTGTATTTCCATTTACATGATATATCATATAGAGAGGCACAGTCTATGAGTTGTGGTACCATGCTCTTGATGGTATGGGCGTGGGAACACATAGCCATTTTTCGTCTGCCTATTACAGTAGAGGTGCAACAGGGATCACCTTATGCCTTCCATTATGCGGGGGAAAACACCCAGCATCATGTCGGAGACACTAGTCACTATAGACATGCTATCGATATGATGGTTCAGTTCATTTGGAGGCCATACATGGACTGCCCACAGTGGCCGGATGAGGACGAACATTTGACATTTTTCCAACAGACACAGTATTTGATTGGACATGCACAGTTTCACATGTGCACATTATCGAGAGGCACTTGCTAGATCATGTCTTGAGACAGTTTGGAGAGGTTCAGGATGAGCCTCGAGGTCGAGTAGAGTATGCTAGATCTTCTAGAGAGGTGACATTGTGGGGAGCAAAGATTTCAGTGGAGATAGCAGAGGTAGATATTGATGCCTTACAACCGGTACAGTGGGGTTGGAGAGGCAGATTAGTGGATCTAGGTACCACAGAGGCATATGATTGCTAGTGGGCTAGTCACCGGCCAGTTCCATTGACAAATCCAGGCTAGGATGCTCTTGTAGAGAGGCATGGGACAGGGCCACGAGGTAGACGTGGGAGAGGCAGAGGTCGTGGTGGGAGAGGTGATGGTGGAGATGGAGGTGGAGGTCAAAGGGGTGGTGGTAGGGGGAGATGTGGTTGTAGGGGACGAGGCCCACATTTTTCACCTGTCTGTGAGGAGGAGAGGGAGGGAGAGGATGTTCCAATGCTTGGGGTTGGCAGAGGTGTGGAGGAGGTTGATGTTGAGGTTGGTGGCGAGGAGTATGCAATAGAGGAGGACATTCCAGAGGAGTATGTAGAGGGGGAGGTGGCTAGGGAGGAGGCAGAGGTAGATGCTCTTGGTTTTCTCGCTGGATACTAGAATGATGATGATAAGGAGGAGGAGATGGATGACCAAGAGCATGACCTCCAAGACAGGATTGTGGAGGAGTGGGAGGATGATGGGATAGAGCATCCATGATGGGATGACACAGGTCTTGTTGATTAGGAGGTAGAAGATTTACGGGCCCAGGTAGTGTCTCTAGAGGAGCAGATGAGGGCATTGATGGCAGAGCGAGATTCAGTTGTGATGGAGAGAGACAAAGCATATATGGATAGAGATTAGGACATAGCTTGGAGACAGGAGACCGAGCAAAGGTTCACACAGATTACAGCTCTTTGCAGTGGGTTGTCGACAACTTTTGCACGAGAGTTGGTTAGAGCTGGTGACAGGGAGAGATATTATAGGAACCTATATGAGGAAGAGGTTCCTCCTGAGAGACGAGCTCCTAGCTATTCATAGGAACAGAGTAGTAGGTCCCAGAGCAGGACTTAGAGCAGGACAATGAGTATAGAGGGGGTTGAGGGACCTCGTAGATCTGGACCATATGATAGGCCTCCTTCCACATAGAGATCATCAGCCTCTCATCATCATTTGCCTTCACATTCTACTCATGGGAGTAGTGGGAGTTCCGGATAGGGACATGTATTGATATTTATTGAGACATTGTATTATGATCATAGATCCTATGGGCTTCATATTTATTGATACATTATGACATTGTGATGTGACACTTTTTGAGCGATATATATATATGATTATATTCTCATGATATTTCTCATGATATCTTCTATGTATGATTATGCAGTCTTTTATTTATGCACATGTTCTATATGATATTCCTATGTTATGGATGATCATATATACCTTATGATGTGTTTATGCAGCTTATGATGTGATGTTTATTCTATATGATGATGTATGCATTGATTTCTTATGGTATCAATGGATGTTATGTATGCAATTTATGATTATGAGATGCAATGTGATTTTTATATATACAATGCTATCTACATGTGATGCTATATGTTTGATGATGATGGATAAAATGTGTTGCATATATTTACAATTGTTATGTACATGTATTTCTTTTGTTATGTAATCTATGATAATGAATGCCTATTATGCCATGATTTCGTAGATATGATAGATGCCTATATTTTTGTGTTTTTCAAATGCAAGATATATGTATGGTTCTAAATGATGTATGATATTTACATGATGTTTCTAACATGAATGCATATGCAAGATGCTTTATATTTTTGTGTGTCACAAGAATCCATCATAATACAAGAAAGTAGATGTTAGTGTGAAAGGAAGATGAATAATAAAAGTCATGGTTGTTAGTATTAGGAATCTTCAATATTTTTCCGAATCACAAAAGGCTTTGCACTTTATCATCATTGGGTGGTAACTAATACAAATGGAGAAAAAAACCATGATATGACATAGATCAAGGTGTGCAAGGTCATCCACCTACTAACAACAGACAGTCGCAGACAAGGATTGTCTTAACTCATACTAAGGGCATAGTTTCCCTAGTCTTTTTGTCAAGATAAACCACATACAAAAAACAAATAAAAGATGGGTCATGAGATGTCATCTCTCCTCTAAATCCTTCATGGAACATCCTTGAGGACACTAGTAATATGACTCAAAATCTAAAGTTAAAAGACAGTCGACAAACAACGGTCAAAGAAAACAAAATTTTGATACATCGTTGCTTCTCTAAATCCTTCATGGGACATCCTTGAGAAAGCTAGTAATAGGATTCCAATCATAAAATGAAATGAAATGATAAGATAAATAAGCCATAAAGTCAAAAATCCAATAAAATATTTGCCAAAACTTGATCTGTTTGTTTGATTGTTTTGATTGATAAGATAATTGATTGATAAAACTTGATTTTAGGAAGGATACATACCGTGTAAGACGTTGAGTCTAGTTTTGATGTTACGACTTTTTGTATAAGGAATGACAAAATCCTGGTTTCAGAAAAGACATGCATCGTATAAGACGTTGATTCTGATGCCGTTGATGTGAGAACCTATATAAGGTCATGTTGATTGTTTGACAATGTCTATATGTAGGAAGGACTCATCCTATATAAGACATAGATTGTTTTGCTAATATCTATATTCAAGAAGGACTCATCCTGAATAAGACACAAGTTGATTGTTTTGATGATGTATGTTTTTAGGAAGGACACATCCTGTAGCAGACATAAGTTGATATGTTTTGGTTGTTGCTTTGGCAATTTTTTTGATTTGACTTGATGAGATTGTTGACTTGTTCATCTTGTTGATGCATGACCTAATATGCTGTGCTGACAATTGATTGTTTTGATGATGTATGTTTTCAGGAAGAACACATCCTATAGCAGACATAAGTTGATATGTTTTGGTTGTTGCTCTAGCAATTTGTTTGATTTGACTTGATGAGATTGTTGAATTGTTCATCTTGTTGATGCATGACCTAATATGTTGTGCTGAAAATTGACTGTGTGTGATGAAGAACCCTAAAGGACTGACCTAGTGCGGCCTTGGGGGATCATTGATTGATGGCCTTGCCTACATTATACACGCAGAGACCTCATAGTTCAACTATACTTTGACTGACATGACTAACTATAAAAAGCTTGATTTGTATGAAGATATCTGACATGTGTGGTAGTGTATGTGACGAACCCTAATGGAGTGACCTAGTGTAGCCTTAGGGGCTCATCGATTGATGGCCTTACCTACATTATACACACAAAGACCTCGTAGTTCAACAGGAGCAATGACCTTGTCTTATAGACAAATGGATTGAATCAAGATTTTATACAAACAAACCTAAAAGGACTGACCTAATGCCTCAGGGGAACATTGGTAGATGGCCTTGCCTACGTCCAGTCGTAGAGGCAACGTAGTTTGACAAATGACAAAGACTGACAAGTGCAACTAACTCTGACTTTGCTTTTGGATTTTTGACATATTTTGATTTTTTTTGTCTTTTTGAAGTTTTTCGATGTTTTTAGATTTTTTTAAGGACATTTTGTAATGTTTTTGGATTTTTTGATGGTTTTACTTCTTCAGGATAGCCAATGTAAGAGCCAATATGATACAATTCAATTGCTTGCCCCTAGTCGAGTATAAGACCAATTGATTATGAATAGGATGGGATGGGGGCTATGATATGCACTCGATGTCAATCGTTCCAAGTTATGGAAAAGAAAACCATTTTACTATTAAAGGTATGTACAAGAAACAGATGGGAGAGATATGTGATATGTACAATAATAGATAATAGGGATAAGCGATATGTATAGGGAAGTCAGATTAGAATAATGATAGACAAAGGAGTAGAGTCAATTACACATGGTGCCTGTTTTCCAGGTTTTCACCATGGTACTTATCCAAAGCGCCACCAAAGTGGTTTTCACTATTGGACAACTTATTTATCTTTACTATTTTCTTGATTTTCTAATTTTTTTGATGTTACTAAGACGCCTGTTTTCCAGGTTTTCATCTAGGTAACGATTTTTTTTTGTTTGATTTTTTTGTATTTTTGGTAATTAAGACAAGGCTCTCAGAAGCTATGCGTAGAACTTCTTTAGATGAAAACTATGGATAGGTGCTAACAATGGTTCTCATTCAGGAGTAGAGAGTTGATATGCTCTTGATCCAAAGGCTTCTGTGACAATGTAGGGTCCAGTTAAGTTCAAACTTTCCTGGTTTCTCTCTTTCAGCTTGATTCTTAGGATTCTCCATTAAGACCAGGTCACCAATGTCAAAGTTTATATTCAAGACCTTCCTATTGTAGTTGCGATGAAGATGATCCTGATATGCTTGGAGATGGTCTAATGCCTTTTGTCTTTGTTCATCTAGGAATTCTAGCTCATGTAGTCTTGAAACTCAATACTCTTCATCGTCAATGTGCCCTTTCAAGGATATCCTCAAGGAAGGAATCTCGACCTCAATAGGCATAATGGCCTCAAAACCAAATACTAAAGAATATGGAGTGGCACCAGTGGGGGTATAGATGCTTGTGCGGTAAGCCCATAAGGTTGGATTAAGCTATAAATTCCAATCCCGACCAGCATCATTGTCAGTCTTTTTGAGGATTTTGATGATAGTTTTATTAGATGCCTTTGCTTGGCCATTACCTTGTGGGTAATATGGGGTGGAAAAATGATGTTTAATATGGAACTCTTCACATAGATGACAGACTTCTTGGTTCTTGAATGGATGACCATTATCTGTGATTATGGATTGAGGTACACCATACCGACAAATGATATAGTTCAAGATAAACTTAGAGATCTATGTGCCGGTGATGTAGGTCATGGGAATAGCTTCAATCCACTTCGTAAAATACTCAGTGGCAGTAATGATTAATTTATGGCCGTTGGATGATGTGGGATGTATCTTACTTATGAGATCAAGTCCCCATTGGGAAAAGGGCCATGGTGGCGTTATGGGACGAAGCTCCTGCATAGGTGCATGTATCAAGTCTCCGTGTACCTAACATTGATCACATTTCTTAATAGACATATGAGTCATTTTCCATGGTAGGCCAATAGTAACCCAGTCTCATAATAATTTTAGCTAAGGTAGGACTGCTAGAATGGGATCCACATATACCCTCATGTACCCCACACAAGGTTGCTTGTGCTTCGTCAGTATCGAGACATCTCAGTAGGGTATTATCTAAGGCACGTCTATATAGGGTGTCTCCGATGATGGTGTATTTGGCTGACTTGTGAAGGAATGTCCTACGTTGGTTATTAGAAAGGTTAGGGGGTATGATTTCGGTATGGAGGGAGTCATAAATATCTTTATACCATGGGGAATCAGGACCAACAATATCACACACCATCTTTGAATCTGGGATGTCATAGGTAGGGACCAAAAGTTGTTCTACCAAAAACTTGAACTTAGGCACGTTGCTTGGTTTGTCGAGGAGTGAAGCAATAGTAGCCATGGCATCTGCTACCTTGTTTAGAACATGAGGTATTTGATGAAAGTCAACCTTGTCAAAGTACTCCTTGAAACTATTTGTCATGCATTTGTAGGGAGCAAGCTTTTCATCCTTATTCTCATAATCATCATTTACCTGTCAGATTACCAGTTGAGAATCACCATAAACCTATAGGTTCTTGATCTTCCATTTGACTGCCATGCGTAATCCTATCACAAGAGCCTCATATTCTGCTATGTTGTTGGTACATGGAAAGGAAATGCTGAATGACTTAGGGATAGAATCATCATGTGGTGTGATAAACAGTATACCAGCCCCTAAGCCATGATTCGTATGGGACCCATCAAAGTATAGTTTCCATGTCGTGCCTATGTCAATGGTGAATATAAACCTATCAAGAAAATCAACCAACTAAAGGGTTATCTTCTTGTATCGGTGCATCAACTAAATGATAAAAAATGACTTATCCCTTGATAGCTTTTCTCTCTACGTACAAGATGTCATAATCACTAAGTATCATTAACCATTTGACCAGTCGCCCTGTTAATGTTGCTTTGCTTAGAAGATATTTTAAAGGATCTATCTTGGAAACCAACATTGTTTGATGGTTTAGCATATAGTGCCTTAGTTTTTGAGTAGAAAATACTACCGCAAGACAAGCATGTTCAATGGTACTATAGTTAAGCTCATAACCTACCAAAGTCCGATTGATATAGTATACTGCCCTTTCATGACCTTTCTTGTCATTCTGTGCAAGAAATGATCCGAGTGATGAATGGGTTGCTGAAATATAGATAATTAGTAGTCGTCCTTCAACAGGTGGCATTAAGACTAGTGGTGTGAGTAGATAATCCTTAATCAGTTGAAAGGCTTCCTGGCATTTACCTGTCCACACAAAGGGTATTCCTTTTCTAAGTAAATGTTGAAAGGGATGTGTCTTATCTGCTAACTGCACTATGAATCTTTTGATGGATTGTAGTCTGTCTTGTAATGTTCTTAGCTGATTGAGATTAGTTGGTGGAGGCATTTCTATGATTGATTTTACCTTAGCCGTATCCACTTCAATGCCTCGTCTAGAAATGATATAGCCCAAAAGCTTTCTTGATTTCTCTCCAAACACACATTTCTTTGGATTTAGTCTCACTTTATACTCTTCTAGCCTTTGAAATATCTTGTCCAAGACCTATAAATGATTAGCCCTTGTCAGTGATTTAGCAATAAGCTCATCAAAATAATCCTCTATAAGAGTGTGTACAAGGTCATGAAAAATAGTGGTCATGGCACGCTGAAGGTTACTCCAACGTTCTTGAGTCCGAAGGGCATGACATTCCAGCAATACATTCCCCATGGACACGTGAAAGCTATTTTAGGTTGGTATTTAGTTGCAATCCTGATCTGATTATATCTTGAAAAATCCATCCATAAGGGATAACATCTCATACCCTGCTGTCATGTCTACTATCATGTCAATGTTGGGCAAAGGGAAGTCATCCTTAGGACAAGCTTTATTTATATCTCTAAAATCTATGCAGATGCAAATACCCTCTATTGGTTTGGTGACTGGCACAAGATTGGAAATCCAATTTGCATAGTCAATTGATCTAATGAAGCCAACGTCCAACAGTTTCTTGAGTTCAGCCTTGACTAGTAAAGCAATCTGTGGGTGCATTTTCCTCAATTTTTGTTTCACTAGTTTTACACTTGGTTGTAAGGGAAAATGATGTAGTACAAGTTCAGGATCCAACCCAGGCATGTCTGCATATGACCAGGAAAAATTAATCTGTCTTTGTGTAAAGAAATTGTGGAATTATGGCTACTCTTCTTTTGTTAATGATGCTCTAAAATATGCTAGTCGGGGATTCTCTTCTGTGCCTATGTTAACTTCCACTGATTGCTCAACTAGCATGGGTGAATTTTCTTGTGCAATAGGGAGAATGTTCAAACCTTCATCCTTAGGTGCCTCAGAGAGGTTTTCGCCTTCAAATGCATCCTTATTTTTTTCTTTTTCATTGTCTAAAGGCGCCTTTCGGTTTTCACCCAGAGACTCATCATTTTTATTTTTGTCATTATTTTTCTTATTTTTGTGACTAGAGGGTTGAATAGATTCCCCAAAATATGCTTTGTTGTCCAAATCAATGGTAAATCTAGCCTTGTGATTGCCACTAGGCATTCCTTCTCATAATCCCAGGAACTAAGAAATTGCTTTGTCATTCTCAAAAATGTCTAAGACGGGTGTGTCTTGTTGGTCCCAATCAATGAATTGGGGATAGACTAAGGGTATGTCATCATCGAAGTTGTCAAAGTTCAACGGGGTCAAGGTAAAATCTGAGTTGTTCATATAGTCACAAATTTTTTGTACCAAGTCCTCTTTGCTCTTTTGCTTGGATCTAGGTGGATTATGAGGTGGGCCTAATGCCAAGGTTTGGTTATCTAAAATGGATTTACCAGGTTCCCAAGAGGTTGGATCAAGAGATTCCCAATAGTAATGTTTAAACCATTCCTCTTTTGTCAAATTCTTAGGTGGACAGGAATTCAATGGATTTGGCAAAAATTTCAAAAATAAATCAAGTTCTCCAAATAGCTTATCAAGGTCCATGGTAGAGGTGGAGGATAGGGAATCCCACTCATATTCATTTGAGTTGGGGGGAATCAGAACAGGGTTGGTCAGATGGTTTTTTAGATGTCTAAATATCTTCAGAAGCACTTACTTCCTCGAGTAAAGGTGATGTGGTACTAGGAACTCCAATCTGAATCGGTTGAAACCCAATCCCTAAGCCTTTTGGCCATTTAGAAACAATAATTGGTTCTGTCCTCCCATCTTGATGTAAGCCTAAACCACTATGTCCATTATATCCCTTGCTCTACATGATTGTGAAAACTTTTCCATATTGATTTGTAGGAATGTGAGCAAGTGACGGAGGTTCTTCAGGGTCTTCTCTATACAACCAGGTGGTCACATCTTCTGCATGTATGGATTCTTTGCTTATTTCTCCCCATTTTGTAAAGGTCGTTGAGGGAGGAATGTGTATGGTGACCACTGATTGTCTCCTATCTGTTGTAGGTAAACCATATGATTTAGGAGGAATCAGATGGCTAACACAATAAGATGTCTTCATGTGATATTCTCCACAACCCTTGTCTTGGATCTCAACCCTTTGAGTGGAAGGTAATGAAGGCGAAGTGGATGTTCTATTGAGAGTGGATGGATTGACATAATGAGATGAATTTGATGATGAGGCTTCTTGGTTTACAGGAACTTGGCACTGAGGTGTCTCTCGTAGATTGGTGCAATATTGGAATGGATCTGGGTCACCATCTATTGTTATTTCAGTGCCATTGTAATGGAATTTTAGACATTGATGATATGTGGAAGGGATTGCCTTCATTGCATGAATCCATGGTCTGCCTATTAGAACATTGTATGGAAGGGTGAGGTCTAAGACTTGGAATTTTGTCTCCATAACTGCAGGACCAATTCTAATAGGAAGTGTTACCACCCTGATTTTTGTTCCTTGTCATCATAAGCCTTAATGACAATGCTTTTGGTTGTGTCTACACATGCTTCTGAGAAACCTAATGCCTTAATCAATTGTAAAGTGCAAAGATTTAACCTTGCTCCTCTATCTACCAGAACTCGTCTAACTTTGGTTTTGTCAACAAGAACTTCAAGATGTAATGGGTCATTATGATTTGTCTTCTCAGTTGCATAGTCTTGTTCGGAAAATGTGGCATGATGATTATTGGTCAAGTAGCCCACCATTTACTTGAAACGATTGACATCAAGATCATTAGGAATAGTCGTGCTTTGTAAAGCCTTATCTAAAATGGATCGATGTTCAGGGGAGATACGCAACAGTTCCAAGATGGAGATTTGGGCTGGGGGTCTTCCCAAATTGATTAAGTACGTTATACTGTGGCTTGGAAGTCTGTGGTGTTTGATGTGATGGAGGGCCTTCGATGGTGATCTTAGTCCAAGGAGTGTTAACAACACACTCAGGAGTTTTATTTATGGAAATGGTATTGACATGCTCATCGACAGATTGAATATGATTTATGATAGGTCCACTATAATCATGCTTGACACTAGCATAATTGGCTACAGTATTGGTCTTGTTACCTGAACTGGGGGCCTTTCCTTTCCCATGGTCATGTAGTGGATCAAAAAAGACCTTGTGATCAGTGTTCGAAGATGTAAGTTTTTGTCCACTGACTTCAATAGTTCTATTGTCGACAAAGTCTTGTATGATGTTTTTCAGTTGACGACAATTTTGTAGGCTATGTCCTTTGGTCTAATGGAAATCACAAAAGGCATTATCATCCCACTAAGATGGTTTGAATTTCCCTGGATCGTATTGTCTTGGCTCTTGAAGCTGTATAAGATTGTGTTGCAACAATTGTTTGAAGACTGACTTGATGGGTTCCCTGAGGGGGTGAACTCACGTTTTGGAAATCATCTCTGTTGTTGTGACCGTTGGATGTTTTGGGTGGTGTTGGGGATTTGGTTGATGGCGTTGAGTGTGTTGGAAGAGGGGTTATTTCATCTAAGTGTGATGATTGGTCCTCCTTGTAAGGTTTTCACATCAACTACCCCATTGTTGGTAGCATTTTTATTCTGAGACCAAAACTTGTTTCTGTCGTTGGGGTGTTTTGCACAGTTGGATTTCTATTGGGTGTTTGTGTCTTAAGTTCTCCTTTGTCAATGAGAGTTTTTTCTAGTATGAGCCTCGTTTCTACTAGTTTTGTAAAGGATGTGCAATAATGTACCCTCAAGTCACTTCTCAATTTTGGGTTGAGGTTTTCTTGGAACATAGTGACCTTCTGTTTCTCAGGTATCTCAACAGGACATCGACTGGCTATAATTCTCCATCTCTGGAAGAAAGTGATAAAATTTTCTCCTTTGTCTTGTGTAGTGTGACACAAGGTTGCTATGTTAATCTCATGGTCTATGTTAAAGGAGAATTGTTCAATAAATTTCTCAGCCAGTTCGCCCCATGATTTTACGCCATAGTCAAGACCTGAAAACCACTCTAGTGCAATTCCAACAAGACTTCTTGGAAAGAGTCTCATAAGATAGGTGGGGTCATAGGCGACATCTATGCACATCATAGAAAATTCCCTTATGTGTTCGACCGGATTTCACTTTCCATTGTACTTGGAAAAATTTGGTATGACATACCCATGAGGGAAAGGTGTCATGTACAATGATTTATCGAAGGGAAATGGGAATAAATATTTTGCTGAAAAGGTTTTCTTGGTTGACACTACCATGTTATCCATTTGTGTTTGAAGTGCATGCATTTGTGTCTATAGGATGTCAACTTGAGTTAATGATGTGTTGGTTGGATTATTTGGGTCTATGTACGTGTTTTGGAATCCAACGTTTTGTGATGGGTTTTGGTTAAATTTCAGTATGTAAAGTGGATTTTGATTTGGAATGTTAGTGAATGGGTTTTAATTCAAAATCTGTGAAAACGGATTTTTATTTGGGGTTTGTGTAAATGGATTTTGATTTGGAGTTTGTGACAATGGATTTTGATTCAGAATTTGTGAAAATGGATTTTGACTCAAAATCTGTGAAGTGATGGGTTGGTTTCCATATTGGAAAGAGGGTATGCCTCTTGTCTATGAGACTCCAATTTGTGGTATGGTACTAGTGACATTGACACTTGGTATAGCTGTTGTTTGTGGAATAGTGCTAGTGACATTGACACTTGGTATAAGAGCTGATGTTCTATATTTTTTGTTTGCAACAACAGGACCGAAGGGATTGGATGATGATGCCCCTATGGTGAAATTTAGCCCCTATATCGAGGTATGTGTACCAAATGGAGATGTGTGTATTGTTGAACCACTCTATGTAGGTCCTCCAGATGGTATAGCAGTAGTCACTTGAGGTATAGTAGCACTAGTGGTAGTGGTGTTTCTTCCCTGGGTAGATGTAGTTTGTAGGGTACAAATATCAAAACCAGGAGGTAGTTTGGCACCTTCTGCTAGCAATTTGGCTAAGTATTGTTGATGATCATTTGCTAGATAGTCATCTACAAAGGAAGCAAAATCGGGGTCCTGTGCAACAACATCTATATCTTCCACTACAATGTGTCCTTGTGTGTCTCTAGTAACAAATTTGTCTAACAAAGTCTTGTGAGGTCTAGATGAAGATGTCCCTGAAAAGGGGTTTGAGAATGGATTGATGAAATTGTTTGGATCAACCATCTTTTCTCTTTCTTTCCTTTTCGATCTTGTTTAGACCATTTATTGTAAGCTCAAAGTGCAAGTGATGTAAAAGCTAAGTCTATGGATGATTATGAATCTAATCTATGTTTTTGGGATTTTTTGAATATAAAGGATGAATGTATGCAGCTATTTTTTTGGTATTTTCTTTGCAAATAAGGTATGTCTAAAATGACGCTATTCTAGGATGACAGTTTCTAAATATGCAAAGGTCTAAGTGATCAATTTGGAAGATTCTAAAAGAGGTTATCTATCAGCTAAAGCTTAACCCAGGTTTCAATTTAGTTTTGACAAGGAACCTTCATAGGACTAGGACTAAAAGATAAGGTGAGCTCCCAAAATAGACTGATGAGCTGGAAGGACTCACGTGTAGGAAAAAAGATATGATGACTAGGTTCAATGACAACGTTTGTTGAATCAAGGGTTTATCTAAAGCGTGAAAGGTGCCTATCCTAAAATTTGCAAAAGATGATCTCTTTAAAGGAAATAAAGACCCCTAAGATGAAAGTAATATGTATGACTAGGGTACCTATTGTTATGACCGAATGATTCTTGAAGGATGTAATCATACAAGTTTTGATCAAACTTTCTAGTTTCTATCCAAGAATCAGTGTAAAAGGATAATTCAGATACTGGTTTGACTGTGTGTTCTCATTCTGTGACAATAAATTCTAGTTTTCTGATACTCAGGCAAATGCGTTGCAGAATTTAAAAGTTGTGGTTTTCTTTCTCATTTGCATTTTTCTGGTAAATTCAATTTTAGGTCTCAGACACATGCGGTTTTTTTTGCAACAGATGTGGCTCAAGGTATCAATTGCGAATCTGGACTGATCAGATGCGGTTTTCAAGACTCTAGCTGTGTACTGGTAAAAGTAGATCGGTTATGTGACAAGGGCATATGTGTCGTTCTAGACTGCAGATGTGGCTCACCTATTCAGATGTGTCACAGAACATGACTATTGTGGGTTTCTAGTAACAAAGCTAATGATAGATGTGACTAAGATATCATATGCGGTTTTATACTAAACAGATGCAAGCTATTCTGACAGATGCGACTCAAGTTTAAATAAATGTGATTCAGATTCTGGGAAATGCAAATTGGATTGATTTTTTGACAGATGCGATAGACTATGTAACAAATGCGACTCTACTAATCAGAAGCATTTTTCTAGTGAACAGTTGTGACTCTGTTTGACAATTGTGGTTTTCTTATGAACTGTTGCGGTTTTCTAGTGAATTGTAGTGTAAAATGACTTTTTTTCATGATCAAGTTTTGGAAAATGAAAAATATCAGAAGACAATGTATTTTTAGTTTGATGATCATGAACATGTGTATTTCCAGAAAACAAGTACAATCCTAAGGCTGTAAAGGATAGTATTTATTGAGTTCTCACTTGGGTTTTACCCCAACTATGCTTATTCAAGGTGAATGACTAGTAGCTTGACCCCACTGGCTCCCTTCCACAACTCAACACTTCATTCGGGGCAGCCAAGCTACAGTACCCATGAAAATCCCATGGCATACTTCTCATCTCTACAATGAACCATAAAAACATGAGATGGCTTCACAAGTCTGACCTTCCGCACTAGTAAATAGAGGGTTTTTGACTTTCTAGAAACAAAGGTGTTTAATACGGGCATTCCGTTCGTGGGGTATCATCCATGCGGCAAGAGACCATTGCTACTCTTCTTGTTGGAACAATACTCGTGATTCTTGAGTTTTCCTCAAGAACCCACTTTTATATACTGACTGGAAGTCACTCGAGTTCAGTGTGTTACCGGTTTGAGTCATCTTGGGGTGAGTACTTTTTCCCACCAAGACATGCCCAATTTCTAGTGTCAGTAATAGGTTCTCTTGCACCTAGGATCGAATGAATGCGCAAGGGGAGAGGATTCTTCTATATACCGAATCGTGAGGGTAATAACAGACTGTGCTTTCACACCAAACACGGTAGACAGTAGTAAATTTTAAACCCAAATGACAATTTTCTAATCTACCAAATAGTTTGTTTGAAAATAGTCTTCAACACATGTCCTGCAAAACAATTCATCAGTAGTTTGTAATTTATCTTTGGTGATTGTCCTGCAAGAGGGATTTCAAAAACTTGTCTTCTACACTATGTGCTGTAAACACTATGTTAACACACGCTGCAAACCAAAAATTAGCTAAAATAAAAACATAATGAAAAACTGTAAATCACAAATTGAACCCAAAAATTTCACTAGTCATATGTTTCGTTCAGAGCAACAGATGTGTCATAGATTTTTCACCAATCAATTGCATCGCAAAGAGCCACAGATGCGTCAAATTTTGTTAGATGTGTCATTGTATTCGGTAGATGTGGTTCGTAATATCAATTGCGTCATTTTGTCTGTCAGATGTGTCGAGTCGTATGATACCTGCAAAAATCAAATAAAACATCTACAAATTTGCAATAAACTCTAATGTAATCTAAAATTAAACAACAAAGAACAAAGGAAATAGCTAAAACATAAAACAATCTCACCAAAGATCGATGTAACTCCATGGATAACCTCTGTTGTCCTTCTCCATTTTTCCGTGTTGGTATTCTTGCCCTTGGATTTTTAGTAAGTGTGCAAGTATAGCTTTGATGTATGTGATTATAGCAAAATATCAAAGATTAAACAAGTGCTCCAAAAGTCATACAATTTCGGGAGGAGCAAAATGATGAAAGGTAGATCAATTTATAGAAAATTGATCATTCGAATAATAGGCCAAGATTAAAAGATAAACAGATGATCCAGATTAAAGATTTGACATGCATTATGATAACCATTGATACTGACATGAGTGATAAAACCTAAGAATAGAGATAAAGATTAAATAATGATTTAATCTCAGGTTGAGAGTATTCAAAAATAGAAGAATAATGTTTGCATGACAAAGATAAAGATAGAATAATGGACACAATCTGTTTGAACACAGGCATAAATTAATTAATTAAATAAAGATATTTAATTAATATGTATGTACATGCATATGAGTTAGAACTAGATAACTGACTGGTTATGATAGAGAGTTTATTCGGGAAAGACACCCAGTCATTAAATCAAGAGATAACTGATTAATTCAAATAGATCTTGAGTCAAGTGGAAATGAATACTTAGATAACTTAAACATTTATCTAAATATAGAGGAATGTGTTAAAAATAGACTTTTATGATTATTTAATTCAAGATTTGACATTTTAAGGATTAATTAAATAAATAAGATTTATTTAATTGAGTGAAGAAAAGATTAAATGAATAATTAAATAATTAAAGTATTTATTTAATTATAGTTGAAAATACGATAAAGATAAATTAAATAAGAATTTATTTAATTTAAGAAGGAGGATAAAGTTAATTAGTGACGTAATTAAATAAAGGAGGTTTATTTAATTAATTAGGATAGAATAAAGATAATTTTAATTAATTAAATAATTAAAGCTATTTAATTAATAGATGAGAAAGGACTTTAGAAAATAATTAAATAATTAACATTATTTAATCACGACCATGAAAATACGAATTATGAAGAAATTGAAGTCGCAGGCTTAGACCAAATTTCAGTGTCTACAAGATGAAATGTTAGAATGAAAAGGGATGCATTAACCCGATTAAATTAATTAGGTTAATGGATGAAAATGATGCAATTAATTAAATAGTTAGGCTAATTTAATTAATTAAGTTAGAAGACAGGTTGAAGAAGAAATGATGTTAGTAAATCTGTTTCGAATCTATGATAATGTTTAGGACATTTTTTAGTGTCTACATTTTTCCCCTCTTTGAAGCGAGCTACCTATTGCTTCGGTTCAAAGAATAACGCTTTTTGAATTAAAACTATTGCTTAACTCAAAAAATACTTTTTTTTCTGATTTCTTAGATGCCGCAGTAGAAGGATAAAGCTGATTCAATGGGCCCTTGAGAAATTAGGCAAAAATATTGAATTTTGGGTTGACTTCTTAATAAAAGGTGAAACGATGCCCTGAGGGTCCAGAAAGGCTTTGGGATGCAAGAATTATGCCAAAAATGCAAAAAATGATGTAAAATTAGGTCCAGTTTGGCAAGATTAGTGAAAATGATGATAAACCCTATCTTCAAGGTTAAATTAGGGCAAAAGACCCTAATTTTCTAGCTTAAATAAGCCCAGAAGGGTCACTTTCAATTCATTTGTGCATTCACACTTAAGAGATTCTTGTTATTTTGAGCTCCGACCCTTCGACAAAATGGCATGCCGAGAGCTTCCAGACACATGTCTGACCGAGTTCGAGAGTTCCAGCGACTTCCAGGAGCAGGACCACTGGTATGTAACTCCAAACTTGATTTGAAATTTGAATTTTTGATGCACATATTACGCTTTGAAATTTAATCTTTGGTGGAGTCACTATATAGTGATGCCTAGATTGAAATTGATGATGCCCAAATGAATTATAGCGACACTATTCGCGATTTAAAATTAGGGTTTCTAATTTTAAATGGTGATGCATGCTTATATGGTGTAGACACCAAAATTTGGTTAGGCCTGCGACTTCCATATTCTTCATAATTCATTTTCTTCATGGTCATGATTAAATAATGTCAATTATTTAATTAATTCATCTTCTTTTATTTCTTCTATTAATTAAATAATCTTAATTATTTAATTAATTCACATTGTCTTTATTCTATCTAATTAATTAAATAAATGCTTTTTATTTAATTATCTTACTAATTAACCTTATCCTTCTTGTCGAATTAAATAAATTCTTATTTAATTTATTCTTTATCATATTTCAACTATAATTAGATAAATTATATTTATTAATTATTCATTTAAAATCCCTTCATCATTTAATTAAATAAATCTTATTTATTTAATTATTCTTCGAATATCGAGTCTTGAATTAATGAATTATTTAATTCATTAATTCTATTTTAACGCATTCTCTATATTTTAGATAATTATGTGAGTTATTAAGTATTCACTTTTACTCGACTCGACATCTATTTTAATCGTTCAGTTAACCTTTGATTTAATGTCTGGTGGCTGTCTCGAGTAATCTCTTCGTCAAATCATGCAATCGTCTAGTTCTAACTCATTTGCGTGCACATGCATATTAATTAAATAGTCTTATTAATTAATTAAATGTTGTGTGCGTTTCGAAAAGAGAGTTGTTATAATCAATCTTTATCTTTGTCATGCAAAGATATTTCTAAGGTTTTCGAATGCCGAACTGAAGATTAAATCATTTATTTAATCTTTAATACTGTCAGTTATCAGAATGCATGACTAATCAGTCAATCTCAAACTGTCCGTTAATCTTTCAATCTTGGCCTGTCGTTCGAATAATCAATTTTCTATAAATTGATTTGTCATTCTTCATTCCAATCTCTCTCGCAAATTTTATAACTTTGGAGAGCACTCAATCTTGAATCTTCAATATTTTGTTAATCACTATCATAGGCTATACTTGCACAAACTTGAAAATCTGAGGGCAATTATACTACACAAGCAAAATGGAGAAGGACAATCGAGATGAATCATGGAAATACGTCTGGAATTGGTGAGATTGTTCTAGTTTTAATTACATTTTTACTTTCCCATGTTCTTTGTTGCTTAACGAATGAATTTGCATTTTAGATTTTAGTATTGCATTGCATGTGTGCTTCTAATCAATCTTCTTTGTTGTCTATTGTGCAAAGCTTTTATTTGGCGTTACATATGGCAACACACTTGTCGATTTAGAAGTTAGGGTTAGGGTATGCTAAAGTTTAAAATGTGACACCCATGTGTCTAGCGATGCATATTGCGATATGCAATGTTAAATGCTTTGGGCGTCACAATTTGAAATTTGAATACAATGATGCTATTGAAAACAACAATGATTTTGTGATTTCTAAGCCGTAAATTTCAAATTGAGTCAAATTTCTTTGATTTCCTGATGTTGTGTACTTAATGGATGTAGGAAGTCTTTCCATTGCTGATGTTGTGGGAGCACAGGCACACCATTTTGGAGAGAATTGGTGATTTGTCAGAGTTGCGCTAGGAGCACCTGGGAGAGATCGGCCTCTGGTATGTCGCGTATGTGCTTGTGATTCAGACACATCTTGCCATGATGACTGCTCTATGTGGGAGATGGCATAGTGAGATGTCGTCTTTCCATCTTTTGAAAGGCGACGGTGACTTTAGAGGACGTATGGCATATATTGTGTTTTCCCATACATGGTGACCGTGTGATTTATGACACTGATCTACTAGGTTTGATGCCTACCTTGAGGTTATGGATATGGATAAGATCGCTTTAGTTACATCAAAAATCAACCTTGAGTCATATAGAGGTCATGTGGCAACCTTCAGAATGATCGGCGCAGCCGTCATTTCAAGTTTGGTTGCCTCAGACATATGCAACAGAGGATTCCGCCCAGGATGGGGCTTGGCGTGGCATCAAATGTTGTATAGGAGGACACTTTTTACATGGGGGCCCATGATGCTAGCTTCCCTATATCATGATTTGCATGATTTTGTGTATTGTGATGGGAGAGTGATTGGTGCAGGGGTGACTCTGCTACATATTTGGGCATGGGAGCACATTGTTGTGCTTTGAACTATTGTTTAGATGGAAGACGTGGAGCCAGATGATCCCATCATTTGGAGATATAGAGGTGTGATCACTTTGAGGCACACTAGACATATTGGGCTCTTGTATTGGTGATGGGTGATTAATGACATGACAGTTTTTCGCTGGTGCCCGTGGCTACAGATGCCGTCATGGTTTGATGATATTCAATAGTTGTACTTTGCCAGGAAGACCCGATATATGCAGGGTCATCAGCATCATATTATTGAGCAATATCTACCAGACAAGGTAGCCTGATAGTTTGGAGAGGTCTAGGGCACACCTGATGATGCTTATAGGGCCCTTTTTGTGAGATCAGCCAGAGAGGTTCCCACATGGGGACCGACCATTCTAGCTCCTAAGGCAATCAAGAGCTTCTGGCAGTTAGTGAATCAGCCTTGGGCGTACGATTAGGGATAGGCGGTAGCTCAAACTACTACATATGATGCTTGGTTCATTTTTCCTTGATGATTGATAGATTTGACAGGTGCTCCTCCATGAGGGAGGCCCAAAGGTAGGGGAGTAGGGAGAGGCATGGGACAGGGTGGCCAAGACAGCCAGGATGGGCAGGTTCCGGGGGCTCCCCCGGTTGTACAATAGTAGTCTCCTCAGCAACCACAGGTACAGCCATAGGTATAGCCATATATAGCACCACCACCACTAGATGTGAGGGATGCATAGATACAGTAGTTGCAGCAACAGGTGCAAACATTGACTGGTGAGCAGGATCAAACCCGCCAACAGATTTTGGGTATCACTGCTGAGTGCGACCAGGCATGGTAGTAGGTGGTAGCCGTCACGACCAAGAGGGATCAAGCTTTGAAGCTGGTATAGGCTGTGACCACTGATGGTGGCGACTCATGGTCAGACTATTTCAACGTGGTTATATAGAGAGGTCGTTACAAAGGCTGCATATTATAGACAACATTATCATCATGATGTACCCATAGCACTGAGACAACCCGATTTTTCACAACGCAGTGATGTACAACCACGAGCAGAGGATCAGCCTGAGAGGCAGGCTAGAGAGGGTAGCAGCCACCAGGGCTAGCTTTTTGATGTGTAGACACTTTTTTGATTTTATCACCCCCATTCTTTATCACATATATACATTCATGGGATCTTTTTTGACAGCCTCGTGGAAATTGTACTTATCATTGATATACATACTCTGATCTAGATTTTGTACCATGACATTCATTTTGTGAGATATATATGATACAAATACAAATGATTTATATGATGTGTTCATCTTATTTCATGCATGGATGGATGAGATGCTTATATTTGATAATGTATGGATGCACTTTACTTGTGTCTATATGATATGCGATGATCATGATATGGCAAGATGCAATGTTATGTTCTTTTTCAATATCTTTTCACGATATGCCATGGAATGAATGATGTGGATGCATTTCTTTCTGTATATTTTCTATGCATGTTTTATGATGATGATGTATGCATGTGGATGTATGGATGCAAATGCTCATGATATGAAACGATTTAAGATGCTTAGAATAAAAAATCTATATTATTCATCATAACTCAAATGATAATGCAGAATGTATGGAATGATATGCAATGATTATGAGATGCATGTATGTTGATGGTTTGTGGATGCATTGATGATGTTTTTATTGACTGTCATGATACTAGGTTAGTGCAAAGAGAAGATAGAAGAATAAAGAATGAATGACTATTGATTTTGATGATCTGAACAAAAGATCCAATGAGTCCATGATCCATTGAGAATTTATTAGGGATGGTGACGATTCAATGTAAAATGCATGATGAATGAAGGATGAGGAGATGCTCAAAATTTGGGATTGGGTTTTTCTGTCGTTCCTTATTGTTTGATATAACACATAGACATGATGCATCAAGGTATTTATAACCAGGACTGCATTGCATCTAGTGTAATGGACTTTGACTCAGCAAATAGATAGGATAGTTCTTGTTCACATCTTGACATACAAAAACCTTGGTGGAATGTAAGTTAGAAGCTTAAAATATATGGGACCAAAGCATTCACAGTAGTCAACAACATACTCCAAACGACCTTCCTACACACAACTAAGCAAGTATGCACTAGGATTATTTTACAAGAGTATCCATAGGCACAACAAATGAAAAGATAATGATTGATGCCCCATTCCTTTCTCTCTAAATCATTTTGTTAGACATCACCGAGAGGTCCTCAGAATGGGTCATTAAGATAAATCATAAGAAAATATCAAAGACAAAAAATCAGTGTTATCTATATCTCTTGCCTATTTTAAGTTTAGCTAAAGTGATAATTGATACTTATGTCCATCGTAGGAAGGTTACATCCTAGGACATGTTTGATCAGGGGTTGTTTGATGTTAGGATGATGATGCTAAGATGAGCCATTGATATAAACTTCACTGACGCATTTACCTATGATCTAGACTTTAGATTTTGACTTTTAGGTTCGCACTTTACAACTTGCTATACTTTCTTTCTACTTGTTTTACCAAAGGTTGAAAGTGATGATCAATTTATTATGGGTGAAAGTTTATTGCGGGTGAAAGCAAAATGGGATGAATGGGTTTTGGATTTTCTAGAATATTTCAATTTTTTTGGTATTTTGAAGATGTTTTGAGGCTATTTTTGGTCTTTTTGAAAGTTTATGTGAATGTAAATAGGATTTTCAGATTTTCTGAGGTTGTTTAGGGTTTTCTGAATATTTGGATGTTTTTATTTTTTGAAATATTTGAATGTTTAGGAGTTTTCTGAGAATTTTTGAGTTTCGACCAAGAACATAACCTAAAGACCTATCCTAGGGGCCTCGGGGGCTAATCAAAGATCAACCTTGCCTACATTATACACGCAGAGACCACCTAGTTCGACTGGCTCGACCCATTTACAAGATGAAAATGTGGAAAGATGAGAGACATTAGTTTATTATGACAGACTCCTAAAGGACTGACCTAGGGTGTCTTGGGGACACATCAATGATGGCCTTACCTATGTTAAAGCTCAGAGACAACGTAGTTCGACAAGGGGACTATTTTTTTTGGATTTTCGATGTTCGACCCTTTTAGGGATTTTGATGTTTTCTGGATGTTTTGGATTTTTCCTTTACAATTTTCTGAATGTTTTTGGATTTTAGCTATACAAGATTTTGCAAATTTTTTTGGATTTTCCGACAAGATAAGATTTTCTGAATGTTTTTAGTGTTTTCTGATAAGATTACGATGACCTCAAGACATAGAAGAACCCTATATGACCCATAACGAAATTCCCCTAGTGTGACATGTTAGCCTACTTCAATAAAGGCAGAACAAACCGACCTTTGGAATATTCCAAGTAGTGCTAAAGGGTTCATGATACCTTACAGTGTCAAGCCATGATAAGGACGCGGATGAGGGATAAATGACGATGCAAAGAATGATAGGAAAAAATAGCCAAAGAATAGATGGAGATGCTTTATTTATGCAAGGCACCTGTTTGCCAGGTTTTCACCAAGGTACTTTCCCAAAGCACCACCAAAGTGGTTTTCACTAGAGGATGATTTTTTTCTTTACTTTTTCAATCCTGTTTCTCTCTTTTTTTTTAATTTTGATCATTTTATGATTTTTTTGTACTTTATGATTTACACCTTTGAAGATTAGGCATATTTTTTTTTGAGATGCAAGTTGTTAGTTGGCTCCTCCAAGGGTTCACCTTTAGGGGTTGACAGTTGGTATTCTCCTGATTCGTAGCTTGCTGTGATGACAAAGGGACCTAACCAGTTAGGTTCAAACTTTCCTTTGTTGTCTTGATCTAGAATATTCTTCTGATTCTGCTTTAGGATGAGATCTCTGACTTGGAACGACCGACATTTGATTCTATTGTTATAACTCTATTTTAGTCAGCCTTGATATACTTGCAAGTGATTAAGGGTGTCAAGACAATGTTCATCCAGTAATTCCAGCTCATTTAGTTGAGACACTTTGTATTCTTCCTCAGTAATAAGGTTTTGTAGTGATACTCGCAATGATGGGAGCTCAAAATAAATAGGTAAGATGAATTCTGATCCATAGACTAGGGAGAAAGGGGTTGCACCTGTAGGTGTGTGGATACTGGTTTGATAAGCCCAGAGAGCGAGATTTAGCTGTAGATGGCAGTCATGACCAACTTCATTAACTATTTTCTTCAGGATTTTTAGGATAGTTTTATTCGTAGCCTCAACTTGACCATTTCCTTGGGGATAGTACTAGATAGAGAATTGATGTTGGATATTGAATCTTTGGCATAGCTCTTTCACATCCTGATTTTTAAAGGAGGTTTTGTTATTTGAGATAAGATTTTGAGGAACACCATAACAATAGATAAGGTAATTTAGGATAAACTTGGAAATCTATTTCCTTGTTATGTAGGTCATAGGAATGGCTTCTACCCACTTAGTAAAGTACTCAATGGCAGTTCTGATAAAATTATGGCCATTGGATGAGGTTGGGGTGATTTTTCCTATGAGGTCTAGACCCCATTGTGAAAAAGGCCATGGTGTGATCATTGGCTATAATTCTTGAGTTGGAGCATGGATCAAATCCTCATGTTGTTGACACTGGATGCATTTCCACACATATTGATGAGATTCTTTTTCCATGGTTGGCCAATAGTACCTTGTCCTCAACAGTTTCCTAGCTAATGTCATACCGCTAGAATGGGACCTACATATGCCATTGTGTACTTTTGTTAAAGGAATTAAGGCTTCCTATTGGTTAAGACATCATAGCAATGTCCCTTTGATGCTTCAATGATAAAGGGTATCACCTAGGATCATGAATTGGGATGCCTTTTTAATAAACGTCCTTTTAAGGTTCGGGGTGATATCAGATGGGAGAGTTCCTCTATTAAGGTAAGTAAAGATGTCATGATACCACAGGGATCCAGGACCAACAATGACACACACGAATTCAGATTTAGGGTTTTCAAAAGTTGGTATATGAGAAGTTGTTCTACCAAGAATTCACATTGGAGGATGTTGTTCGACATGTCTAGTAGTGATTTGATTGTTGCCATGGCATTTGTTGCACTATTGTTCATGCAAGGAATTTTCTCAAAAGTTATGTTTATGAAAAGATCTTTGAGATTCTCCACCATCATTTTGTAAGGAGTGAGCTTGTCATCTTTAGTTTGATAGTTGTCATTGACTTGGTTGATAACCAACTGTGAGTCTCCATAGACTTTCATCTATTGGATTTGCCATTGAACTGCTATCCTTAGACCTATGATTAAGGCTTCATACTCAACAATGTTGTTGGTACACATGAATGATAGGCTATAGGATTTTCGGATGCAATCACCTTGAGGGGTGATGAAGATAATGCTTGCTCTTGATCCATGTTGGGTGAACGATCCATCAAAGTACATCTTCCACTAAGTTGTGAGATTGATAAGGAACATTGATTCATTAGGAAGCTCAGATATCAAAGGGTTCTCAGCATAGATAGGTGCTTTTTCTAGTTGGTCTGTGATCACTTGTCCTTTGATTGATTTGCATTCTACATACTCTATGTCAAATTCTATTAATATCATCACCCATTTAGCCATTCGTCCTGTGAAAGTTGCTTTGGATAACATATATTTTAATGGATTAATCTTTGCAATAAGCTTGATTTGATGTGACAAGATGTAGTGCCTAAAATTTTGTGAAGAAAAAACTACTGCTAGAAATGCCTTCTCAATGGGAAAATAGTTCACATCATATCCCACCAAGGTTCTACTAATATAGTATATGGCTCTTTCCTTTCCATTTTCATCATGTTGTGCTAAAAGATCTCCTAGTGCTACTAGTGTTGTTAAGATATATAGGATCAGTGGCTTGTTCAACATTGGTGGCATGAGTACTGGAGGTGTTAGTAAATAATCTTTGATATGCTGGAAAGCTTTATCACACTTGTCATCCCACTTGTAGGTTATCCCTTTATGGAGAAGATGTGAAAAGGGGTGAATTTTATCTGATAGTTGTGCTATGAACCTTCTGATGGACTGCAATATTCCTTGTAACCCTCTCATTTTCTTTAATGTTTGTGGTGGTTCCATGTCTAGGATGGATTTTACCTTTGATAGATCAATTTCTATCCCTCTTTGTGAGACAATAAAGCCAAGAAGTTTCCTTGATGTGACCTCAAACACACACTTTTTTGGATTCAATCGTACCTTGTATTCTTCAAGCCTGTCAAAGATAGGTCCTAAGACTTGTATGTGCTCACTTATCTTTTTTGATTTTTCCAAAATATCATCCATATAATCTTTAATTGTTTTGTGGATCATGTCATGAAAGATGAGGGTCATTACTATTTGATAGGTTTCTCTTGGATTCTTTAACCCGAATGGCATCACATTTCGGCAATGGGTTCCCCATGGACAAGTGAATGCAGTTTTATGTTGATCCTCTTTGGCGATTATGATTTGATGATAGCCTGAAAAACCATCCATAAGTGATAGAATTTCATGCCCAACTATTAAGTCCACAAAGAGATCGGTGTTAGGAAGAGGGAAATCATCCTTTGGGCATGCTTTGTTTAAGTCTTTGAAATTAGTACAGATTCTAATGGCCCCAGTGGGTTTTGAGACTAGTACCAGGTTTGAAACCCACTCAAGATTATCTATTGGTTGGATGAATCCAATGTCAAGAAGCTTTTGTAATTCTAGTTTAACCAAAAGTGCAATTTGAGGATGCATTTTCCTTAATTTATGCCTAACTGGTTTGGCTTCAGAATAAAAAAAGTGCTAACTGTAAAAACTACATATCTGTGTGATGACCTGAGTTTTACTTCTTCTCTTCGCTGGCAAGCTCTTTCTTCCCAATCCAATTTTAGCAAAAAAAATTTAGGCTTTTTTCCCAATTTGACTGGAGTTTTTTTCTGCCACTACTGACTTCTTTGGATGCATTGCACTAAGGGGGAGATTGAATCCCTCATCCTTGGGCACCTTAGAAAGGTTTTCACCGTCAGATGCATCCTTTGTTTTTACTATTTTAGGATCAGAGAGTGCCACCAGGTGGTTTTAACTCAAATATTTTCATGTTAGTTGCATTTCATTAATTTTGCGACTGAAGGATTCAATTGTATCCCCATAGTATTCCCCTATGTCGAGCTCTATGTTGAAGCCTGCTTTGTGATCTGCCCATGATAAGTTGTCACAGAGTCCCATGAATTCTGAGATCACTTCATCATTTTCGAATAAATCTAGAATGGGTGGTCCTTTTTGGTCCATGTCAATGAGTTGTGGGTATACTAGGCGTATTTCAGTTGGTTGGTTGCTTGAGACAAAGGATGTTATGGATATCATAAAGAGGGTGTTTTTCTGAAATAGACCAAAAAAATCAAGGGAAAGGTCATCTAAGGTTGTATCACATGATGTAGGTGACCAAGAGGAAGCCTCAACTTGTTTAGCAGAAATACCTTTGCCAATAAGTGTGAACTTGCTAGTAGTACAACCCAAGCCAATATTCTTTATTCGTTTCTCAAGAACGATGGGTTCTAGTAAACCATTGTCATTTTGTCCTAGCTTCTCATTCTTGTTATATCCCATGCTTTTCATTAGCTGCAAGCCTTTGTTTTCATCTTCCATGGGAAGAACAAGGATAGGTTGTTCATATTGATAGAGGAGTTTAGAGATATCTTCCTCATTGACATTTTCTTGATTCAAATCTCCCCATTTGGTGAAGGTAGTAGCTGCCATCTTGATTGTTTCAGGTTCTTTAGTGCTAAATGTGGGTTTCCCATGTGACTAAGGAGATCAAATAGGTAACTTTCCCTAGAAAAAGGTGTCTTTCAATAGTTTATAGTTTCCACAACCATCATCCTAGATCACTGCTTATACATCGAGTATACTTTGCACAATGGGAATTTTTGTTGCTGAGGTGGAGGCTAGGGATGATGGGCCAACAAATGAGCTTGATGGTGTAGGCCCTTCATCATTTTTAGGTATTTTGGGGATCTTATAGAACTTGGATTCAAGACTTTTGCAATAGTAGAAAGGCCCAGGATCTCCATGGATAGTGATTTCTCTGCCTTCGAAAGGAAACCTCACACACTGATGATAGGTTGAGGCTACAAATTTTAGAGCATGGATACAGGGTCAACCAAGCAGTATGTTATATGGAAGATCAAGATCAAGCACTTGGAATGTAGTTTTTGCAATAAGAGGTCCCACTTGGATTGGAAGTGTAATGATTCCTTGTGATACCCGTTCTTGGTCATCATATGCTCTAATGGTGGTACTTTTTCTTCTTCTCAATAATCTTCTGAATAGCCTAGATTTTTTATCAACTACAAGATATAAATGTTCAAACCAACACCTCCATCTACCAAGACTTTTTTGACCTTGTTTTTATGAATGGCAACCTCAAGGTGTAAAGCACGGTTATGATATGGTTGTGATGGTAGGCCTTGCTCTGAGAAGGTGGGAAGATGGTTGGTGATATTCCCCACCATAGCTTGAAACTAATTGCTATCAATGTTCTTAGGAACAGATGAATCAAACAAGGCTTTTTCCAATATTTCTCTGTGTGTGGGGGATAACCTTAAGAGTTCTAAGATTGATATTTGTGTGGGGTCTGCTTAAGCTGATCTAGAAGATTGTACTTGCTAGGATTAGATGTGGGAAAAGTAGGTTGTGTCCTAGATTGAAATGGGACTCCTTTAATGGTTATTTTTCCATGTCGTGTGGTGACTCCACATTCTGTTCTAGCTCCTTTGATGGTGACAATAGTGATAATGCTATCGTAGGAGGCAACTACATTGGAATAGGTATGTTGCACATTGGTGTAATCCTTAGATTTTTCGTTGTTGTTTGCTTTGTTATGATCCAACATAGGGTTCTTGTATATATTAAGATTGTGGTTCCCAACTGGTGCCTCAACATATATGGTATTGTTTTCTATGAGGTCTTGGATGATATTCTAAGTTTCATGTAGTTTGTTGTTTTGTGTCCTTTGATTTTGTGAAAGTCACAGAGATCACGTTTGTTGTACCAGGATGGCTTCTCTTGTGGTTCTTCATAGTTTTCAAAGTTGGGTAGTGTAATCAAATTTGGCTCTACCAACTTCTTCATGATCATTTCGATGGGTTCTTATAACTATATGTACTTGTGTTTGGGATAGTTGTTCCTGTTAGTGGTTTTCCTTTGTTGCATGTTGATGTTACTGATCTAATTGTTCTAAGGAGGTGTTGTTTGTTGCACAGTCAGATGGTTGTTAGCAAATTGATTGCTATTGGGTCTAGGAGCACTTAGTATGACCTTAGTGTCTACTACACTGTCACTTGTTACATTTTTGTTATTTTCCCAAACACGAGGTTTCTCATTCAAACTAGTTGAAGGACGATTGTCTTTGTAAGATTGAGTATTTCCTTGTGAGATTAGATATTTTTCGATGTTAAGGGCTCTAGGGACAAGTTCATCATATGATGTGATGCATTGCATTTTCAAGTGGAATGAAAGATTCAGATCTAGATTGGCTATGATGATTCCCACTTGTTGTTCATCAAGAAGATGCCACTTGCTTTTACTATCTATCTCCATCGTTGTAAGAAATTAGCGAAATTTTCTCCTTGATTTTGTCTAAGAGTGTATAATTCTTCTAGACTGGCGTCCATGTCAATATTGAAGGAGTAGTGATCAATGAATTTATCAATGATTTCTAGAAAAGTTTTGATACCAGGAGGAAAATGAGAAAATCAATCCATAGCATGACATGTTAAACTTCGAGGGAAGAGGTGCATTAGATATGAATCGTTGTAAGACACCTCCATGTACATGATGTTAAATTATTTGATATGGTCCACAGGACTTCCTCTCCCTTTATATTTGTCAAATTTAGGGATTTCAAAACTAGGAGGGAATGGTATCATTGCTATGTTTCAGTCAAATGGATAAGGACACAAGTTTTGTATATGAGGTTTCTTTTTCTTTCCCATCCGATGGTCTTGCATTTCTTGTGAGAGTACTTTCAATTATGATGCTAGATCGTCATATGGTGGGATGATAGATGAGTTGTATGGGGTGTATGGTGGTGTGAGATTTTGTGAAGATGATGGGGGTATTGATGTATATGTTCCCAATGCTTTTGGATAATAAGAACCTTGTTGTTGTTGTCACTATTATTGTGATAAGGTTTCTTGTTTGGCTTGATGTTGTTGTTGTTGTTCTAAGGCTACTTTTTGTGCTAAGGTTGCTTGTTGTGCTTGATGTTGTTGTTGTGCTAAAGCTACTTTTTGTGCTTGATGTTGTTGTTGTGCTAAGGCTACTTGTTGTGATTGATGTTGTTGTTGTGCTAAGGCTACTTGTTGTTGTTTCTGTTGTTGGATGGCTTGTTGATAGGCTTTTTGTGGTTATTTTAAGGCTAAGGCATGCGCTTGCAATGTTGGATTAGGTTGTTGTTGAGACATCTATGAAGGGTTATGGATATTGATGTTTTGAGTGGGTAATGGATTGTTGATGAGAGGTGGAGGGTTCCTTTGGTTCAACATTCCTTGTAAGATGGTAGAATGAGGTGGAGGAATGTATGTTTGTGTTCCTGATTGATTTGGCATAGTAAAGGGGACTATGGGAAAAGATGATGTCATTAAATGTTGCAATGGAAATGACACACTAGGACCTTGAGTCCATTGATTGAAAATATTTCCTTGTCCCATGTTTTGAAGATTTCCTTGTGTCAAATATGTAAACAAGGGATTTGTAATCAAGGTACTTCCTAGATTGATAGAACTCGTAACCAAGGGATTGTTTTGAGGTGGATTAATAGTGGATGAGGTGGAAGTGTTAGATGGCATGGATGAACCCACCGGAGGGTTGGATAAAGATGTCCCTATTTGCATTAAAGGTTAGTTCTATGCTATGGTATTGAAATTCCCTTATGTGTTGTTTTGAGATACTTGGTCTATACCACTTTGCATGATGATGGGAATACTTGTGGTACTCATAGGTGTGGATGAATAAGGGTATCCCCAAAATGTCGAAGTGGTTGTGGAATAATGAAGTTCAATTGGTGTGTGTAGCTATTTTGGAGCTTCGGGAACATGAGGAGCACCAAAAGTAGGTGTCCAAGCAGTTGTTGGAGGTGGAGGATTAGTGTCAAGGGTACCCACATGTGTACTACTTTCAAATGGTGAAGTGTGACGAAAGTCTTTAGCAAGGCTGGTTGCAAGACTAGGAATGTAGGTTTCATTTATCCCTAGCGATGGCGTTGTGAAACTTTGTGTTAAATTCTATGCTACAAATGTCGGGGAGATAGGAGATACAATTTCAAAGCCTTGATGTTCCATAATTTCCTCCCTAGTAAGCTCAAATGGGTTATTTGTGACATCTTCAATCTCATACGGCCCTGAAGGAGATGACGGTTGTTGTGACAAGGTAATGTGACTTCTAGGATCAAATTCTAAAGGATTTGGATCATTTGAGGTAAATGTAACTTTGGTTTTCTCATGATTCTCTTGTGTTGTGATCTAGTCTTTACCATAAATTTTATGTCACCTATGGGAGAGTTGTGTTGAGTTTTGTAATGTTTGAACTCTCTAGTTGATTCAAATCTAGGCAAAAGGGACACTCTAAGTCTTTTGGGAGTAATGATGATAATGGGGGATGAAAATATGAGTGATGTGGGAAGTGATCTTTGCAAATGTTTTGGGACAACACTTTTGTCTTGAGTTTGATGCTTTGATGTTGGGATAAAGGATGCTAATGAACTTAGAAATATTTAGGGTAGACTGTGACCTTCAAGATAAACTAGTTCAAAGATGATAACCAACTTAACTAAGTGCATGGAAAATGATACATTTCAAATACAATGTAGCTAAGTTAGCAGTTGGTTTGATTTTAAGTCACAAAGTGTTGGTGTACTCAAAAATTTCTAGAAAACCTAAAAATTTCACAGTCTCAAAATTCAACCGAATCAACATCATCGGAAAGAAATCACTGATACGATCCTGACACAACTTGAATGGGATCAAAAGGAGTTCGTACATAGAAGTTATGCTCAATCAAAGGTTCGGTCAACATAAGTGAATCATGTGCCGATACAAGGCTGAAAAATAGATCATCTCCAAATCAGGAAAAAGTAGTCTCAGATTGAAGGGCTCGTCAATACGGTTCTGACACCTTTTGAATTGCATAAAATGGAGTCCATATGAGCAAGATAGAGCCAGTCAATTTCCAAAAGGGTAGGTTGACCTGTACGGTCGGCGGATATAGTCAACATTATTGCTGACGTGCAAGACAAGGTGACGTGGTAGATGATGACATGGCATAAGCAATTGAGGGCATTTATCTTATTTAAATTATAAATTAAGCCCGAAATATATGAGCTAAACCCTTTAAAATAAAATGCATAAATATTTTAAAAGGGCTTTAAGACTTTAAAAGGTTTATAAAAGATATTTGAAACATGAAGCCCAAATCTATAAAGATTTTAAAAGAGGAAAATATCATAAAATATAAAAGCTCGAATCTTAAAGGATTTAAACGTAATTTTAAGGGTCCATTATTAAAAGATAATCCATATCCCTATTTTTAAGGCTTGAAATCCATATCCCTATTTACATGGATTATTAAAAGATAATCCATATCACTATTTACATGTTAAGATTTGTGAGAATATCCTAAGGGGTTTTTAGGATAATTTTAAAAGGTGTTTATCAAATTGAAATGATATTGTATGCGAAATATTGTAAAGCCCAAAATTATAAGGGCTATTTATTTTAACGGGTGTATTATTTTTAGGGGATTTACTGTTGTAAATGGGAGATTGGGATAATTTGAAAATCATATGGTTTTAAACCATATTAGAAAAAATCAAATGTATAAAAAGGGGAAGAGTTTGGCCTTTCAGGGACATTGGAAATTATTGTGAAATGTGGAGAACTCTTTTGGAGAGAATAATAGGCTTATTGGAATTAGGCAAAGGAGGAGATTATTGTATACACGAAGATATTTGGAGTGTCTTCAGGTGTTGAGAGAGATTGTGAGAGGTTTTTATGCCAGTTTTTGGACGCATTTTTGATGTAACAAAGAAAATTCAAGTTTGGCATCATTAATGAAACTAGTCCATCATTGAGAAGCAAACTTGAAGATGTAGTCCTGATTGGACGAACTCTGTTATCAAGCTCGTGTTCCTCTCTCTCTTCTGTCTTATTCTTCTTCTCTCTCCTATCTTTCATTCTTCATTTGTTTTCTAATTACAACACTTTAGTAATTAGTTAATTTCATTAAGTTATATAAATGTGAACCTAGTTTGTAATTTCAACATTTAAACAACATAGTCACACAATTCTGTTGGACCAGGATTAACTATAATTTAAGTTAATTTGCAAGTTAATTGTAAACCTCTAATTACATATCAAAGTGGTATCAGAGCCTCTTAACAAGAAATTGCAAAAGTGAATGTTAACCAGGTTGAAATTGAAGCAAGGAGAAGGTGCACTTACAGAGTTCAATCTTGAGACTAGAAAACAAAGGTCTTTTCCACGATCAGAAATGGCAGCTGAACAAAGTCCTATGGAGCTTGATGAGAAATATTTCTAGAAAGAATTTCTCGAAATGAAGGCTATGATGGAAGTTCTTTTCCAAGAGAGACAAGAGCGACATAAGAAAAAGGAACTCAAGAACATAAAGAAGAATGAAGGTGAATCCACTTCAAAAGATGATAAAGGTAAAGGAATAGGAGGTGGTAGTGACCCTCTTAAACCTCCATCCCCATCTTCTTCTTCATCCTCTTCATCTTCTTTGTCTACTTATTCTTCAAACAAGAAACAACCTATGCTACTTGAATCTAATGCTCCTTTGTTAAAGCTTGATGTTAAGTTTGAATTTCTAACTTATAATGGAGAACTAGATGCATAAAAACTTGATAATTGGATAAAAAAAATTGAAGTTTATTGTAGAATTCAAAAGTTTATTGAGGATTCTTGAAAAATCCAATTAGCCACTCTTCGTCTGGGAGGCACAACCTTAATCTAGTGGGAGAGCAGAACTCAGGAAGATCTAAGATGATATGGTAAAATTAGTTTTTCTTGGTGTGAGTTTATAGTTGCATAAAAGAAACAGTTCTATCCATTAGGTCATATGCAAAAAGTAGTAATGAATTGGAAATCATTAAAGCAAGAGAAAGGACAAAGTATACAAGATTATACATAGGAGTTTAGGAAAAGAGCTTTAATTTTGGGCATTCAATTATATACATAAGAAAATTTGTTAAAGTATATAGGTGGATTACATGAAAAGTTGAGGCATACAATACTTATGTTTAATCCAACTAACCTTGATGAAGTTAGTGTGCAATCCATTCATCTAGAAATAAGCTCCAGGAATAGCCATAACGGTCTCTTAATGGAATCCAATAAACACAAAGGGATCAAGAAAGGGAAGGAGAAAATGTAGTGGAAAACTACTGTAAAGAAAGAGGAGGATAAGCCTTATTGCTCACATTGCAAGAAGAAAGGGAACATAGATGCAAAGTGTTGGAAATTGCATCCTGATCAAAAACCGAAATGGTTCAAGGATTGAAAGGGTAAGCAAAAGACTGCAACTATCATGCATGATCTTGGATCAGATTCTGATGATGAAACCAAGATCACAATTGTAGGTATAAAAGGTAACATTCTTGTTATCAGTACTAGTTCCCATGCTTCTTCTATAAAGTGTAAAAAGTACCTATTGAAAGTAAGAGGAATGAATTGTTTCATATAAGGGCTATTGCAAAACAAAATAAGATTGATGCACTCATAGATAGTGGATCACAAGTGAATCTAATCTCTGAACAAGTTAAGAAATTGGGATTAAAAACAACTCCTCATCCTAAGCCATATCCATTGGGTTGGGTGCATGATAATTCTCAGCTACATGTGTTAAAGCAATGTAAACTCTGATTTGCAATCACATCCAAGTTTATAGATGAGGTAGAGTTAGATGTAATTTTTCTTGACATCTGTGGGATGGTTCTAGGTAGTCCTTACTTGTATGATAGAAAAGCCATTTTCTATAGGGGACATAACAAGTATTATTTGTTTAAGGATGGAATTGAATATATTGTAAAAGCTCATCACATGAAGAATGATAGATTTGTTGTAAACATGGGGCATATGAAGATGATTGTAAATGCAAGCAATGCTTTAACTCTCATGTTTGTAACAACTAGTGATACTAAGCATGAAGATGATAGGGTGTCACAGACAACATAGTGTGAGGATTAGTTGCAAACACAGTTAAGCCTTTAGCCAAAAGTGGTAAAAGAGGGTTTGAATGATTCATTTTCTAGCAATGTTCCTATTCAAGAGATCCAACACGTTGATACTTTTTCCTTCACATCAGTTTATTCAGTACTGTTGCTTGTTATTCTACTAGTTAGTTCTATGTGGATGATGGATGTGACAGTGAATATTGATGAATATGTAGTTAATTGTATCAACAATGCTATCTCATTTTTCTTCGTGTTTGTGATGGGTCAGATGTTCAAGATTCTAGCAAGGTGGACATATGGTACTGAGAAAGTGGGGTGACAATGCCCTAGATCAAATTCTATGTAAAAATAAACTTTTGGTGGTCCAAAAGCTTCTCAATGGGGAGGAATGATCCAGTGGATCCAAAAAACCTAAAAATTTCACAGTCTCAAAATTCAACTGAATCAACATCATCGGAAAGAACTCACTGACATGATCCTGACGCAACTTGAACGGGCTCAAAAGGAGTTAGAATTTATGCTTAGTCAAAGGTTCGGTCAAATAGGCGAATCAAGTGCCGATACAAGGCTAAAAAATAGATCATCTCCAACTTAGGCAAAAGTAGTCTCAAATCGAAGGGCTCGTCAATATGGTTCCAACACCTTTTGAATCACGTCAAACATAGTTCATATGAGAAAGATAGAGCCGAACAAAGTTTCCAAAAGGGTAGGTTGACCTGTACAGTCAACGGATATAGTCAACAGGTATAGCCAACATTGTTGCTAACATGTCAAGACAAGGTGATGTGGTAGATGATGATGTGGCATAAGCAGTTGAGGGTATTTATCTTATTTAAATTAGAAATTAAGCCCGAAATATATGAGCCAAACCCTTTAAAATAAAATGCATAAATATTTTAAAAGGGCTTTAAGACTTTAAAAGGTTTATAAAAGATATTTGAAACATGAAGCCCAAATCTATAAAGATTTTGAAAGAGGCAAATGTTGTAAAATATAAAAGCCCAAATCTTAAAGGATTTAAACGTAATTTTAAGGGGATTATTAAAAGATTATCCATATCCCTATTTTTAAGGCTCAAAATCCATATCCCTATTTTTAAGGCTTGAAACCCATATCCCTATTTACATGGATTATTAAAAGATAATCCATATCACTATTTACATGTTAAGATTTGTGAGAATATCCTAAGGGGTTTTAAGGATAATTTTAAAAGGTGTTTATCAAATTGAAATGATATTGTACAGAATATTGTGAAGCCCAAAATTATAAGGGCTATTTATTTTAACGGGTGTATTATTTTTATGGGATTTACTGTTGTAAATGGGAGATTGAGATAATTTGAAAATCATATGGTTTTAAACCATATTAGAAAAAATCAAATGTATAAAAAGGGGAAGAGTTTGGCCTTTTAGGGACATTGGAAATTATTGTGAAATGTGGAGAACTCTTTTGGAGAGAATAATAGGCTTATTAGAATTAGGCGAAGGAGGAGATTATTGTATACACGAAGACATTTTGAGTGTCTTCAGGTGTTGAGAGAGATTGTGAGAGGTTTTTATGCCAGTTTTTGGACGCATTTTTGATGTAACAAAGAAAATTCAAGTTTGGCATCATTAATGAAAGTGGTCCATCATTGAGAAGCAGACCCAGAGACATAGTCTTGATTGGATGAATTCCATTATCAAGCTCGTGTTCCTCTCTCTCTTCTGTCTTATTCTTCTTCTCTCTCTTGTCTTTCATTCTTTATTTGTTTTCTAATTTCAACACTTTAGTAATTAGTTAATTTCATTAAGTTATATAAACATGAACCTAGTTTGTAATTTCAATGGTTAAACAACATAGTCATGCAATTTTGTTGGATCGGGATTAACTATAATTTAAGTTAATTGTAAACCTGTAATTATAGATCATGGATGAAGTGAAGGATGAAATTTTGATGAAGGGGTGAGTGAGAGGTTTGAACCATTGTTAAATTTAAAGTGAACCTTTGTTTTGAGAAGACCAAGGTAGTGAGAATGATGCTAGACCTCTAAAATGTTCAAATCTTAAAGAAACAATGTTGATTTTAGATGAGAGGATGGATGGGAATGTTTAGACTTGTTCGGATTCTCCTAGCTCAAGCATAAAAGTTTCTTAACAAGCGATAGCGATTGTGATAAAGTATCGAATCCCACATCCTACTAAACTATGCACTACAATATCTATGTTTGCAATGACGGGATGGAGATATTCCCCTATGGATTTTGATTGTTCGATGAATCATTTATAGGAGTTCGATGTCATGTGAAAAGATCAAGATTTTGACTCCAAAAGAATGCATATAATTTTTTATTGTACCTTGAAGCGTGTCCATAAATTTTTTCTACCAACCTGTCTCTATTTCTGTGAAGTGCTAAAAGGTGTTTCTTGAAAGCTTTTGGAGTGAGATGCCTAAGTCTAAAATGATGACCTGTAGACCTTACCTTAGGGATCCTGATTTTATGTGAGATCATTTACAAATAGTTTAATTTTATGGAAGAAAGGGAGATATTTATTGTCGCACAATAGGTGGTAATGTGGGTCTTCCATCCTTAATATCAGCTTGTTCCTCTTCATCTAAAATGGTTGTTGTGTTTCTCCACTGTGTATTTGTTTCCTTTGTTTCAAAAGTGAAGCTTCTCAAACTACTAATGAGATCAGTTTGTTCTCCGTTAATGAGTTCAAAGTTTGGCTAAATTATAGCACCTGGAAGATCAGGTTGTTCAATGGGAGTGATCGGTCTCCAAATAGTCATGTGGGGTTCATTTGTCAATTTATCTTGCTTAAGTGAATTGATTTTACAAACACTTGTCTTGATTATGTTTCCAAACTAAATGTTTATGTCAAAAACATCATAACTTTCACAATGTCCATTTCGTGAAAATTATGAGATTAGAGCCATAATTTTCCTATGTTGTCTTTGGGAAAATATGGATTTGAGATTAATGTCAAGATATTTAGAAATTTCTAAGGATTAATCCTTAGGACAAGCACTAATATCAAGGCTAACTCAAGAAGTCCATATTTGAGACAAAGTGTTTGAAATTTTGAGGATGATAGTGAATGTTTTTATATCATTTTGAAACCAAGCAAAGTGTTAAACTGACTCTCAATCATTATAATCCTAGGATATAAATGGCCATATTTTTTGAGTCCCCACTCGGATTTCTCCAAACACTAGACAATGAGAACAGTTAGAGATTCGGCGACACTGGCTCCCCTCCATGACACGCTTCTCAGGACCACCAAATCTCAAAATCCTTAAAATACAGAGATCAAAAGGATTTTTTTGTTTCTACAATTGACTGGTACAAATGTGGGGAGACTTTAGAATGACCGTTCTTGCACCAACAAATATTTTAGGATTTTGGATTTCTAAACAAAGGATTTTAATAAGGGCTTTCATTCAAGGTGGCCATACATGTGGCAAGATTAGCTCAAGATTATGGAGAATCAAGATGCCTCCCAATAGCTTCCTAAGAAGATATTTTAACGTATCAAATAGATACCAAGGGTGGCACTTGTCAACATGACACATCCACACTTGTTTATGATTTTCATCACAAACACATTTTTATATAGCGACTCGAAAGAGCTTGGCTTTAGCTCATTACTGCTTGGGTCATTCCCTTGGGGTGAGTAATTTTTCCCACCAAGGCAGGCCCTCTAAAGATAAACAATAGTGAGGAAGTACATCCATAGTTCTATCATCTTTGCTTGCATGAACAAAGAGAGAACACACGCTATGCCTTTTTATCACACTCACAAGGGGGTTAAGTTTTAATCTAAATTGAAAGATGTAGGTGATTTTTCAAAGTGTTAAGGAATGTTTCTGTTTCTCAAGATTTCCAAATGGTGCAAGAGAATTGCATACACATCCACTAACAACGTTGAAAACCACAAAACATAACAAACATTTGTAAATTTTAACCCTTCAAAGTAGTGATGAGTTCGTTTTAAGCACCGATTGAAAAATGAAGCTATCTTGTTCAATTTTGAGCCCAAAATAAAATGATTATGTGAAGATTCAATTTTATCCAACTTTGAGTGTTCATTTCAAAACCAGTTGAAAGTTAGTGTGTTTCCTAAAGCAGAAAATAGAAAGTATAACATTGGGTTATAATTTCCCCAAAGCATCAAACACTAGTTACAATCATAGAATTTTTAAGATAGAAAAGCTTTCTTCACTTTTGTTCCATGTCTTTGAACCTGCAAAACCCTGTTAGCCTAACAAGCACAACATATTCAGAAGCACATTAGTGGTTAGATAAATCCAATAAATTAAATCACATGTCGAAAAAATAATCATAAAATTTCTTACCCTAGCTGGGCGTCATTGAACAAAGTGGCATCATAATTTGAAGTATGGGCATCGCTCTGGTGAAAATGGGTGTTGCTCTGCAATAGGAACAGTGAGAATACTAGTGTCACAATTTTTTCAAGCGTCGCTTCTCGCAGTGGCGTCATAGTTTAAAATTTGTAGGCATCACTCTGGTGAAGTTTGGGCATCACTGTTTGAAATTTTTGATACCTCTAGATTAAATAAGTGTTGCCAGATTTAAATCAGCGTTGGTGCATTAATTCGGTGTCAGGATTTCAAATTGTGGTGGCATCGCTATATGGTGACACTCTTCAACAAGTGTCACTATTTGAGATTTGGGCGTTGTTACAACCTGCAAAACAACAAACAAACAAAATTTGAGCTAAAAAAGTGTTAATGGTTTTCCCTCCTAGCGCCAGAATGTGAGACAAGGATTGTCAGTGAGGGTTGATTACACTTAATCCATGATGAATTGAAGCATAATTTACCCAAATAAACCCGCATCTACCAAACAAGATCATTCAAATATAAAAGATTAAACTAAGCATTTAGTTGAAAATGAAAGCTACAAAATACATACAAAATAGTAAGTTCCTACTCTAACCCATTTGAAACTTATCCTATTTTGGAATTGGTGTCGTGTTGATGTGAAACGATGACCCTTTCCCAATTCCATGATCAGTGAGCTTATTTCAGTCGATTCTATGGAAGAGAGTCGATAAAACTATTGTGATTTATGTATGAAAACCTAGTTTATGCTAAAAATGAACATGATGCAAGCTAAGTTACCATGATTTTATACTAAAAATACATTGATTATGCTATTTCTAAGCTAATCTAAGCTAATTCTAAGATACAAGATGAAAACCCTAATTTATAAACAATCTAAGATGGATGCATGGAAGCCATTAATGGATGCTCTAAGCTATGATGCAATTAAAATTAGCTAAGATAAGCTAAAAAGTGAGTGAAATATGAGTGTGAGTGCATATGAATTCAACAACATGACTTTACAATTGAAAGATGGATCCATTTGTCTCCAAATAGTGACCTATTTATAGGAAAGAAAATGAGAAATGGAGGGTTGAGATTGAAGAGATTAATCAACGGTCTAAGATGAAGGAGATGAGAGGCATGGATCATGGATTCTCATCAACGGATGAGAATGCATGATGAGATTTAATCAAGGGTTCACACTTGCCTCAAACAAACACACTTTTAAGCTACTCACACAAGTCAAAGGTGACTTGTTCAAAAGGTTCAAGGTTAAAACTTGCTTAAGAAGCCAAGTGAAAATATCCCTTTTTCAAATGATGAAGGAATAAGAATATTCCTTAGAATTTTCCTTTGGGTGAGGAAAAAAGGCATTTTTCAAATTAAAAGAAAACTTTAATTGTGAAAAAAGGGAGATAAAGAATATTCTAAGGGAATATTCCCTTTTAGAAGAAAATTAGTTTTATTGCTAATTAAACAAGGTTTAATCATGCAATTAGGGGATTTGGAGGAATAAAGTGATATTTATTCAATAATTTAATAAATGGGGAGGAGAGAGAGATGAAATGATATTTAATTAAATAACTTAGGGTTATTTAATTAAATAAGATTGCTTAGGAAATTAAATTAAATATTTTGATTTATTTAATTTAATGAGATGAAATGTTAGCATAAAAAGGGATGAATTAACCCGATTAAATTAATTAGGTTAATGGATGAAAATGATGCAATTAATTAAATAGCTAGGCTAATTTAATCAATTAAGCAAAAAGAAGATGGGTTGAAGAAGAAATGATGTTAGTAAATCTGTTTCAAATGTATGATAACATTTAGGACATTTTTCAGTGTCTACAGTAAGAGGAAGCTTTTTCCTTTTATATTTGAAGCAATGTGGCTAAGACACCATAATATTAAATAGTGCATTAATGAATGGTGGCAAGTAAAAATTGAGCCCATAGTGCAATGTTCAAAACAACCAAGAAATTAGCATACATTAAGAAAATGGTCAAGAGATAGAATAAGGAGTTTTTTGGTTAGATCTTTAATGAAAAGAAAGTGGTGATTCAACACCTAGATGAGGTTCAATATGATATTCAATCCAATGGTATGATTGATTCGATCTAGTTTGAGGAAGATGTCCTTTCTCGCCTCCAAGATATCATTTCCAAGGAGGAAGACTATTGGAAACAACAATCTCAAGTGGTTTGGCTCAAATATGGGGATCACAATTCCAAATTCTTTCATCTCTCTGCTCTGAAACATAAACCCTCCAATAGGTTAAGCTTGTTCCTTTTGATGGTTTGTAGCTAGTTGTTGATGGGAAAATTTGTAATGTTGCCTCAGATTTCTTCGCTAACATGTTGAAAGTTGACCTTTTTCTAGATCAAGATTCAAATAATAATTATCTGGAGGTTATTCCAAGCATCATACTAGAGGATCTCAATAAGAAACTTATTTCTATTCCCTCTGTTGAGGAGATCAAAGCGGCCGTTTTCTCTTTTGAGGGGAACAAAGACCCTGGCCCTGATGACTTTCCCTTTCTTTTCTTCCATGTATTTTGGGATATTGTTGCTTCTGATGTGATTAATGCCATGAAGGAATTCTTTGGATGCAAGAAAATTCTCAAAGAACTTAACTCCACCTTTCTCACTCTCATTCCTAGGGTTCTTAGAGTCAACTCCTTTAGGGAGTTTAGACCTATAAGCCTTTGCAATGTTATCTATAAAATATTCTTGAAGGTTTTGGTGTCTAGACTCCAATATGTTCTTCCTTTGATCATTTCTAAACAACAAAGTGGTTTTGTTCAGGGGCATCAAATTCTTAACTCCATTATCATAGTGCATGAAGCTGCTCATTCCTTTTCTGTTAACAAAAAGGTTGGATTCTTTCTTAAGTTGGATCTCTTGAAAGCTTATGAAAAAGTCAACTGGAGATTTCTTCTCAGGGTGATGTCGTGCTTTGGATTTTGTCCTAAGTTCATGCAGCTCATTGAGTAGTTGGTTTGGATGACCTACTATTCGATTCTAGTTAATGGTTTCCCTTCTCCCTTCTTTCATAGTTTGAGGGGAATCTGACAAGGGGATCCAATTTATCCTCTCCTGTTCTTCCTAATGTCAGAATCCTTAGGTAGGAGCATTAAGAAGGCAGTGGAAGTGGGTTCTCTGAATGGCCTAAATACTTCATCTCTATGCCCTCCTCACACACCAACAATTTTTTGATGACACAATGATTATGGGGGAAGCCTCAATCAAGGAATTCAAGGTGATTAAATCTATTCTTGAAGGTTATGAAAGATCCTTTGAGCAACGTGTCAGCCTTTCGAAGAATGTGTTGTATTTTCTCAATACCCATGATTATCTTCAAGCTAAGTTGGTTGGGATTCTTAATTGTAATTTGGGAAATCTCCCAATATTATATTTGGGCCTTCCACTCTATGTGTCAAATATTCCTGAGTCCTTTTGGCTCAGGCTTTTGTGAAAGGTGGAAAGGAACTCTTCTCAGTCAGGCTCGAAAGTTGTAGCTTATCATTTCCACTATGCAGGGTCTTTCACTGTATGCTTTAAGCTTATTCAAGATCCCCCTTTTAAGTTTGAAGAGAAAATGGAACAGATCATGAGTTTTTTTCATTGGTCTGGTACTTAAGAGAAAACCATAATTTCCCTATTAGCCTGGGACCAAGTATGCAAGCCAAAATTTTGGGGTGGTTTGGGCATGAGAAAAGTCAGAACTCTAAACATGGCTCTTTTATCTAAGAATATTTGGAGCCTCCTTAGTGAAGCTTCAATTTGGTCCTCTATGTTGAAGAATAAATACTTGTCAAGATTAAAAAATTATTGGGATTTTTTAAAAGAGGAATTTTTACATAAATGGGTCTTATTTTTGGAAGAATATCTTACCTAGCTAAAAAGTTATTAAGGATGGCTCAAAATGGCTACTAGGTTATGGTAGTCAGATTATTTTTTGGGAAGATGCTTGGTGTGATGGTGGTCCGCTCTTAGATCAACAATGAGCCGTCCCTTCTAGAGACTTATGCTTAATAATTTTTGGCCGTTGGGTGGTTGATTACATTCAGGATGGTAAATGGAAAGATCTTTAGAGCTTGGACCCCTCCCTTTCTACTCTCTAGGCCTTTCTCTCTTGTATCCATATTTTGTCTTTTCCTAAGGATGACAGAGTTATTTGGGCTCTATGCACTAATGGTCATTTCTCTGTGGCCTCTATTGTTTCCAATCTGTTGGTTAAGCCTAATTGTGTCCCTTTCTGGTGTGGGTTGTGGAACAATTTTCTTAGCCCCAAGATCAATATTTTATTTTGGCTTCTTGCACTTGAAAGAAGGTTTTAACTCTAGATACATTATGTAAAAGAGGCTTTTCTCTCCTTAACAGATGTGCTTAATGTGAATGTGAGGCTGAGAGTGCCTTTCATATTTTCCTCAACTATAAATTTATTGATCATGTTTGGGGTAAGTTTCTCCCCCTTTGGAATCTTGATTGGAATTTTTCTAATTCTTTCCAACTTTTTGTTGATCAATGGACTTGCCCCTCACACAATTCTTCACTTCATCTATTGTGGTTGTTGATGGCCCCACATATTTCTTGGGGTATTTGGAAGGATATGAATGACAAGATTTTTAGAGAGGAAAAACAAGAGATTGTTTTCTTCAAGATTAAGAGGGCTATTAAAGAGGACTTTAATGCTAGATTCCTAGATTCTCCTCTAAATTCCCAAAATATTTCTTTGCATGGCTATGATTTAATGGTGGTGTCTAGTTGGAATATGGTTTCAAAAATTTCTATTCCTCCCAACTATAATAAGAATCCTAGAGAAACTGTTCAGTGGAAGAGCCCTCCTCATGGGTGGATTAAAGTTAACTTTGATGGGGCAGCTAAGGGTAATCCTAGGCTTGTTGGTTGTGGGGGGTTGTTGAGATATGATGAAGTTAGGCTTCTAGCAGTGGTGGCACTCCCATTGGGAACCCGAACCAATCACCGAGTTGAAGTTGAAGCAACATATAATGGAATTAAAATTGCCTATGACAAAGGCTATAAAAAGTTTTGGGTTGAGGGAGACTCTCTCAACATCATTAGGTGTTTGTGAAAAATGAGTAAGCTGATCTAGACCATAGAAGCCCTCATTAATGATGCATTAGCAATGTCTAGCATGTTTGAGGAGGTTAGATTTAATCACATGTATAGAGAAGGAAACTCATTAGCCAATTTCTTCGCCAATGAGGGCATCAACCTAATGAGTGGCAAGACTTGGGAGGGATACAATTTTATACCCACAAAGGCCTTGGATATATTAAGAAATGACAACGAACATAGATTCTAAGATGGGATGGGATGGGGGATTAATTATTTTCCATAGATTCACATGTTTTGTGCAAATTTTTGAGCCCATCCCCTATGCAATCTTCATCAATAGAAGTCTCTAAAATTTTCAGTGAAGGAAGCACAATGAGAGAATGGGAGGTGACTTCAGTAGAGTTGAGCCCACTTCATGCAATGGATGGAGAAATAAAATGAAATCTTGGAAAATCCTAGAAGAGGGAGGTCTCACCCCCTAGATGGAGAGGCTTCATGGGTTTGACCATGAAGCCTTGTAGCTCTTTGTGAAAGGTTGGTGCAACAAAAATTTAATGGTGAATGGAGTGAATTTTTCTATTACAGAGGAGTTCATAGCCTAAATTTTTGGGTTGCAGTTACAGGGGTGTAAGTTCTTCAAAGATAAAAAAGGAAATGATGATGCCATGAATCAATTCTTCAAAGGTAACAAGAAGAACAAACTAGTCAAGCTTGCATCTTGGGGTTATGATAGATTATCCATCAAACCCATTTGGTTAGAAATAACTTAATTCATTATGAGGTATGTTGCTCTAGATAGGTGGCTCATTGCTATTCTTGGTCTGCATTTCAATTTCCTCAACCATTTTAGGCACAAAATTTTGATGTCTTTTCCTTTCTTTTTGTTGGCCTCTTTGGAGGCCTCGATGAAAGCTCACCTGAATAAACCTTAAACTCTCATTCTTCATGAGGGTCTTAATTTTATCATCATGGAATATGTCAAGGCGAACTCTCCTTCCAAGGCCATCAAAAGGAAAAGACTTTGCTGATAGGGACAAACCTAAGGTGGTTGATTATTCCTCGACGGACACAGATTCTAATGATGGAGAAGATGAGGAATAGAAGTTGGACTCTCAAGCCAGGGATGAAGATGTGGATATTATGTCTTCCTCTCCATTGGGGTCAACTTAGCACAAAAGGAGGAAAGGTAGTGCAAAGAAGACTCCCCCCAAAAAGAAGACCAAAAAATAATGCTCGCAGTTGGGTGGCTCTTACATTGAGGAGGATAAGGAGGAGTCACAATAGGGAATGAATATTGGGTGTTTAATGAGAAAAGATAAAGAGAGGGCTGATGAGGATGCCCAAAAAAAATAATGAAAGATATTGGAATTGGCTCAAGGAAAGGAAAATAAAGGGTTTTTGAGGTTGCTGCAAAGTATGTGGGGAACAAGTCTGGTAAGGTCCAGTATAGCTCAGGTAATATTCACCCCATTTCAAAATAATTTTCTTATCTTGATGAAGAAAAAATGGACATGCTAGATATGTTAGTTATGAAAAGGATTGGGGAAACTTGTAACTTTAAGCTTGCAAAATGGGTCATGAATGAATTCAATAAAATAAATGTTAAAATTAGAATCCTTAAAGAAAACTTTTCCAGTTAGTGTGAGAGATCTTCGTCTAACTTGTTAATTGATAGGCTTCTTGATTTGGAGAACTTTATCTCTGACATCAAGAAAGAATGTGAATATTACCTTCAGGGCATGGAAAACTATGAAGAACACATTTAGGGTGTGGAAAACAAGGTTAAAGAACTAGATGATGACATTCAGAAGCTGTTAAAAATTATTCACTGTTCCATCAAGAAAAATGAAACCTCCCTCAAAGTCCTAATGGAAAAGATAAGAGATCTGAGGGAGGATCAGATGTATACTGGTTAGAAGGTGAAGGAACTTCCTGCCAAAGAAAAAGGTAAAAAGGCAATGATAGAAGAAGGTAAGGTCCCTAGTGCCAGGACCCGAGGCAGTATGAAAAAGACCTTTGAGGAGGAGAAGAAAAAAATGTTTTCTATGGTCAACCTACACTACAACCAAGAGATGGAGGTGTTGAACACCTTGAAGAACATGAAATAGGCTCCCTCTATTGTTTTTCTTCTTTTGGTTGTTGGTCTTTTGTTTTGTTGTTGTTTTTTTTGTTTAGTCTTAGTCTCAATAGCTTTTTGATGTAATGGGTTTTGGTTGGCTATTGTTTTATCTATCTATGCTTTAGTCTCAGCAACATTTTGATGTGAAGGGTTTCGGGTCCATTCAAAACCTATTTTCCCCCCTTAATAAAAATACTTCCCAAAGCTTTTATATTTGTTTAAAAGGAAATAAACATTTCCTAAAGCTTAATTTAGGTTGATTAAGTAAATGTAAGCAATCAAGTATAAAATGATTTATATTAATTTAATAATTAGGTGGTAAGATAAATTAGAATAATTAAATATTATTTTAAGAAAGTAAATTTGAAGAGAATTAAAGAATTTAATTCTAAGATTAATTTGGATGAATTAGTTTGATGTCATACTAAATTTTTGTCTATATTGAGATTATAAAAAATAATTTAATAAGTCTATATTTCACTTCAAAATAACACACTCTCATTATAGCATGCTCGTATTTTCAAGAATAAAAATAACTCTTTCTTTCTCTTTTCATCTCTCTACCTCCTTACATAGCTCACTCTCTCTCTCTCTCTTCCTCAAACTATATACATGAAATAAACATTTAAGTATAAGTGACATTTACATATGGACATTTATTGTCTTATACTTTTAGATATATTTCATGTATATAGTTTCAAGATGTTTGAGAATGGTTTCAGATGTCTAAGTTATAATACAAATTCTAAGTTTAGGAAGATCTTATAATTTTTAGACAGTCAAATTTTTGTAATCAATAAGCTCCTATCATCTTGCAATTGTATAAGGGTAACTTTATAACTATTCAAAATAATTATCAAGCCTCTCTTTAGAAATAGGAGGACCTATCCTTATGCAAGAGACCAAAAAGTGGGAGAGGAAAAACCCCCCACACCTCCCATAAGTCCAAACACAATTGAAACAAAAACCTCTAAATCAAGAAGATAATTAGGCTCCATTACCAACACTACCTCCTTACATCTCTCTATATTTATCTCTCCCTCTCCCTCTCTCCCTCTATATATTTCTCTCATTCTAATTTTGTCTTCACCTATACTTCTATCTTCCACTCTTTGTCTCTATCTTTACATACCTCTCCCTCTCTCTCCTCCCTCTTCCTAGGCATCAATATCTATATCTTTATCTCCATATTTTTCCTTTTATCTCTCCCTCTCTTTATCTCTCTTTATCTCTCCATCTCTCTCTCTCTCTCTCTCTCCCCCTTTCCCTCTCTCTCTCTCCCTTTCTCTCCCCCCTCTATCTTTCCCAAGTTATATCTATCTCTAGAGAACTCTCCCTCTTTCTATCCCTATCTCTCCCTATCTCTCCCTTTATCCATATCACTCCCTCTTTTTATATCTCTCCCTCCCCCTCTAAATATAGTGATTATCTCTCCCTCTCCCTCTAAACATAGTAATTTTAAATTTATCTTCAATGAAATTTTCACCTCTTGTATTCAAAGAAGAACCTTTTACAAATGATCATGAAATTTATTTATCTTCATGGAATTAGATTAAAAGATTATTGAAACATCATTATAATAAGTATTATCATCACCAACATCTAGGGAAATGTTATTGAAATGAAGATTTTGTCACCTCTTACACCTTTAGTGTTTTGCACCTAAAAGGAAAGAGACAAAGATCAACACTTCATTCAAGAACAAACCCTTGAGATTTAAATGCCAAGGAGATTGAAATTTGTCAAAGGGGATTGTCCTAAGGGCTGAAAACTGATAAAAGAGATTCATTACCAAATGTAAACCTAGGAAATGCAAAATGTTTTAAAACACAGTGTAGTATGCAAAAATAAAATGCAAATAAAATGAAGCAAAAAGCTATAAAACAAAAAGTGTGCACCTAGAAAAGTTTTGAAGATTGGAAATAATGCTGTGTTTGAAATTTTGACCTACTAGGACTCATTCGCCATTCTGGGTGAATCAGTCCCAGATTTGGAAAACTTCACTGGAGCCTGTTTCAGCCAAATGGGTATCTGAATCTTCATAAATATCTAAAAAATAGGTACAGTATACGCCACTAATGGTTTATGAGTTCACTTTGACTTTTTTGAAAACTCGAAAGTGGAATCCAAAGCTCTCAGTTTTCTCTTTCTGCTCCTCGAGGTGTCCGAATTTGAAACCCTGATTTCAAGCACTATAAGTAACTTTTTGTGGATATTTTGACCTAGCCAATAAGGAGATGACTTCAACAAGTATGCAACCTATTCTTCAATCATCTTCAAGCCTTCAAAGTCTCAGATCCACAATCACACAAATAAAGAAATGGAAATGTTGAATGTTAGGGAATGTGGGTTTTCCTTGGTCAAACTCCTTTTAGGTAATTAAACCAAATGAATAAATAAGATGAAGCATGAACATGAAATAATGGAATTAGAAACTCTCCATGAAGATAGATCTTGAATTGCTACAACAATGGATGAAGAATCAACCCTTGAACGTCTTTGAGTGTTATCTTGATGACTTAAAATCTAAAACCCTAGCTTGCTTAACTTGAGATGGATAATGAATGATGAATGAATTATGAATTAGGGTTTAGAAGCTTGTTTATATAGGAAATCCTACTCAAATTCCCATTAATTTGATCCCCAAAGTCGACATGGAAGAAAATTAAACTTAAAACCCAAATTTTCCTGCTCAAACCTCGAAAATGGCCCAAATGGGACTCATTCGCCAAGCTGGGTGACTTAGTCCCACCTGGATGGGAATCATTCACCCAAAGTGGTGAATGGGTCCCAGAGGGGCTCTTTAGCTAGCTGGGATGTCGGGGAATGAAGAATTTTAGTTTTTATGTTGATTTTGTTGGGTCTTTGATCAAAATAAGCCTCTGGATGCACAATATGGGGTCATGGGGGCCTATTAATGATGATATAAAGGGTGATTAGGGATAGGGACAAAAATTTGAATGTGAAAGTGTGATTAAATACACTTTACAACATTAAAATGAGGTACACATAGCCTAGAAAGGCACGACATCCAATGTGAATGTGTAAAACACATTACAACACTAGATTGAAACTAAGTTTAATTTACAAGCCTTCTAGATTAATGTGAGAATGCAATTAAATACATTTTCCAATATTGAATTAAGGGAAAAATAGGTCCATTAGACTTATATACTTAATAAAAGTCTAGAAAAGTGTGAAAGTCATTCACAACACTTTACAACACCTTTACAAGACATGCATTTTATTCAATTTGCAAGGGCCCAAGACCTAATGTGGATGTGTAAAAAACCTCACAACACTAGACCAAGGAAACATTAGGTCCAATTTATCATTAAACATTCCCATATCAAGCAAGTTGCCTTTTTTCTACGCTACATTTAGCCCCCAGTTTAGTGAGAGGATGAACTTGCTTCAAACTCACACTAAAGTAGACATTCAAGAGGAGTCCAATCATACCAATGCGGATGACAAAGGATGAAAAATATCAAGGCATCGATCAAGCCCCCATGATCCAAGATCCTAAGTCAAATTGACATAAGCACAAAAGGACACACACAAGGTGAATGATTTGTAGCAAAACAAGATACGCAATCATGCAATGGCAATAACTAGAAAGGAAGAGAAGTACAAATGAGCAAAAATAAAAGGTGGATCGAGCTTTGACCATTTTTCCAACACGATGTGGATCAAATCTAAGCTATTTGTCCAAAAATGTATACTCACTCTGAGGCGACGAAATTCTTGGCTGTCGGCCAAGTGAGAAGTCTTAAAAGGTGAGAAACATACACTCATGGCTAGTATGTACTCACACACACGCAAGTGGCTATGGGAAAGTCATGTCTCAGAATGGGATTCTCGCTCAAACCATACCAAAGTTAGACCTCCTGATAAATTTAATAAGGTGCCACAATGAAAATTCTTTTGAATGTCATGTTAAAATTTTGTTAAAGGGGATTTTGCTTTGTTCATGTAAGCTCTTCTTCTTAGGGAACATTATGCCTAATGTCTCCAAGAGAGGACAAGTCAAGGGGTTAGATCATTGCCCATGGGATGCCTCATTTTCATCATGCCATGTTAGTAGATTGTGCACTCTTGTACGACATCAAACCCAATGATACCACCAAGAAGAGGACACTTCACAAGAAAAAAGAAAAATCATGTCGTGAAATTTGCAAAAGGATGTCGTCTATGTATGCCCCCACTTTAAAGTAGTTTCTACACCATTACTGTGAGAAATTTCTTTAAAGTAGCTAATGATACATGCTAATATGAAAGAAGACATGAGAGCCAACTTGGAAAGCCCTATGCTACGTCATATGTTTTCGATAAGCTACATCATGAAAAGGTAGTATGTCACGTGCGAACCAACTTTGAGGCATGTCATCCACATCCTAAGCTTGCTCTTATACATTCATGAAAGGTGGTCAACTAGCAGAAAGAGACAACGACAAATGGCATACGAGGACAAGGCTACCTAACCCATTTCCCCCACTTAGTGAAGGACAAAGGTGAGTTGAATAGGATGCAAGTAAGTATTAGGTAGAGGAATTAGGTGCTTCAACACAAGGAAGAGCACCACACTCCTTGAGATATTGAATTTTTTTGTTTAAATTCTTAGATGAAAATAGAGGTAAGGGAGATAATCCTGGACGTTTCTTGAAAGAGTATGATATGTTGGTTTGCTTCATGTGGACATTGTATCCATGTGTAGGAGGGAGATTGTATCCAATACCATAACAATATTCCAAGTCAGATGAAGGGGGTTTATGCTTCTGAGAAGGATTGGTTTCTTCATGAGAACAAAAATCCTTTTTAAAGTTATGTTTCATTCCTTGAATCCTTCAAGAGGGATGGGAGTTATATAGCCCCCATCACCACCATGGGACCGTAATTTTGTAGAACTAAGTTGAGCAAATGAAACACAAGGTTGTTTTGGTTTAGATTGTGATATTTCACACTCTCCCCCAAAGGTAGGTGTGAAACCCCAATCGTTACTAGAACTTGTGTCTGAGAATGAATCATTTGTATATGGCTCTTTGGACCATAAGGGTGAGATTTTGGAAACTTTATTGAAAGGAGGTGTAGAATCTAATGACCCCCAATTATCACTAAAGAGTTTTGCTATAGGTGAATGGTTGGCATCAACTTGTATAGGTTCAATTTTTGATCTTGGAATGAAAGTATTAGGGGAGTTGAAAATGTTGTGATCATTTGATTCATAGCTTCATTCATCTGCGTCAACCATGTATATCTTGTTGTATTCAAATTTCATTACACGATAAAGGGTAGATGGGACTCCTTTCATAGCATGAATCCATAGTCTCCCTAGGAGAAGATTGTATGGAAGGGGTCCTTGCATGATATGCATAGAGGTAGGAAACACTACAGGTCCAACCTCAATAGGTAATGTGATCATCCTTAGTGGTTGCCTATTAACATTGTCAAAGCCATGAATATGAACATCATTAAGTTGAATGAATTTTTTTTCCATGCCAATTTTGTTGAGGAGGTCCATGCTACAAACATTAATTTTTGCTCCATTGTCGATGAGAGTGTTTCTAACTAAAGTTTCATTAATGATCACCTTTATCATCAAGGGGTCATTCTTGTTTTTAATCTCAAGTGAGGGTAATTCATGTTTAGGGAATTTTATTTCTGACTAGGTGACTTGCATGGGATGAGAGGAGGATGTTACATTATTCATTTTATGTAATATTGGATCTCCTCCTGCTTTATTTGCAACATTTCTTGAAATAGAAACTTGAATGTAGGTGATAGTTGAATAAGTTGCCATACAAATATATTAGTAGGAGTCTTTTTAAGGTCGTCCACAATAGGTACTCTATGTTGAAAAAAAGGTAATGGAGTGGGAGTGATGTGTGGTCCCCTATATGTCTGAGTCACTAAGTTACAACTTAGCAGCTGCAAAAAATTGTTACGATTAGACTGTGCCATGGATTTCAAGAAATCTCTTAGTTTTTTGTGTGATTCACTACTGGGAGGTAACTTAGGAAGCTCACTAATTAAAGGAGATCCCACTTGTGTCATTATAACCTCAAGAATCTTGTTTTTATTTTCATGACTTGTTAGTGAAGGGGATTCTAATGTCACTTTAATATCTTCACCTATGGAAGGTTTAGTGTTTGAAGGATATGTGTCAATGTTCACATTTTCTTGCACCATGATATTCTCCCTAGGAGGAGAGTTGTTAGGAGAACTACAAGCCACATGTTCTTGACATTCAAAGGTTGGTTCTTCTAAAAGGACTTCATCGCAAGTAGGGGAATGATCAATGGTTGAATTTTCTTGCTCAATAAGGATTTCTCTAGGTGAAGGGGGAAAACTAAGATTCTCATGACCTTTATTGATTGTGTTTTCTAACATCAAAGTATTTTCTTCACAACTATGAGAGATAATAGGAGAAGGAAAACTGTTATTGTCATTATTACCTATGGTTATATTTTCTTGTTCATTAATTTCTTCTCCACTAAGAGAGGTAAGAGGAGAGAAACAACTAGGATTCTCAAAACACTCATTGATTGGTTCTTCTACCAAAAATATTCATCACCAATAGGAGAGATATTCTAGGGGAAGAAAAAATGTGATCGTTATGAATGTCCAAGGTTGTATTCTCTTTCACTAAAACACTCTCATAGGGAGGGGATAGGAAATTTTTCTTAGCATGTCTAGATATGTAAGACACTAACATTGTTTGAACAAAAATGAAAAACACTTGTAACCATTTCATGCAATATTTCAATAATGTAAACAATGTATATCTAAAGATGCAAAACATGTTTATCCAATATATGCAAAGCTTTAAGAATGCAAACAATGTATATCTAGGAATGAAAAGCACTTTTATCAAAATTATGCAAAGTTTTATGAATAGAAACATCGTGTATGCAAGATATAAAATAACTTTTATCCATGTTATGCAAAATTTCAGAAATGTGAGCATTTTCAGATCTAATGATGCTTGTAATTGAAATGATTTAAAAAATGACTACCCTAAATTGATGTTTTTGACCTAGATGCATAAAAAAAATGTTCCGAAAACTTTCTAGATTTATAGTATATGGTACTAGGAGGCTTAGGAAGCACAAAAATGAGGTTTCTAATGCTGTAATAGACAGGTAAAAATTTGGACTAGGACTTATTCGCCCAAAATGGCGAATGAGTCCCTGTAAGAGTTTTTTTCAAAATTTTCAAAAATTTTCATTTGGTTTTGATGCTTTTGATGTTGGGTGACTTGAAGACTAAATGCAAATGTAGTTTTTAGATGTTTGTCAATGATTTGAGATGAAAAAATGCAAACTATATGCACTTTCACTAATTCAAAATTTTAAAACCCTAGAATGCAAATTAACTAATGCAAAATGCAATGCAATGTTAATGCAAAACAATTCTAGGATGATGATGGACTCCAAAATTAGAAAAGAAAGTATTCTAAAGGAGGATTCACAAAAATGAAATGAAGAGTTTTTCACCTCTTACACCTTTAGGGTTTTACGCCTAAAAGGAGAGAGACAAAGATCAACACTTCATTCAAGAACAAACCCTTGAGATTTCAATGCCAAGGAGATTGAAATCTATCAAAGGGGATTGTCCTAAGGGTTGAAAACTGATAAAAGAGATTCATTACCAAATGTAAACCTAAGAAATGCAAAATGTTTGAAAACACGATGTAGTATGCAAAAAGACCTAGAAAATGATTTAGAAATGTAGATAAAACGAAGCAGAAAGCTATAAAACATAAAGTGTGCACCTAGAAAAGTGTTGAAGACTGGAAATATCATTGATTATGAAATTTTGACCTACTGAGACTCATTCACCATTATGGGCGATTCAGTCCCAGATCTGGAAAACTGCACCAGAGCCTATTTCAGCCAAATGGGTATCTGAATCTATAGAAATCTCTGAAAAATAGGTATAGTGGGACTCATATGCCAATAATGGCGTATGAGTCCACTTTGAATTTTTGAAAACTTGAAAGTGGAATCAAAAGCTCTCGGTCTACTCTTTCTACTCCTCGAGGTGTCTGAATCTAAAACCCTGATTTCCAACACTATAAGTGACTTTTTGTGGATATTTTGACCTAGCCAATAAGGAGATGACTTCAACAAGTTTGCAGCCTATTCTTCAATAATATTCAATCCTTCAAAGTACTCAGATCTACAATCACACAAATAAAGAAAGGGAAATGTTGAATGTTAGGGAATGGGGGTTTGCCTTGGTCAAACCCCTTTTAGGTAATTAAACCAAATGAAGAAATAAGATGAAGCATGAACATGAAATAATGGAATTAGAAACTTTCCATGAAGATAGATCTTGAATTGCTGCAACAATGGATGAATAATCAACCCTTGAAAGTCTTTGAATGTTATCTTGATGACTTAAAATGCTAAAACCCTAGCTTGTTTGACTTGAGATGGATAATGAATGATGAATGAATTATGAATTAGGGTTTAGAAGCTTGTTTATATAGGAAATCCTACTCAAATGCCCATTAATTTGATCCCCAAGGATGACATGGAGGAAAATTAAACTTAAAACCAAAATTTTCCTGCTCAAACCTCGAAAATGGCCCAAATGGGACTCATTCACCCAAAGTGACGAATGGGTCCCACATGGGCTCTTTTTCCAACTAGGATGTCAGGGAATGAATAATTTTAGTTTTTATGTTTATTTTATCGGGTCTTTGATCAAAATAAGCCTCACGATGCATAATATGGGGTCATAGGGGCCTATTAATGATGATATAAAGGGTGATTAGGGCTAGGAACACAAAGTTCAATGTGAAAGTGTGATTAAATACACTCTACAACATTAAAATGAGGTCTACATAGCCTATAAAGGCACACCATCCAATGTGAATGTGTAAAACACATTACAACACTAGATTGAAACTAAGTTTAATTTACAAGCCTTCTAGATTAATGTGAAAATGCAATTAAATGCATTTTACAATATTGAATTAAGGGAAAAATAGATCCATTAGACTTAAATACTTAATAAAAGTCTAGAAAAGTGTGAAGGTGATTCACAACACTTTACAAAACCTTTACAAGACATGCATTTTATTCAATTTGCAAGGTCCCAAGACCTAATGTGGATGTGTAAAACACCTCACAACACTAGACCAAGGTGACATTAGGTCCAATTTATCATTAAACATTCTCATATCAAGCAAGTTGCATTTTTTCTATGCTATAGTTATAATCACCTATATCACTATGATGAGGTGTAGTCCAATAGTTTGTCTCCATGATCTAGGTGTCTCCTTAATTAAATAAGACATTTCAAGTAATTTTATAGGTTTCTACGGTCAGATTCATTGATCTACTATTCTTTATAATGTTGGTTGATGCAACAACTATAAAAAATTCCTAATTTTTTTGGGAAAAATATTTTCATAATAACTTATGGAATGTTTTTGAGTAATTATGAACTATTAAAGGAGACCTAGTTGTCTGAAGATTTTTTTTAGATGAAAAGGTGTAGTTTTGGTTCTCTATATTATATTTAAATTAATATTTGCATGTTTCTTTAACCTTTGAGTCTATCACCTAATGAAATAAATTAGGAGGTCCTCATTGGTAAGATCAAATATTTTTCTTAAAATTGTTCCTATATCCTCCATTAGATTAGTTGTAATTAAGGTTTTGTCTGCATATATGGCTTAATTTAATAACTTCTACTTAATCTTTTTAGAATTTAAATATAATCATACACATTTAAGGAGTCATTTCTATATGGATTTACAAGTTGCACATGAAATAAGAAATGTTAAGGGGATTAACCATTAGTAATTTAAACCATCTTCATATCTTTATATGTATGTGTAACTTTTTTTAATCTATTTTATAAAAAGTATCTAGATATATTTTATGTTAAACTTGTATAATTAGAGCTTAGTGACAAATCTTTGAGAGTTTTTTATACATTAAATATAATTTTCTAAATATTTAAATGTGTGATCATTTCTCTTTATTTTGATATATTTGACCTTTAGAAACACACTCTTTAACCCCATTGAATTAAAAGTGTAGGAAAATTATTCATTCCTATCAATTGACCCTTAATTGCACCATAGAACACTTGTAATTTTGTCTCATTATTTTATATTGACATAAATCCCTATATCTAACTTTTGTATGCATCTTCTATGATTGCAGAATTATATTTGTATCCCATCTACTTATATGAACACTCTCATAGAGCATGTTAGTTTAATATCATATTATATATATTCTTATCTTCCCAAAGATTACAATATAAGTAAGCATGTGTTTTATGTTGCTAAACATGGTCAGAATGGCATTCTTTGTTAGAGTGAAAAGTGGCTGAGATTGAAAAGAGGTGAAAAATAGACTCCAACTACAATTCAAATTATTTTTCCTATGTGTGAAGTATCTCGTTTTAGATAGAGTTTAGTCACAACTAGGAAAATGAGTCTTCTCCAATGAATTTCCCTTAATTGGTGCTTTTTGACCCAGTCAACAGTCCTTTGTTAATGGCAAAAGAAATTAATTTTATTTAACAACTTGTATGTCAACCATCATAATTACATGGTTAGAAGTTTTAGATAAAATGTTAGCGGTGACTAGTTAACTTGTCATAATTGTCGACAAGGGGGAGCATTTTTTATTTATCCATAGTTAAAATTTGTAAAAGAGGAGTCATTTTTTTTCTTTTGCAATGAATGTGGCAAAGGGAAAGTGTTTATAGGGAGGTTGAAACTTTTTTTCCTTAGTTAAAAATTTGTAAAAGAGGAATCAATTTTTTCTTTTGCAATGAATTTGGAAAAGGGGATCATTCCTTGAATAAGGGGGTCTAATCTTAAGTTTTTGTCATTTTTTGATGTTTCAAAAGGCATATGTTTTTTTAATCTTCCTCATAACATAAACTTGGAAGAACTTGTAACAACAGACATGCTTGTAAATGCGCTCATATAAAGTGCCACAAACTGAATTTGTGAAGGGAATTTGGGAAATTATTATACTTTAACTAAATTATAAAGTGTAATGGGGGTTATGCCATCACACATGGATCCTTATGATTCTCACCTCATGTGAGTGTGCCTTGGAGCACACCCTTTCTCACTTTCTTGTAAATCTCTACATTCCCTACACACTCTTGATTTTAGTTGTCTGCTTATTTCTCTTAGCATTAAGGGGGACTATGATGTGTTATGTTAATGCTTCTTTCAATGAAGTAGTGGAGGAATCTTCATTTTGGGAGGCCTCATGAACCTTCTATCTTGATCTCTTGTATGGGGGATTCTTTTAGTGGATCACTTTTTGAGATTCTAGTACTCCTAATCACAGTACTATATGTATTTTTGACTTTATGTAAGAGTTTGATTGAATTTGTGTAAATTGGTTGAGTAGTGTTCATATGTTTGCTCATGCAGTGTTTTGTATCTCTCATCTTGATCTTTAGTTCTTGGAGATTCTTTGATTCCAGTAGACACCAGTTCATCATCAACAAAGTTTACAACTTCTACATGCTTCAGGAGTTCTTCATCATGTTCCTATCATCAAGGGACATATTTTCAGAAGGTCTTAAATCCTTCTCTTTCTCTTTTTTGGAGAGGAGTTTTGTTCCCACTAGGTTTTCTCATTTTTCCCCATTTGTGAGAGAATGCATTGTACATGGGTACCTAACATGACCTCTATTTGGGACCTATTTTTATCTATTTGCACTTTTGTGATCTCCCCAAGTATCACTTAAGGGGGGTTGTTAGAGTGGATAGTTTATCTATTCACTATACTTAAGTGTTGGGATTAAGGTGTCTCAACCTTAGAGTCCTAATATTGATTTATTTGATGTAATTAATGTATTTATTTGTATTATTTAATTGCCTATGGTGTCATGTCATAAATTGGGACCCTCCAACTGGGTGGAATCCTCGTTGGAGGTGATTAAATGATACATAATCATCCCAGGTGGACAAAGGCATCCCACTTTGGAATCTATGATATATGAAAGATTCTATGATGCATCATAAGGAACCTTTGAATGCATGGGAGAAAGTTGGCACCCAAGTTGGGTTATGACAGGATGTAAGATAATTAGCTATTTTTAGTCAGTTATGATAGATTCTCTTACAAATGTAAGTGCTGTCAGCTATGAAAAATTCTATGATAGCTGCAAGATTTGTAAGGCATGCATCATAAGCTATTTTTAGCATATTCTAGACGCCCAAGCTTGAGGAAGTAATATTTGCATGTTTGACCATTGTAAGGGGTGTAAGGGAATGTTGTACATGTGTCCAAATGCATGTCTATAGCGTGAGATATTGTGCCATGTGGATTTGGATGCCCCTCTCCTTCTAGATGCTTCTTGAAGCTTGTATCTCTCTACAAAATGAGTGCCTTGCATTGTAGAATGCATTGTTTGTTTGTAGGTAATGAAGTGTTCTCAGGTTAACTCCAAAATAGGTGTTTGTGATGAAGAGCTTGTGTAGAAGCTTTGTACTTGGGCTATGTTGTAACTCCTATTTGAAGTAATATAGAAGTATTGTGCTTTTGGAGGGTGGGGTTTTTACGCGAAAGGGTTTTCCCCACGTATATCTAGTGTATGTTGTTTCTTGTGTACTTGTTCGATTCCTTTATTCTCTATGTGCTTCTCTTATTGTAACTGTTAAAGGTGTTAAAAGGAAATTTTGTGTAACTCTCCCCTACTTAGATTATTGTAAGAAGTTGTTTCCACTCACCCGACTTCCTTTCAGTTGGTATTAGAGTCTGGCCAGCCTTGGTTCCTTTGTTGGGTTAGAAGGGTTTTTTGAGTTGATCTTTGTTTCAGTGGGAGTTTTGCAGAAGTGTGTGTTTCATTACCTTGTTGTAGGAAAGAGATAGTAGACACATCTGGGATGATTGAGATGGAGAAATTTAACGGGGGTAATTTTGAGTTGTGGAAGCTCAAAATGGAAGACATGCTTGTAGATCGTGATCTATGGCTTGCAGTTTCTAGAACCATGCCATCAGACATGAAACAAGAGGATTGGGATCTCATGGATAGGAAATCCAAGGTTCTTATTAGACTCTGTTTAGCCGATTCTGTTCTCCTGAATGTCCATGAAGAGAATTTTTTTTCTTCTCTATGGAAGAAGCTTGGTGATGTCTATTAGGCTAAATCCCTAGTAAATAAGCTTTTCCTAAGAAAGAAGATGTATTATCTAAAAATGGAAGATGGAGGATCCATTGCAGATCACCTAAACTCTTTTAACATGGGTAAGTGCAAAAATATGGAGGGCCAAAAAGGGGGCTTAAGTGGCCACTTTTTTTCTTCTGAAATTAGGAAATACTAACCTTGGATGTGAAATTGAGGATAGTTACACTCAAAATTTTGAGATGCAACAAAAAAAAAGATCGAAGTACTCCGAGTCTACTTTCTAAACTACTAATTTATTTTGAAAATGGTTAAGATTAAGGGGTTCAAAAGAGGGATGTACAAAAATTGGTGTTGTTTTTGTCAGAAAAAAAATAACATAGCAACTTTTGTACGTCCCTAGCACGGTAAATTTTTTTTTAGTATTTTTAAAATCGCTCCGGTGAGAATTAGCTAACAGTATGTAGTTTATTCACAATTTTTCTGATAATTTTTTAATGAATATTTCATTCTTTACTAATTTTCTAAGTGGACACTTCCTAAAAAACATAATTTTGGCTATGCTACCCCTACAAATTTTGGAAACTAATTGAATTTTTTTAAAATTTTGTAGAATGGAGTCTAGTTTCTAAAAATGTAATTTATTTGAAATTTTGATGAATGGTTGATTTATAACGAAAAAAACACCAAACACTATTTTTTCCAAAAAGAGACACAAACAAAAGAAATTATAGATGAAAGGCTTAACATTTTCAAAAAGTGAAAAAAATTACATCATTGGATAGCTAAGAGAGAACCTAACATTACCCAGGTGTTTGATTTGTTCAACATTGAAACACGTGCAATCCTGATGATGAGCATGAACCTGTTAAGGTTAGAAAGGCATATATCTAACAATTAAATGCATATTTAATTAATAAACAGAGAAACTAAAACACACATAGAATAAATTATAACACAAAGAATTTAACGTGGTTCACCCAATCCGAGCTACATCCACCAAACCTCAGCCATCCAAGATTTTATTATCCAGTGCAAAAACCTATTACAATCTTGCGAATAATTGCATTTTTCATCATACTATAACCCCCATCTGAACCCCTTTTTTACAAGCTTAGAAGCTTCCAGATTCGGGTTCTACGAAGTCGGGTTTTTTTCTTTTTTCGGTGATGACGTGAAAAAGTAGGAGGAAAATTTTTCTCGGCAGTTGCCACCTTTGAATCCCTGCTTTTCAGGGGCTATTGCCCCCAAACCCCCGCTCGGAGCCCGGCACGGCCCCAGACCTCAGTAAGGATACATGCCGGGGTGTACAGTATAACATGATTAGTTGCCACATACCAACAGTCTCCCACTTGGAGACTGATCCTGAACGACATTGCTTCACTTACAACTCCCACTGGAAATAAGTACCTTGGACCCTGCTGCTCTATTATACTTGAATTCAACCTTGAAGGCCAACCAAAGCTAAAGAGGAGCTCAGCTTCTCCCTTTTCACCACCTTCGTAAACATATCCGCTGGATTGACATATGTATGTATCTTGTCTAGCTTGACCTGTCCATCCTCCAACACTAACCGAATGAAATGATATCTCAATTGTATGTGTTTTGTTTTAGAATGCAAGGAAAAATTCTTTGCAAGATGTATAAAACTCTGGTTGTCTATAAACAAGTAATTTCTAGCCTATTGTTTTCCCAACTCGTCCATGAAAAGTTGCAGCCATATCATCTCCTTTGTTGCCTCTGTTGTAGCAACATACTCTGCCTTTGTGGTGGATAAAACAACCACCTTTTGCAATCGAGAAATCCAACTCACTGCTATCCCACCAACTGTCAATACATAACCTGTGGTACTCCGCCTGGTATCTATATCCCCTGCCAAATCCGAGTCAACATAGCCTTTTAAATCAATATTAGAGCCCCCAAAACATAAACATTTATTGGATGTACCTCTCAAGAACCTAAGAATCCATTTTACCGCATTCCAATGCTCAACTTCAGGATGACTCAAATACTTGCTAACAACTCCTACAACATGTGCAATATCCAGTCTCGTGCATACCATGGTGTACATTAAACTCCCTACATTTGAAGCATATGGTACCTTGTAAATTTTTTCTTCCTCCTCTTGTGTCTTTGGACACATATCCTTAGTCAATTTAACACGACTAGGAAAAGGTGTGCTGACATCTTTTGCATTCTCCATATGAAATCTTTGCAACACCTTTTCAACATAATTAGCCTGAGATAAAAACAATTTTTTGTTTTTCCTATCTCTACAAATTTTCATACCAAGGATTTTTTTTGCTGCCCCCAAATCCTTCATAGCAAAATATTTTTCTAGCTGTTGTTTTAGCTCACTTATGTGATCCATGTTAGACCCTGGTACAAGCATGTCATCAACATATAAACATAAAATAATGTAGTTGTCATTATCCAACCTCTTAAAATAAACACAATGGTCGAATTACACCTTGTAGCCTTACTCTCCCATAAAACTATCAAATTTCAAGTACCATTGCCGAGGTGCTTGCTTCAAGCCATATAAACTTTTCTTCAATCTGCACACTAGTTTCTCCTTACCTTTGACCTCAAATCCTTGTGGCTATTCCATATATATTTCCTCTTCCAAATCACCATGGAGAAAGGTTGTCTTAACATCAAGCTGTTCTAAATGCAAATCTTCAGCAACCACAATACTTAAAACAATACGAATAGAAGTCATTTTAACAACTGGACAAAAAATCTCATCAAAATCAATACCCTTTTTTTGTGCAAATCCCTCTACAACTAATCTGACTTTAAATCTCTTCTTATCTCCATCCTCCTCTTTCAGCCTATAAACCCGTTTGTTTGGTAAAGCCTTTTTACTTGCAGACAACTTGCATAATTCCCAAGTTTTATTTTTCAGCAAGGAGTCCATTTCTTCTTCCATTCCATGCTCCCACTGAACCTTGGTATCCACCTACATAGCTTCATCATAATATTCCGGTTCACCGGCATCAATTAAAAAAATAGTATACAAAGAGGGAGAGAATCTTTTTGGAGGTCTACTTATCCTTGAAGATCATCTAACATTCATAGGAGTTTGTGGTAATTGTTGTTGTTGTTGTTGTGGAGCATGAGGAACCACTGAAACATCATTGTTTGGAATATCATCCAACACTGCATAATCATTTTCTTTCTTCTCATGTTGCAGCAACAGATCTTTGTGCAACACTTTCTCATTGAATATGACGTCCTTGCTTCTCACAATTTTTTGATTTTCAAAATCCCAAAGCCTATAACCAAATTCATTAATGCCATATCCAACAAATATACATTTCTTTGATTTTGCATCAAGCTTGGTTCTAATTTCAGAATCTACATGTGCAAATGCTTCACAACAGAAGGTTTTGAAAAAATAATAACTCACCTTCTTACCTTTCCATGCTTCCTCTGGAATACCACAACCCAAAGGATTAGAGGGACCTCTATTAACTAAATAAAAAACAATGTTTACAGTCTCTGCCCACATTTTTAAAGGCAGCCCAACATGCAATCTCATAGTCCATGCATGCTCCATTATTGTTCTATTCATGCGCTCAGCCACTTCATTTTCCTGTGGAGTCCTTGGTATCATTTTCTGCCTACGAATACCATTAGAGGAACAATAATCTTCAAACTCTTTGCTGCAATACTCACCACCATTATCAGATCTGAGACATTCTAGCTTTTTACCCGTCTCATTCTCAACCAAGCTTCTCCATTTTTTAAAAGTTTCAAATACATCAGATTTCTGCCTAAGGAAATAAATCCATACCTTCCTAGTTGCATCATCAATGAATGTAACATAATACTAAGAGCCACCGAGAGAAGATACCTGAGCTAGTCCCCATATATCCGTATGCACAAGCTCCAATTTCTCATCTTTCTTTTGCTTCCCATCTTTGAGAAAACTTACTCTCTTTTGTTTTCCATACACACAACTTTCACAGAAATCCATATTAACACATTTTAGACCTGGTAAAACATTATTTGATTGAAGTAATTTCATACCTTTTCCACTCATATGCCCAAGTCTATTTATGCCACAATATTGATTCAGAGTCCATAGCAACTGTATGATCTTCTACTTGTTGAACTACAGGAAATGTTCCTGAACATTGACCTTTTTCTGTAACAATTAAAGTAGAAGGAACAATATGACCTGTACAAAGATATAAGGTGCCTACTTTCACACCTTTTGCTACCACTAAGGCACCCTTTGTGACCTTCCAATTTTTATCACTAAATGTAACAACACAACCTTCATCATCTAGTTGCCCTGCTGAAATTAAATTTTGGCTTAACTTTGGAACATGCCTTACCTCATGTAGTAGCCAATGATTCCCATTCTGCAACTTAATCTTGATTCTTCCCTTTCCAACAATTTGACAGGGTTTTTTATCTCCTAAATAAACTAGCCAAAATCCCCTTGGACATAATCAAGAAAATAAATTCTATGGGGGGTAGCATGAAATGAAGCCCCTGAATCTAACACCCAAGAATCATCAGCATTATCAAGGGAAAGAATCAAAGCATCCTCATCAAATTTATTACTTACCACATTTTCCTCTTTACTTCCTTCATTTTTTTCTCCTTCTTTATTTTTCTGAGACCAATAATCTTTCTTTAAATGACCCGGCTTACCATAGTACCAACAATCCCTCTTGTCTCTAGATTGGGACGCTATGTCCTTTGATTCTCCTCGTGACTTCCCACGATTTCTGGAATTTTTTCCTCTCTCCTTTGTTCTGCCCTTGCTTTCTGCATTCAAAACACCACATGATGTGGATGTTCCACCTGAGCTTTTCCTACGAATTTTCTCACTCAAAATAACACCAACAACATCATCAAATTTCAATGTATTCGAACTAGAAACATAATTGCTAACATCCATTACCAAGCTATTCCAGCTTTCAAGCAAAGAACACAAAATCAAAAGAGCCCTAACTTCTTCATCAAAGTTTACTTTTACAGAAGTTAATTGACTGGTGACTGTATTAAACTCATTTAAATGATCAGTAACTGACCCACCTTCTACCATTTTCATTTTAAATAAACGCTTCATAAGAAATACCTTATTTGAAGTGGAAGGCTTTTCATATAACTTCGCCAGGGTTTCCATCAACTCTTGAGTTGTCTTTGTTGTAATATTGAACGCCACCGATTGTGCCAGGCATAAACGAATACTGCCAAGATCCTTTCTATCCAAAATAATCCTGTCCTCATCAGACATTGCTGCGGGTTTCTTGGTTTTCCCTTCCAATGGCCGCCATAAATATTTCTGATAGAGGTAGTCCTCCATCTGCATCTTCCATAACTGATATTTTTTCCCATTAAAATTCTCAATCTTCTTACCCTCGTCTGCCATTACTCCCACTCAACTGTGAGACCTTCCTATAGACGATAATCGAAACACAACCCGCTTTGATACCACTTGTTAGGGTTAGAACTACTCACTACCTTGTTTATGCTATTGCTTACTATTATGCTTTGATAGATTTTTTCCAAGCATCCATAGTTTGTTGGAAAGCACCTTTTTTAGGATTTCTCCATAGCAACAAGGAAATGAACTGTTTGATAAGATTCTTTGGTAGACATGTATGGAAAATGTGGTAGCATAGAAAAGGCGGTGAGCTATTTGAAAAAATGCCTCAAAGAAATTGGGTCTCATGGTGATGGACATCACCATGAGACCACATTTCTTTGAGGCATTTTTTCAAACAACTCATTGCCTTTTCTATGCTATTGCTTACTATTATTCTTTAATATATTTCTTCCAAGCATCCATAGCATAGACAAGACAATGAACTGTTTGAAAAGATGCCTCAGTAAAAAGTGGTCTCATGGAATGCCATGACAAGAAAATGTAATTGGAAGTTGCTCGTACTGATTACTTATGCTATGTGAAGTAATTGCATCAATGCTTATGTTGACTTTCTAAACAACTATATTGTAGTTGAATTTTTTTCATCTATCAACATCTAGTTATTAGTTATGGAATGTGAAGTAATGCTTTGAGTTTGAAAGATGTGCAATGCAATGTAATCAACGATATGAATATAAACTACACAAATCTATTAAGTACAATTCATTAGATAAACTCTTTATTCTATTACCTGCGTGTAGGTTTGTGTAAATCCACTGGCATTGGGAGGTGTTCCCATGAATCCTCCAATATTAGCCTATTCAACATCCAAAATCACATATTAGAATACCATTCATAAAACAATGCTAATTAACATGTAATAAATTTATAATTGTTTACTAGTTATATACCTCAACAATAGATGCAGTGGAGTAATAAGCGGGTGTAGGGACAGTGTATCCAGTATCAACACTGTAACCCTGAAATTTTATCAAAATAATAAAACTAAATTAGTTAATCTTGCATTTTAAAATTGAAATTTAATAAATTGAATTCAATGAACATGCTAACATTTACCTGAGTATCGATGCCATAGGCCTCATTCAAAATGTCAACTTCCCTTGCCATCTCCATAGCTGCAGATGTATCCTATGTAGTAGCCTCCTAAGTGTCGGTGGGGTCATATGAACAAGTCACCCCGCAAGCCTGACACAAATGTGGTCGAAGCCCACCACTTGAAGATTCCCCTAGATGGCGTTGTAGTATAGGGATGGCATGCTGGATGACACTTTGGGTCAAAGAGTTGATGGCCTACAAAGTGTCTACCTCAACACTCTCCTTCACGATGGAAGGGATAAAAATGTGCTCATGAGACGTCCTAGCAAGAGATACAGTCTCTGCCCACATTTTTAATGGAAGCCCAACATGTAATCTCATAGTTTGTGCATGCTCCATTATTTTTCTATTCATGCATTCAGCCACTCCATTTTCCTGTGGAGTCCTTGGAACCATTTTCTGCCTACGAATACCATTAGAGGAACAATAATCTTCAAACTCTTTGCTGCAATACTCACCACCATTATCAGATCTGATACATTCTAGCTTTTTACCCATCTCATTCTCAACCAAGCTTCTCCATTTTTTAAAAGTTTCAAATACATCAGATTTCGCCTAAGGAAATAAATCCATACCTTCCTAGTTGCATCATCAATGAATGTAATATAATACAGAGAGCCACCAGAGAAGATACCTGAGCTGGTCCCCATACATCCGTATGCACAAGCTCCAATTTCTCATCTTTCTTTTGCTTCCCATCTTTGAGAAAACTTACTCTCTTTTGTTTTCCATACACACAACTTTCACAGAAATCCATATTAACACATTTTAGACCTGGTAAAACATTATTTGAATGAAGTAATTTCATACCTTTTCCACTCATATGCCCAATTCTATTATGCCACAGTGTTGATTCAGATTCCATAGCAACTGTATGATCTTCTACCTACTGAACTACAACAACTGTTCCTGAACATTGACCTTTTTCCGTAACAATTAAAGTAGAAGGAATAGTATGACCTGTACAAAGATATAAGGTGCCTACTTTCACACCTTTTTCTACCACTAAGGCACCCTTTGTGACCTTCCAATTTTTATCACTAAATGTAACAACACAACCTTCATCATCTAGTTGCCCTGCTGAAATTAAATTTCTGCTTAACTTTGGAACATGCCTTACTTCATGTAGTAGCCAATGATTCTCATTCTACAACTTAATCTTGATTCTTCCCTTTCCAACAATCTGATAGGGTTCGTTATCTCCTAAATAAACCAACCCACAATCCCCTTGGACATAATCAAAAAAATAACTTCTATGGGGGGTAGCATGAAATGAAGCCCCTGAATCTAACACCCAAGAATCATCATCATTATCAAGGGAAAGAATCAAAGCATCCTCATCAGATTTATTACTTACCACATTTTCCTCTTTACTTCCTTCCTTTTTGTCTCCTTTATTTTTCTAAGACCAACAATCTTTCTTTAAATGACCCGGCTTACCACAGTACTAGTAATCCCTCTTGTCTCTAGATTGGGATGTTATGTCCTTTGATTTTCCTCGTGAATTCCCATGATTTTTGGAATTGTTTCCTCTCTCCTTTGTTCTGCCCCTGCTTTCTGCATTCAAAACACTGCCTGATGTGGATGTTCCACCTGAGCTTTTCCTATGAATTTCCTCACTCAAAATAACACTAACAACATCATCAAATTTTGATGTATTTGAACCAGAAATAGAATTGCTAACATCCATTACCACGCTGTTTCAGCTTTCAAGCAAAGTACACATAATCAAAAGAGCCTCAACACTCTCCTTCATGATGGAAGGGATAACAATGTGCTCATGAGGCGGCCTAGCAAGAGGTATAGTCTCTGCCCACATTTTTAAAGGCAACCCAACATGCAATCTCATAGTCCGTGCACGCTCCATTATTTTTCTATTCATGCGCTTAGCCACTCCATTTTCCTGTGGAGTCCTTGGAACCATTTTCTGCCTACGAATACCATTAGAGGAACAATAATCTTCAAACTCTTTGCTGCAATACTCACCACCATTATCAGATCTGAGACATTCTAGCTTTTTACCCGTCTCATTCTCAACCAAACTTCTCCATTTTTTAAAAGTTTCAAATACATCAGATTTATGCCTAAGGAAATAAATCCATACCTTCCTAGTTGCATCATCAATGAATGTAACATAATACTGAGAGCATTGAGAGAAGATACCTGAGCTGGTCCCCATACATCCGTATGCACAAGCTCCAATTTCTTATCTTTCTTTTGCTTCCCATCTTTGAGAAAACTTACTCTCTTTTGTTTTCCATACACACAACTTTCACAGAAATCCATATTAACACACTTTAGACCTGGTAAAACATTATTTGAATGAATTAATTTCATACCTTTTCCACTCATATGCCCAAGTCTATTATGCCACAGTGCTGATTTAGAGTCCATAGCAACTGTATGATCTTCTACCTGCTGAACTGCAACAATTGTTCCTGAACATTGACCTTTTTTTGTAACAATTAAAGTAGAGGGAACAATATGACCTGTACAAAGATATAAGGTGCCTAATTTCACACCTTTTTCTACCACTAAGGCACCCTTTGTGACCTTCCAATTTTTATCACTAAATGTAACAACACAATCTTCATCATCTATTTACCCTACTGAAATTTAATTTCTGCCTAACTTTGGAACATGCCTTACCTCATGTAGTAGCCAATGATTCGCATTCTGCAACTTAATCTTGATTCTTCCCTTTCCAACAATCTGAAAGGGTTCGTTATCTCCTAAATAAACTAGCCCAAAATCCCCTTGGACATAATAAAAAAAATAAATTCTATGGGGGGTAGCATGAAATGAAGCCCCTGAATCTAACACCCAAGAATCATCAGCATTATCAAGGGAAAGAATCAAAGCATCCTCATCAGATTTATTACTTACCACATTTTCCTCTTTACTTCCTTCCTTTTTGTCTCCTTTATTTTTATGAGACCAACAATCTTTCTTTAAATGACCTGGCTTACCACAATACCAACAATCCCTCTTGTCTCTAGATTGGGACATTATGTCCTTTGATTTTCCTTGTGACTTCCCACAATTTCCAGAATTGTTTCCTCTCTCCTTTGTTCTGCCCTTGCTTTCTACATTCAAAAGACTGCCTAATGTGGATCTTCCACCTGAGATTTTCCTATGAATTTCCTCACTCAAAATAACACCAACAACATCATCAAATTTCAATGTATTGGAACTAGAAATAGAATTGCTAACATCCATTACCAAGCTATTCCAGCTTTCAAGCGAAGAACACAGAATCAAAAGAGCCCTAACTTCTTCATCAAAGTTTACTTTTATAGAAGTTAATTGACTAGTGACCATATTAAACTCATTTAAATGATCAATATTTGACCCACCTTCTACCATTTTCATATTAAATAAACACTTCATAAGAAATACATTATTCGAAGTGGAAGGCTTTTCATATAACTTCGCCAAGGTTTCCATCAACTCTTGAGTTGTCTTTGTTGTTGTAATATTGAACGCCACCGATTGTGCCAGGCATAAACGAATACTTCCAAGAGCCTTTCTATCCAAAATATCCCAGTCCTCATCAGACATTGCTGTGGGTTTCTTGGTTTTCCCTTCCAATGGCCGCCATAAATCCTTCTAATAGAGGTAGTCCTCCATCTACATCTTCCATAACTGATATTTTTTCCCATTAAACTTCTTAACCTTCTTACACTCGTCTGCCATTACTCCCACTCAACCGTCCGACCTTCCTATAGACGATAATCAAAACATATCCCACTCTGATACCTGAGTATCGATGCCATAGGCGTCATTCAAAATGTCAACTTCCCTCGTCATCTCCATAGTTGCAGATGTATCCTGCGTAGTAGCCTCTAAGTGTCGGTGGGGTCATATGAACAAGTCGCCCCACAAGGCTGACATAAATGTGGTCGAAGCCCACCACTCAAAGACTCCCCTAGATGGCACTGTAGTATAGGGAAGGCATGTTGGATGACACTTTGGTTCAAATAGTTGATGGCCTACAAAGTGTCTACCTCAACACTCTCCTTCACAATGGAAGGGATACCAATGTGCTCATGAGGCATCCTAGCAAGAGATTGTATCGCTTGTCGCCTAGGATACTGTTGTGCACTGGGTCTATCTTGAGCTGACCCCCCACCTCTCCCCTGGAAGTCCCTCATATCAAAATAATTCAAGATTTTGTTTAGGATGAACTCATTGTATAGTTTCCTCAGAAAATATTGCAGGACTTCACAATTGTTGCATGGTGAGTAATCAAAAACCATGTACCACCTATCCCAATAAAAGTTCCTAATAGGTTGGTTGTGGCACCAATTGATAGGAAACCTCTTCGCATTGAGGCTAAGATTTTCATTTGTGTGTGAGTCAATGAATAATGAGCACAAATATAATTGTGTAAGTTTTAGATTTTTTACATCTTTATATGATAATTTATCTTGGTAATAATCCCTAATCACCTGCCTTCTATCTTGGCAACCAGTTTATTGTTTTTTGATTGAATCTACATGTTTTAACATTTCTTTGAGTGAATTTGCAAGGGTTTTTCTTTCCATGGTTGAATAATTTGGATCATTCAACCTCGTGATTAACTCCTCAATTTGTTTCTTATTGTTTTCAATTTCACTCATTAAATTTTACTTAGTGCCAGGAGGATGTTGAGGGATTAGGGGAGATTGTTATTGTGGTTGTTGAACTTGAGGATTTTTTTGATGTTGTTGCTATGCTTGTTGAGGATTTTTTTCCTGTTGTTGTTGCTCTACTTGTTGAGTATTTTGAGGAGGATTTTTAGGTTCATTAACATCTCCTACAAATTCAACAAATAAATATCAAAAACAACCTAAAACTAGCAAATTCACAACAAAAAATAAACAATCTTTACCTCTTAGACCTCCTAGTTGACGTGGCGACATCTTGGCGATGAAACAACAAAAATTTGATGAAAAAACTTGCAAGATGACTCCTCCTAGAACGCGAGCACGAAAATGAAGGGTTTTGGCCGCGGGTAGAAAAAAACATAGTCACAATGAAAGTGATTTTGAATTCATTTCTTTTGATTTTAATGCCTCATAATGCGAGCGTGTTATAACACACTCGTGTTATAGGCTTGTAGTGGCCAAGCCTTAGGATCGACACACCAAGCCATAACGCGCTGGTGTTATGAGCTTTCAAAACTTTTAAAAAAAATTGGCTACAAATTGGCCCCCCATCTTTTTGCACCCACCCACATGTTGGTTGCACAATTGGGTTCCATTTGAGACAAGATTGATGGACAAGACCATTGTGTGCTCCTTTTGTGTTTGTTTTCAAACTATTGGGATCACTTGGTAATGGCTATTGGAGGAACTACTTCCACCTTCAAGATGGATGAGGTTGTTGCCTCATTATTATCTAAAGATATGCAAAGTCTTCTGAGATGGGCAAGGAGGCCCTTACAGTTCGTAGCAGGCCAAATGAGAGAGGAAAAAAGAAAGACAATAAATCTAAGTCAAATTCTATGGGGAGATCTAAGTCTCTTGGTAAGAAGTCCAAGGAAAAATGTTGGAACTATGGCAAAACTGGTCACATTCGAAAATATTGCAAGAAGGAGAAGAAGAAAAATAAGTCTTTCTCCGATTATGAATCTGGGAAATCATCCCAAGATGATGGAGAAGAATTTATTGCAGCCTTGGAAGCCCATGCATTAGATGATGTGTGGTTGATAGATTTGGGTGCATCCTTTCACATGAATTCTCATAGAGATTGGTTCTCAAAGTATGAGGAGTACAATGGAGGAGAGTTGAACTTAGGTGATGACTCTCACTTGAAAATTGTTAGTCGTGGAAGAGTCAAAAGCAGATTTCCTGATGGAAGAGTGAAGAGGATTGATGGTGTCTTGCATATCCCAGGTTTGGAATGAAACCTTCTTTCTGTACAAGTAAATTGAATGATTTGGGAGTGCAAGTTTTTTTCCCTGGTGGAGGATGTAAGATGACTAGAGGGGCTATGGTTTTGGCTAAGGGTGTTTGGATTGGCACTTTGTTTCAGCTTGATGCATGCACTATATAGTGCAATGGTTCTTTTGATGTACTAAAGAAGAGGTCTTTGGATTCTTTATCCTCACCATCAGATCATGCAGAGAAAAAGAATGTTGCAGCTACATCCAATGGTCATGCATTTTGGGTACCTAAGGGTGATCATTCCATGGAAATGAAGCTTCCTACATAGAAGACAATGAGCTATGGAACCAACGACTTAGTCACATTGGTGAGAAGGGTCTTAGAACCCTAAAAAATAAGAGCCTTGTTGAAGGCCTTGATGATTGTAATCTCGAGTTCGAATTTTGCGAACGTTGTGTATATGGAAAACAACGCCGCGTTTCTTTTTATTCTTGTATCGATGGGTTAATTTCCTAAGGTTAGATTATCAAATAATAAAGCATACAAACCCAAAGAAGCTATCAAGAACAATGAAAACTAAAACAAGAAAGATTATACCTGCCACTAATTGAAGCTTCCATGATTCACCTTCATAGTACCTTCTAACTTGCTGATTGTTGCCCTCAAATCGAGTGTGTGAGAAATTCTTTGACTATGCCAATGTCCTAAACAAGCTTTGAAGGATTTGAAATATAAATGTTTATGCCTATGAGAAAATGACTATAATGCCTAAGACTAGAATTGAATATGCCAACATATCATGAATGCTACAAATAAAAATGTAATTATGAGCGTGAGTCGTAAAAAATGTGAGCAAAATTGTCATTTTATAGAAAATGGGTGATCCCACAATAGTGGTTTACAATTTTTGGCCAAACTGGACACTGAAATTATTTTTTAAAACTAAATCTTCACATTCGGGCACCTATAGCGGCTAAACCATGAAGAATTTGAAGATGATGAAAACTAGAGTCTCGTCACATTTTGTCTGTAGATTCTAAAAATATTTTTTTCAAAATTTTTGGAATCAGATTGCACTTCTTTTTCCATCTCCCACGAAAAACTGGATTTTTTCAAAAAATAGCATTTTTAAAAAGTGACGCACACCGTATAACGCATAAATTTTTTTCCATGAAGGATAAAATTCTAATTCTTTCAAATTTAGATTTGTAACTCTAATATCTAGTGCTTCCACTTGGTTAGGCAGATTTTTATTGAATATTTTTTCTTTAATCAAGTTTCGAAGTCAAACCAATTACAATTCAGAAATAGCGTGACCGTATAACGAATAACTTTTTTTGTATATATTGAAATTCAATTTTTTTTTTGTTGGATCAAGGACTTCAATATTTGGTGCACTCATATTTTTCAAATTTTGTTTTTAATAATCTGCTATTTTTCCACATGTGCAGAACAAAGACCTTCATTTTCGATGAAAAACCTATGTTTAATAAAACTAAAAAAACAAATACATAATAAAACCAAAACATATTAAAATTATATTCGTTGGATAGCTCGTTCTGAGGACTACTTGATTCAATGTTGGGTTTGTGAAGATTCCTCCATTTTCATCCTCAACCCGAGCTCCGAAGTGCCAAAATTCAAGTTTTTTTTGTGTCTCAGGGAGGGGATGAGGAATAAAGGGGGTTCGAGCGAACCCCTAGGGGTTCGCTCAAACTAGGGTTCATACGAACCCTGGTTCATTCAAACCACCCTTCTATAAGGGGTTTTGATGGATTTTTTGGTGGGAAAGTATTAGGAGGGTTCGCCCGAACCTAGGTTCTAGCGAACCCCTAATGGGTTCGGTCGAACCAATAGGTTCGTACGAACCCCTAAAATCATTTTTTTTTCCATGCATTCATTTTCTGTGTGTTTTCCTTCCTCACTTCAATTGTAAACCACTATTGTGGCTTCACCCAAATGCAATTTTGGACGGACGAACAAGATTAAAAGCTGGTGAAAGCCTAAAATCTGTGGACGAGATTTCATGTGACAATCCCTAATCAGTGTTAGGGAAAAATCATTAACTAAGTGGTCAAGATGTCATTTGAGAAGATCAAATCGACAGTCAAGAATAAATGAGATAATTAGTCAAAAAGATAAAGACTGCTTGATTTGTGAGATTCAAAAAATCAAGAAGATAAGAGTTGAACTGAAAAGCAGATTTGGAAAATCAAGAATTTGCTCAATTGCTTGATTTTTGGAAGAAGATTACCATTTTGAATTAAATTAATTCAAAATGTGGATTTTGTGTGATAATAAATAATCAATTTTCAGATTTATTTACTAAAATGAACTGACAGTCAAGAATGTGAGATCATTTTAAATAATTTCATTTATTTAAAATGAGGGAAATGTTAAATTTGGAAATTAAATAATTAAAGATAATTATTTAATTTAGAGGATATGATTAATAATTAAATAAATTAATAAATTCATTTAATTATGAAAATTAGTGACATATTAAATAAATAAATGAAATTCATTTATTTAATAATCAAGAAGACATAAATGAATAAAGGTAATTAAATAAATTATGAAATTTATTTAATTGTAAGAGGATAGTAGACCCTTAGATTTGGTGATTGATTCTCTTTCATGGAAAAAATGGTGAATGTGCTCTACAACGGTCATGGAGGAAAGCAACGGTCGGATGAACTCAGGCATGGTGGAAGAGGTCACGAGGGACCCAGAGGGAACAGGAGAGGGAACCTCGAGCATGTTTGGAAGAAAGAAAGATGGGCCTGCCCTCAGAATAATGTTCAGAAGGGTTGCTTTCAAGAGGACCAAGCTAACGGGAATCTTCACATGAACAGAGGTGTAAGTTCTTCACGGGGATGGCACATTTGTATGCGCAAAAGAAAGGAAGGCGGCAAAGAAAAATCAAACTTATGTGCGCATATGTGTGGAGAATAAACCAGATAGAAAAATATGGAGTGAGATTGAACTTTTAACAGATTATGGCAGTTGGGTTCAAAAGTTGGAGCGCGATTCCCTAATGCACAACAATCTGGTGCGTTCTTTGGGTTGTAGGAAATCCAACGAAGAGGCATGGAAATCTAGTTCTTTGGATGTCCCAACGGAAACCCCCAGATTGTCAGCTAGAATTCCCACTGAAACCATAAACCCTCATTCCTCTCCTAAGGAAGGGGCCCTAAAGTCATAGTCTACAAAGATGAGGGTCTCTGCCAAAATGGATTGGGACAATGGACAACCTTTGTTGGATGTTTCCCAAAATGGCTCACCAAGCCCATTTACAAAGGACAAAACAGACGAGAGAGAGAAGTTCTAGGAGGAACAGGAGGAGAAGGAGGATCAGCTTGTGGATTTAGATGAGAAAATCTCTGAGACTCTAGAACTTCTTGGGGACAATTGCCTGTACGTGGAGTTGGATTCTTTGATAGAAGTGGGGAAGGAATTGGTGGACTAGTGGTGGCGGCTAAAGCAAAGTCTGGTGTGTCGGAGGCAGGGCTTAACTTTGAAGGGGTAGAGGAAATATTGGAGATAGAAGGAGAAGAAACGGTGGAACTGTTAAGTCCACAATCAGGCAAGAAGAGGACGATGATAGAGGAATTGTTGGCAGCTAAATCTAGATTAGGAATTCACAAAAGGGATCTACTCAAACTCACGCCAGACTGTGGGGAATAGAAAAAGCGGGCCAAAATCCCTAATCAAGAAAAGAGAAAATGGGATGGGGAAGCTAGCAGACAATAGAAGATTGACTCAATGATTAAAGTAGGCAAGGGTGGAGCCCTTCATAAAAAAAATGAAAATATTAACGTGGAATGTTAGGGGCCTAAATGCCCCTAAAAAATGGAGCCTCATCAGGCGCCACATAGAAGTGAGTCAAGTAGAAATCTGCCTTCTTCAAGAAACAAAATTAGATGGTACAGACTTGGAGAATTTTGGAAGAAAGCTGAGGACGTGGAAATGGATAGGGGTTGAAGTGGAGGGCACTTTGGGAGGCCTAATAATTATTTGGAAACCTTAGTCAGTCCTAATAGAGACCTTGAACTCGAGTCGACATTGGATGGTGTGTAAGGTAAGGAGTTTGATCTCGAATCTACATTTTAATCTCATAAATGTTTATGGCCCCTCTTTGAGTATTCAAAAAAGGATGGTCTGGCTAGAACTGGATGGGGTTTTGAGTGGCCTGAATCAGGGCCCTAGCATAATTGGAGGAGACTTTAATGCAATCCTTAGGCAAGAAGACAAGAAAGGTGGCTCAGGGAAAGTTCTACAATCCCAATTGGATTTTTATAGCTTTGTGGACAAAAAATCTCTAATGGAAATCCCCTTAGGCAATGGATGCTACACATGGACGAATCATAGAAAAAGGTTTGGTAGCATAGCGGAAAAATTAGACAAATTCTTCTTCCAAGGAAATCTGAGTCTTTTTCCTTTTTCTTTCAAGAGTAAGAGGGACTGGCTCTGATCATTTTCTAGTTTAACTTCAAATAGTCGGGGAGAAGGGACCGATCAGATGTCCATTTAAATTTGAAATGATGTGGTTCAAGGATCCTCATGTGATGGATTTGATAGAACAATGGTGGAAGGAATGCTCTCCGGAGGGATCAAGCTTGTTCAATGTGGTCACAAAACTAAAATATGTGAAGCAACAACTCAAACAATGGAACAAAGTGAGCTTCAAGAATATCTTCATAGAGAAATTGCAAACGGAACAAGAACTGGACAGTCTAGCTGAAGAAATAATTAATAAGGGGATGGACGAAGCCTGTTACAGGAAAGAATAGGCAGTTTCCAACAAACTCAACGATATCCTGGCTAAAGAGGAAGTTTTCTGGAGATAAAAATCCAAAGAGGTATGGCTAAAGACAGGGGATAGAAATTCGAAATTCTTTCACAACTCCACAAGAGCAAGGAGGGAACTTAACAGAATTTCCTGCTTGAAAGATGGGGATGGCCGACTAATGGAAAATATGGGGGAAATCAGAGATTCAACAGTTTCATATTTTCAAAACTTGCTCAATGATTGGGAGGGTTCAAATTTGGATGCACATGCAACCTCCTTGCACTCCATACCGAAACTGATTTCTTAGGATCAAATGAGGGCCCTAAATGCTAAGTTCTCTAAAGCTGAAGTGAAAGAGGCAGTCTTTGAGATGCAGCCAGAAAAGGCTCCTGGACTGGATGGATTCCCGACAACATTCTTCTAGAAATGTTGGAATTTTTTGGGTAAGGATGTATGGGAAGCTTTAGAAGACTCTAGGAGCAACATAATAATTTTAAAGGAAGTAAACAACACTTTAATTGCTCTCATCTCGAAGAAAGAAAAACTAGACTCATGGGAAGAATTTCGCCCAATATCATTGTGTAACACGATTTATAAGATATTGGCCAAAGTATTAGCCAACATAATGAAGAAGATTCTCCCCACAATCATATCCGAGGAACAAATAGGTTTTGTCCTAGGAAGATCAATTCTAGATGGGGTGATAATTGCCCAAGAAGTCATACATTCAATCCAAAAATTGAAGAAACCGGCAATGCTATTGAAACTGGACATTAGGAAAGCTTATGACAGAGTGAATTGGAGATTCATCTTTAAGGTCATGGAAGCCTTTAGATTTCAAAAGGAATGGTTAGAGTGGCTCTTTGGGTGGGTGGCTAGTCCACATTTTTCAGTATTGGTTAATGGTTCCCTGGAGGGATACTTTACTACCTCAAGAGGTCTAAGACAAGGGGATCCTCTATCCCCTTTCTTGTTCATTATAATGGTTGAAGCCCTTGGGAGATCGCTTGAAAAAGCAAGGAGGTCGGAATGGATCAAGGGATTGCAAGTAACTAGCAACCTAGACAACCTCACGCATCAGCAATTCGCGGATGACACAATGTTGTTCGGTGTTGCTTTAGCAAAGGAAGCACAAAGATTAAAGAGCATGCTAGAAGACTACTTTAGGGCCTCTGGCCAGGAGGTAAGTAAGGCCAAATCTGAGATCTTCTTCTTTAACTCAAATTGTTCCTGTGAACTTTAAATTTTGTGGACTCTAGGATTCAAGAGGGGTCAAATGCCATCCAAATATTTGGGACTCCCATTGGACAAGGGCATTAAAAGCAACATTGTTTGGAGCTCTTTAGTGGCTCGTTGTAAGGATCGAATATCCTCATGGAAAAATAGGTGGTTGTCTTGGGCTGGGAGGTTAACTTTGCTGAAATCGGTTCTTTCAACACTTCCCATCTATATGATGTCCTGCTTGCAGCTTTCAATAGGTGCGAGAAAAGACCTAAATCGGGTAATGAAGGACTTCTTCTGGAAAAGCACTTTAGAACAAAAGAAAATTCCTCTTATAAAATGGCAGAAGGTTTTCGAGAAGTGGGAGAGAGATGGTGCTGGCTTGAGGAATGTTCTCTGACAAAACAAGGCACTAGGGGAAAAATTAGCTTGGAATATTCATTCATGCCTTGATCTTAAATGGGTAAAGATCGTTAGAGCAAAATATCTGGAAGCAGACCATTATTGCTTCCTAGTAGCAAAATCCTTGCCAAATGGGTCCCGAATTTGGAATTTCATTAAAAACTCTAGAGATCTTATCATAGTTTTTCTTACTTGGGAAGTAAAGGATGGAAAGGAGGCCATGTTCTGGGAAGAATCTTGGGAAGGTCATACAACACTGGCAGACAAACCAGAGCTCTCAAGAGTAAAAGAGAAAACAAAAAAAATTTGGGGATCAAAAGTCAGAGATTATATCTAGACCGACTGGAAGCTCTAGTTGAAGGTTATCTGAAGTGGAAATCGGTGAGAAGTTTGGACCTTGAAGTATAGGAGATTGAAGCCTTTGAGAATGCATTATCAGAAAGAAGGATTTGGGGCAGACAGGGGAGAGATTGCTTACGCTGGGATGCTTCACCAAATGGGACATACTCGGCCAAGATAGGATACAACATCCTATCAGCTTCAGGAGAAGAAAATTTAGTGATCCCTAAGAGCCTTTGTTGGAATAAAGCATGTCTTTCAAAAGCAGGGATTTTCACATGGGCTGCAACACAGAGAAGAATTCTTACTGGAGATAGGTTTATCAAAATGGATTATCACGACCCGTCTAGATGCCCACTGTGTCAAGAGGCTGAGGAAATAGTTGACCACTTGCTTTTAAATTGTAAGTTTACTCATAAGATGTGGTGTTGGTTGTGCACAAAATTACATTGGTTAATTGTCTTCCCCAACACCCTATTAGCATGCTAAAACGCTTGGCCAAGCTAATATCAAAACACCATCTTCGGGGATTTATGGAAGATGAGCCCTTCAATTCTAATCTGGGAAGTGTGGAAGGAGAGAAATAGATGCCTTTTTCAGGAAAAAGAGATGTTGATCCCAAGGCTTCAATGCAAGATTGAGGCGAGCATTGTAGAAATTTTCAACTCACAGCTGGGGGACAAGCCAAAGAAAACAAATTTCACTAAATGGGATGCCTGGATCATGAAAAAATGGTTTGGAATCAAAGCTCCTCCTTTTGGTGGAACAGGAAACACGACTTCTTCTTAACAACACAATAAAACTCAATGGATTCCCCCTGAGCAGGGTTGGGCTAAATTAAACTTCGACGGGGCCTCTAAAGGGAATCCGGGGCCGTCTGGGGCTGGGTGCATAGTAAGAACTTCTTCAAGCTCGATTATGGGGAGATTAGCTCAGCCCCTAGCGGAAGGAACAAACAATGCAGCCGAATTCCAAGCCCTCCTACTTGGATTAAAGTTTAGTAAGGAATTGGGAATAAAGAATTTGGTAGTTGAAGGAGACTCAACACTAGTCATAAATGCTCTCAGGACCAGACAAATTCACAATTGGAGACTAGGGATTTATTTGGAAGTTGCACTAGAACAACTAGGGAACTTTGAACAAGTGATGCTCAATCACACGTTAAGGGAAGGTAACACAGAAGTTGACTCCCTGTCTAATATGGGAGTAATTTGACCGGGTTTTAAAGAATGCACTACAAAGTAATTTTCTTGTGGGTGGTAGGGTGGGCCCCCTCCCTCTCATCATTCTCCTTCTCTCATTCGTGAGATCGATGGAAAACCAAAGGCAAATCATTAGCGGATAAGAGGAGAGGGAATGGGGCGTCGGATGGGGAGCGTAAGCTGGCAGCGCAATGGCAAGGCCACATCACCTCACATGCCAATACAAGTTGTTGGAGGAACGAGGAAGGAAAGCTTCCAAAAGATAGCAGTCCACCAAAATTAGGAGATCTCGAAGGCGCCAGATGTCTTAATGACACATTAAGCTAAGAATAAACAGAATGACACATGGAGTATAGTCATCATGGAAGTTTATGCAAATCGGCCGGGTGGCAGAAGTCGATCCTTAAGAGGTGTAGCTGAATCAAGGCCGAGGGTGGCAAGACAAAATTTTATTGCAAGGATGGATTGCCTCGCTTAAACATCATTTCATGCTCATGTTCGGCGGCTCAGTCTTGCTGTATACGGGCTTTTTAAATGCGGATGGAAGATGGCATTTTCATTGTATGGTTCTTGAAATTTGTTGTGTTGGTTGTCTTTGTGCAGGGAACTTTCGACTGGAGGGTTGGAAATGGTGAAGATGGGAAAATCAAAATTTATCATCTCTATCTCAATGGAGGGGCTGGAAAGCTTCAATGTCGACACTCCTGTCTCTTTGGAGGCAACAGAGAGACAAATTACATTCAGGGAAATCATCGATCAAAGGCTGAAGAGAATCCTGCTTGAGGATGATCCCTTAATCATGGTAGCGGTCAAAATGATATTAGGGAAGGGCCACTTGGAGAGAAGGGAATTCGTGAGGGACAACGTACATATTTCTTCTCGGTTCTTGGCCGTCATCTTGGACTTGAAAGTGTCGAAGGCAGAAGCAAAGGAAATAATGGAGTATCTCTTTCGAGGCGACTTGTTAGGATGGTTAGAGAAGACATTGAAAGCGGCCTTCATGGGTAAAGGAATCTCGCGCCCCTCGAACCTAGAACTCCTTTGGGAGATGGAAGAGGCAGTAAAGGTATATCCCTTCCTTCTAGACTTAAAAGGGCCAGAGCTCATGAGACACATAATGGTTTCGGCCATGGCGGTTGAATTTTTGAAAAGAAAACTGGGGTTGGTGACGGAGGAGGGTATGGATTGGGAGGAATATTTCACCTTGTTTGCAGAATTAAATGATTTCCTGTGAGGCTCGACCTCAGTGTATTAAGTTTTTTGTTTAAAAAAGTATAATCGGTACTGGTTTTTTGAAATTATGCAGTGGGACTGCATTTTTTGTGCCAGTCATAGGAAGCTCTCGGGCTGGTAGGTTCAGATTTCATGGTAGAATGGTGGTCTCTCCTACTACGCAGACGAATTGTATATTTTCTTAAATTTAATACAAAATCATAACCTTACGTACATCAAAAAAAAAGAGGACAATAGACCCTTAGTGACGTTTTGAATAAATAAATAAAATTTATTTATTTAATAATCATGAAGAATAAAAGAGATATGAATCAATCAAATAATTATAAATTATTTAATTAATAGTCAAATGTGGACCAAGGACATAATTAAATGTCATAATTATGCTAGGACGAAAGTGGTAAAATAGAGCTTGCAGGCCTAGGTCATTTTTATGTGTCTACAATTCTAGTTCTCATAAGTCTTCTGGGGTTTTGAACTATGTTCATTCAGATGTTTTTGGTCCTATAAATGTTCCTTCATTATCAAAATTTGTATATTTTGTTTCTTTTATAGATGATTATAGTAAAATGACATCTGTTTATTTCCTCATAAGTAAAGCTAAAGTCTTTAGTCGATTTAAGAAGTTTAAGGCCTTGGTAGAAAATTAGACTAGCAAAAAGATTAAGTGTTTGAGGACTGATAATGGTGGTGAGTTTTGTTCCGTAGAGTTTGAAAAGTTTTGTAAAGAGCACAAGATTGAGAGACATAAGACAACTCCCTACACTCCAAAGAAAAATAGAGTTGTAGAGAGAATGGACAGAACATTGATGGAGAGGGCTAGGAGTATGCTGAGTGGTGCTAAACAAAAATTTTGGGCTGAAGCGGTAGCCACTACATGTTATTTGATCAATAGATCTCCTACATCAATGCTTGTTGGAAAGACACTCATGGAGGCATGGTCTGGTAAAAATATTTCGATGAGACATCTCATAGTATTTGGTTGTGAAGCTTATGCTCATGTTCTGATTGAGAAGAGGTCTAAGCTAGAGAACAAGGCTATTAAGTGTACATATGTTTATTGTCTATGGTGTCAATGTGAAAGGGTACAAGCTTTGGGATCCAGAACTTCAGAAGGTTCTCTACAATAGAAGTGTTCAATATTCAAAGAGATGAAACCTCCCACTGTTGAGCTGCAACCAGAAAAAGAGGAGAAATAGAATAAGGAGGTAGTTTAGATTCCACCTACTCTAAAGAAAGAAGAACTATGTACTCCTATTGGACCTCATGATGAGGAGAGCTCAAGTAGCTTTGAAAGTTCTGAAGAAGGAGAACCTCAACCTCAGCCATTGAGGAAGTCTACACAAATTAGATAGCAACTGAAAGGTTTGGTTATTCACTATTGGATTCTAGTTGCATCTTTGCTTTGATTACTAACACTAATGAGCCTAGGACAGTTAGAGAAGCATTAGGTATGAATGATTCAGATTCCTAGATGCAAGCCATGGACGAAGAGATGACTTCATTAAAGAAAAATAAGACTTGGGATCTAGTACCTTTGCCTACTGGACATAAAATTTTGGTTGTAAATGGGTTTTCAAGACAAAGTGTGGTCTTGATGGTAGTGTTGAGAAGTATAAGGCATGATTGGTCACTAAGGGGTTTTTTCAGGTGGAGGGAATCAATTATGGGGAGATATTCTCTCCTATAGTGAAGCTGACATTTATCCGACTTTTGTTGTCACTTGCAACTTCATATGACTTAGAAGTGGAACAGATGGATGTGAAGACAATGTTCCTTCATGGTGATATGGAGGAAGATATTTACATGTCATATCTAGAGCATTTCATTGAAAAAGGTAAAGAAAATTTGGTTTGCAAAATGAAGAAGTCTCTTTATGGTTTGAAACAATCTCCTAGAATGTGGTATCCAAAGTTTGATACCTATGTGTTGTCATTTGGATTTCAGAGATATGTTGTGTATATTTTAAATTTGATAATGGTCACATTCTCATTATTGTCCTATACATAGATGATATGTTGTTTATTGGGAATGGTAATTTAAGTATGATTTCAGATTTGATGTTTCAGTTGTCAACACAGTTTGAGATGAAAGACCTAGCTGCAGCTAGGTACATTCTGGGAATGGAAATCACAAGAGACGGAGCTAACATAAATCTTTGGTTAAGCCTGAGAAAGTATGTGAACTCGGTGTTGGAGAGATTTAACATGGTAGATTGTAGACAGTTAGTTTTTCCTGTGATGTAGGGGACAAAGCTTTCTATGAGTGATTATCCAAAATCTCCTACAGAGATGGAGGACATGACCAAAGTACCATATGGAAGTTTAGTTGGCAGTATGATGTATGTGATGGTGTGTATGAGACTAGACATTGCCTAAGCAGTGGGAGTCCTTAGCTATTTTATGGCTAATCTTGGACGGGTGCATTGGGATGTGATTAAGAGAGTGTTTAGTTATTTACGGGGTACTTTTGAGTATGCCTTGTGTTTTCATGGCTATCCTACTGGACCTCAACATTTTGTGAGCATTAGAGGATATGTGGATTCAGATTAGGTAGGTGACATTGATAGTAGAAGATCCACCAATGGTTACATGTTTATGATGTTTGGTGATGCTATAAGTTGGATGAGTAAGCGACAGGCTATAGATGTGTTGTCCACGACAGAGGTAAAGTATATGGCAGCCACTCATGCTTGTAAGGAAGCCATTTGGCTTAAGAGACTATGTTCTGATATTGGTTTAGATGCAGGATAGATTATTATTTGTTGCGATAGTCAAAGTGTGATTTTCCTAGCAAAGAATCCAACCTTTCATGCCAGAACAAAGCACATCGATGTACAATATCATTTTTTTCATGATATGGTAGAGGATGGAAAGGTGAACTTGGAGAAGGTTGACACTTTAGTGAATGTTAAAGATGCACTAACAAAACCAGTGAGCACAAAGAAGTTTAGATGGTGTTTTGATTCCATGGGCCTTAGGGCCCAGAGAAGATGATTTCGTATTACTCTCGAAAGGTCTTTGACAAGTGGGAGAATGTTGGGATTAAGGTGTCTCAACCTTAGAGTCCTAATATTGATTTAATTGATGTAATTAATGTATTTATTTATATTATTTAATTGCCTATGGTGTCATGTCATAAATTGGGACCCACCGGTTGGGTGGCATGCCTATTGGAGGTGATTGAATGACACATAATCATTCCAAGTGGACATAGGCATTCCATTTTGGAATCTATGACATATGAAAGATTCTATGACATGTCATAAGGCGTGTTTGAATGCATGGGAGAAAGTTGGCACCCAAGTTGGGTAATGACAGGATGTAAGAGAATCGACTATTTTTAGTGAATTATGATAGATTCTCTTACAGCTATAAGTGTTGTTAGCTATGACAGATTCTATGACAGCTGCAAGATGTGTAAGACATCTAGAATAAGCTATTTTTAGCATATTCTAGGTGCCCAAGCTTGAGGAAGGAATATTTGCATGTTTGACCATTGTAAGGGGTGTAAGGGAATGTTGTACATGTGTCCAAATGCATGTTTGTGGCATGGGATATTGTGCCATATGGATTTGGACACCCCTCTCCTTCTAGATGCTTCTTGAAGCTTTTATCTCTCTATAAAATGAGTGCCTTGCATTGTACAATACATAATTTATTTGCAGGTAACGCAGTGTTGTCAGGTTAACTCCATAATAGGTGTTTGTGATGAAGCACTTGTGTAGAATCTTTGTACTTGGGCTATGTTGTAACTCCTATTTGAAGTAATATATAAGTACTGTGCTTTTGGAGGGTGGGGTTTTTTTACTCAAAATGGTTTTCCCCACGTATATCTGGTGTATGTTGTTTCTTGTGTACTTGTTCTATTCCTTCATTCTCTATGTGCTTCTCTTATTGTAACTGTTAAAGGTGTTAAAAGTTTTTTTTTTGTAACTCTCCCCTACTTAGATTAGTGTAGGAAGTTGTTTTTTCTCACCCGACTTCCTTTCATTAAGTGTACTTAAGTTGATGAGGTTAGACAACATCTTGTCCCACTAAATGTGCAACCTTTAAGCCTCTATAGTTACCAATTTATTTGGTAAACCTCATGTGCTACCTTTTTGAAGTTGGAAGACTTTCCATCTCACCTCAAAGGTCACTCAACACTAGGCATCAAGGTTGATGACTTGGTCAATTAGGTTGTTAGTTTGCACACTCCAAGTGATCCTAAGGTTGACACCTATAGGATACTTGTCTACTCTTTTGTGTCACTTCATGGGGCACTTATCAATCTACATGATAGGTGGATTGCCTCTCCCTTTCCTATATGCAAGGCTTTGTAATTATTGTAATTTGGATAATCTAAATACAATATTGTGCATTGTTCATTTGTGCTCGTCTTTTATTTCCATTGATCTCCTAATTTCTTATATTCTTAAGATCTACAAATCTAAATATAGGTATAGTGGACCTTCATGAATAGCCATAGCATTGCATTATATAAAAAATGAGTATAAGGATAATGAGATCTCATATTTTGGAAATGATATGCATAAAGCTAAAGTTTCAAAGGAATCTCAAACCAAAGATTGCAATCTTAATTCAAAATGAATCTTTGAAGCATGCTTAAAAACTAATCCTTAGATTTATAGATTGAAATTAAGATTGAATACTAACAACAATTTAGCTTTATGAAATAATATTAGTCAACAAAGTTTCTTTTCAAAAGAACATGAATAATTGACATGGTTAATAAATGAGAATGAACACATCTCAAGAACATTCCCAAACTGGATAGCCAATTTCAGGAGAATGTGTTGAATTTACTTTACAAGCATAGAGAACAAAGCATACTAGATTTCTTTATAAATAGGACATGACATATATTAAGGCTATGCTTATATAAACAAACTTTCTCATAGAATTATACAGTTAATTTCTTTGCAAATGGTATATAAATTATGCTAGAAAAACAAATTTCAACATAGGAAAAATAAATGGTGATGACGTAAAAGATAATCCTTGTGTACCTTTACTTTTGAAACAACACTGCCTCAAATATAGTAAATATGGAAAACAATCTCTAACAAGTCAAAACAAGGAAAAAAATTGTTAATATAACAGTTGACATTTTTTGTTCTTTACTAATATGATATAATATAACACTCAAAATTTACTTCAAATAGTGAATCAACTAAGAAATATTCCTTATGATTTCTTGTGAATCAAATTTTCTATGTTAGTAATGGGACTAAATTCAAAAAGTGTGGAAATCAAACCTATGCAACCAATGCCGTTAGAGTAACTTGAGAAAAGATATTGCGATTCTAAATTCCCTATGCAACCATATCAAAACCATATGTCCATTTTCAAATTGTTTTTTTATTAGAATATATTAACGCCAAAAAAAGGAGATATAGATCAAACTTCATATGGTGCCAAAAAAATGAGATATAGAATGTTGAATAAAATAGAAACAACAAAAACAACAGACTAAATTGTTGCAAGTTATCTTATATCTTAGATTTTTCCATGAGAAACTTAATTTTTATGTCTTGGGAACAATGTTATAGTGAACTAGAGTATGTCTTTACAAGAACGGTGAGTTAAGTCGATGTGAAATGGTGAACTACAATTATGGTGTACAGAGGGCATCAATGCCATAGGTGCATCGTAGGAACTGGATAGCCACTTCCCAAATAACCATCTTTTAATTAGATACAATTAACTATAACAAATATAAATCATGAAATAGAAAAAATATATATAAAAATAAATTAAAATGATCATATATCCAACCAAAAAAAATATATAAATTTTAAAAATTGAGTAGATTCGATACATGAATTTATTAGCTTATTACAAGCTTGATTCTTTGTAGCAACACATTATGTCTAACATGCATGCAACATAGAGCTTGCAATGAAGTGAATTAATTAAATTATCATGGATTAATTATATCAAGGAATTATGAAGAAAAAATGCTTTGATATCGCTTCTCTTTCCTGGTTCTGTGCTTCATCTCCTACGAATTCTTTGTTGCGTGGATTCGTGTTTCAAATAATTAAAAATTGAGTGATGTTCATAGATGGCAATAATTAACAGATTGTTTTGGTGATATTTCTCAACCAACCGTGAAGTGGGGTCGTGGTCAGTTAAAGCGCTAGGTCGCATTTGAAGGTAAGTATAATGGTTCAGCTAACAGTCCCGGCTGTCATGTTGCACTCTATATTTGTCGGACGGAGTAAACAAAATAGAACTCTGTGCAGGTTAAGAACACTAGTTATTCCATTCTTCATAAGAAAAAACTGAGAAATGAATCGAAATTATAGCAAGTTGCTAGAAAATATACAAAGTCAGCTTGTTGCTGAGCCGTCACATTTCGCTTTTGTTATCAAGGAAAAATTAACTGCTAATTTATCATTTGAAGCAAAGAGAATGGGCCAAAGCCTAACTTAACAAAAGGTGATTTATTTGGATTTTTAAATGAAACAATTTCGTAAAACCAGGAGATAGTGTGTCCCAAATCTCAAGGGTACAAATCAATTGCTTTAATACTCTGTAACGTTTTATTCGTAAACAGAAAAAATTACATAGAATGAATGAGCATCGCTTTGTTCGTCATTCTTCCGTCCACACCCACAGCGATTGCAAATCAAGATCATTTGTTCCACGACTGAGACGCTGCACGCACCAAAATCTATCAGTAACAGTTACAGTAAAAGCATTGAAAATAAATAACAAAAAAGAGAAAGACCGAACTAACCTGTGGTAGACAACATCCAGTTACTGTCTTGGCTGATAGCCCAGAAGAAGTATCCCGACAGCCCCTTTTGCTTAGCGAATTTAACCTTGGCAGCCACCGAGTCCTGGTTATCATAACCGACCCATAAGTCACCTGCGTAGCTGTAAGCTGAGACGCTTTCCGTATCGAACACCTCGGTAGCATGTTTGTCCCGTATGAAGTCTCGGATCTCCGAGAAGAACATAACACCGGTTTCGTCGCTGAGATTTTGCTTGGGACCAGCCGCCACAGCAGGAGCTCCTATGCCCGTCTGGTTTTGCGACTTGAGCACCCAAGAACGCCCATAAAGCGGCATCCCCATTACAACTTTACGCGGCGGTAATCCGGAGTCGATCCAAGATCCAATCCCATAACTGGTGGAAACGTTGGAGCTACGGTCGTAAAGCGCTGCGGGGGCTCCGGTCGCTGATGTGTCCCATGAGCCGTGATAGTCGAAGGCCATTACATTCACCCAGTCGAGATTGTTAGCAATGGAAGCCGTCGGGTAGCTTCTGAACTCACCCCATAAGAAGAAGCTGTTCGCAAAATACACGGCTGCGGTCAGGAGAAGCGGAGGCCGGCCCGACGATCTGCTCTCCAAATTTATGCTGTGTCTCCACTCGGAGAACAACTTGCCCAAATTGTCCATCTCGGTAGTGTTCTTGGGATATTCCCAATCGAGGTCGAGGCCATGGAAGCCGTGGCGTCTGGCGAGAGCGATGGCTGATTTTATGAAAACTGCACGCCGCATCGCATTGCTTGCCATGAGAGCAAAGGCAGTGGAATTGGAACCCCCGCCTCCGATGGAGATGAGCGTCTTTACGCACCGGTTTTTCTGCTGCACTGTTGTGGTGAATTGGGCCATCAATTTCTGCTCCTCCACCTGGAATGTCTGGGCATTCATGCTTGCAAAGGCGTAAAAGATGTGAGAATAGACGGCTGAGTTGATGGAGGCGGGCGGCATGTATGAGACCGTGTAAGATGGCCAATACGCAGCCTTAACATTGGATGAAGCACAACCTAGTGCCTCTGCTGAACAGTAGAATAAACATACTGCCAGAAATACAATTCCCATGTATTGCAGGTTCTTCATGATGGAGTTTGGAAAACAAATTGCTGGGGATGAATTCTACGATGAGATATGCACAGCTTAAATAGTTTACTTTGCTACCAAAGTCGCAAGTCAACCCAGTAATGGTGGGTTCTTTTGTGCGCGCTGGGCCGCCCTCAATAACATTGCAGAGATTTGGTTGGACGGCCCAAAAACACTCCCTGCACGCTTCCACTTAAACAATAAAAATGGAAATACGGGATAAGATTTGGTCCGCGTTAGCCATTATGTCTATAACGTTTGGTGCGTTCCATGTCTGACCTTGACTCGTACGAGTCAGACAATCTTAGATGATTTTACTGCTTCCTACCATATACACGTTTTTGAAGCTTCCAATGAGCTGAAAGTAAACGGTCGGCGCATTGAAACATTCTTCATATTGCTTGTGTGGTTAAAGGTTTGAAATAGTTTTATTTTCAATTTCAGTGATATTAGGGATTTCTTTTATGAGATGGAGTGAGCTGTTTTTCTAAAGATCAACAACTGTCGATATACGATAGTGATGCAAGACAATAGAAAAAAAATGTCTCCGTTCATTTTGTCTTCAAACTTCATCAATCTCCTTTGTTGTTAAAACTATACACGTGGAATTTTGGGATCGACAATTATTAATTGTTGGTGCCTACAGTTAAATAATGCATGTTCGTTCTAAAGCATTCACCCTCTATATGTATGAATGAAAGAAAAAATTTAATGTCGACGAGACCACAATAGTCTATGGCATCAAGAGGAAAAAAAAACAATTACATCATGTAAGTTTTGTCTTTGAGACATAAGGGCATCGAAGTTTTATAAGATTTGTAAACTCTTCTTAATGTCAAATCTTTTGCAACGGATCTTGGTCAAAATATTTGCAACTTTGTTCAACCTTGCTTCCTCAAATAAACTGTTTAGAATGTCTACTTTTAGGGTGTCTTCATAGTTGATATGGATGTCATTGTAGGCCAAGCACTCCATAATGTAGTGTCATTTTGTCTCTACCACACCCTTGTTACAAAATGACATGTTTTCATTTATCACTCCTCCTTCAATATCAAACATTAATTGTTTTCACACCTAAGATGATGTGCAAGTTATCTTCACAGGGTTATAAGCATTTTTGTTTTCCACTTAATATCAACTCTTATATAAGCTTTTTCATTATGGTCTCATGTGTAGTTAAATTCTTTAATATAGTAAGCTTTCTTCTGACTAATCTATTTTTTCCATATGACAATCCTAATTTTTCTTTGAACTATTTTTTTATTTTCTCATTCGTATTTGGACATTCTTGCAAATTAATATCTCATTTATTTATCCACTTGTTATTATGTTTCATCCATGTGTTTTTTCCTTTGTCTAGCTCTTCCTCAATCACTAGCCCAAGCTAGTAGTGGTTCTTTATATTTTGATCTTTTTTAGGTAGCTTAACAATCATAGATCATTAATGCTTCTAAAGGGAACATACCTATTTCAACTAATTAAACCTTGAAGTCTTAGTTTTGAGGCTACTAATGATTAAATACCTCTAAATTCTTCAAACTTTCCTTAATTTTTTTATCTAACATGTTTTGCCCCATATTTCACACCCATAAAGGACCATTAGAGTGATAAGCAAACCAAATATGATTCTCTTGGTTTTCCAATCCCATAATTTCACACTCCTACATCTATTTTTGTAGTGAATATAACGCTTTCCACCCCCCTTGAATTATTTTTTACATACATGTTTCCTAATTGAGCAAGTGTTATAGAAAGATCAAGCTTGAGGTTCTTGTATTCTTCCACCATTTTCAATGGGCTACCTTTGAAAATAAATTTAATTTATTTCTTTTTTCTTGATAATAAAAAGATCATGACATTGGTTTTGCTAGTTTTCTTTTGCATCTCAAGCTCCTGAGAAGAGTTTTAGATCCCTCAAATGCTCTCTCAAACTATGAGTTATCTTTATAATTAGGATGAGATCGTCTATATATATAAGAGTAATTTTATTACATATCTAGTTAAAGTTGAACTTCCTTGTCACACGATTTATTCACCCACTCCAACTTATCAATGTATAGCCTAAACCTTGTTTGATGCTAATATCACTACCAAAGCACTTGGACATTCCATCACTTGTTCTAATTTTAGCGTTGATTTATTCATAGAGCCTATGAATTGCTACTTTTTATTCTCTTCTGGAACTCCAAATTTCTCCATATTCTAAATTTTGTCTTAAAGGACCATGTAAAAATCCTTTTGGATTCCAAAAAGCAACAAAAATCCTCACCCCTTGGATGTCCTATATCTTTTCAATCAAGTACCTAAGGGTGACATGTAATGATCAATCATGGTGTGTTTTGGATTAAAGTTTGCTTTTCCTTAGCCCCTATCCCCTCTTTTTCTACCTAAATGCCAATTCTAAAATCAACTATGCTCTCAAAGAGTTTTCCAAGAAGAGGACTAATCATATAATAGTATGGTAATTTGATGGATTATTGTAATCACCAGTTTAATTGAAAGGGATAACAACACAATTTTTCTAATTTTCCAATAAGCCCTCTTGAATGATATTATTGAAGATTCACTTGATGTGAGGTTTAAGGACATCTATATTCCATTTTAAATATTCTACTTGTAGCTCATCTATATCTTATGCTTTTTCTCCTACAAGTATTTTCATGCCTTAATTAATATTTTTGGTAGAGAATAACTCAATGGTTACATTGATTACCAAGGGTTGTGTTTATCTTTAGCATGTACAGTTCATATAAAAAAATTATATAAACAAGCCATTGGGAATTTTTTGCATTTTTTTCTCTTTTTGTTGTAGTTCCTTCTAAAATATTTTTGCATCGTGTTTTCCAATAGCTTAGTTCCCCCTTTCTTGTGCTCACATGTCTTTCCTTTTTATGAGATAGAGTGAGTTGTTTTTCAAAGATCAACAATTGTAGATATATGATAGTGATGCAAGATAATAGAAAAAATGTGTATGCTCATTTTGTCTTCTAACTTCATCAATCTCCTTTATTATTAATCTATACATTGAAATTTTGGGATCGACCATTTTTAATTGTTGGTACCTACAATTAAATAATGCATGTTGGTTCTATGAAAGAATCCATGAAATCACAAATTCTATGGACCAAGAGGAACAAGAAAAGTGCATCATTTAAGTCTTGCCTTTGGGACGTAAGGGCATTAAATTTTTATAAGATTTGTAAACTCTTCTTAATGTCCAATTTTCTACAATGGATCTTGGTCAAAATGTTTACAATTTTTCTCAACCTTACCTCCTCAAATAAAGTGTTTAGATTGTCTACTTTTAGGGTGTCTTCATAGTTGATATGGATGTCATTATAGGCCAAGCACTCCATGATGTAGTGTCATTTTGTCTCCACCACACCCTTGTTACAAAATGGCATGTTCTCATTTCTCACTCCTTCAATATCAAACATTAATTGGTGTCACACCTAAGATGATACGAGCTATTCCTTCACTGGGTTATGAGAAGTTTTTCTTTCCACTTAATATCAAATATTATGTAAGCTTTTTCATCATGGTACCATGTGTACTATGTTAAATTTTTTAATACAGTAAGCTTTCTTCTAAAAAATCTATTTTGTCCATATGACAATCTTAATTTTTCTTTGACATATTTTTTACTCTCATTGGTATTTTGAAATTCTTGCAAATTAATATCCTATTTATTTATCCACTTGTCATTGTGTTTCATCCATTTTTTTTTTCTTTTTTCTAACTCTTCCTCAATCACTAGCCCAAGCTAGTAGTGGTTTTTTATATTTTGATCCTTTTTTAGGTAGCTTAACAATCATGTCATCACCAATTCTTCTAAAGGGAAAATACCTATCTTAGCTAATAAAATCTCATAGGAAATTAAAGTATTAGTTTTGAGGCTACTAATGATTAAATATTTCTAAATTATTTAACCTACCTCCATTTTTTATCTAACATGTTTTTCCCTTGATTTCACACCAATAAAGGATCATTAGACTGATAAGCAAACCGAATAGAATTCTATCAATTTTCCAATACCATAATTTCACACTCCTACATCTATTTTTGTAGTGAATATAATGCTTTACATCCCCTTTGAATTGTTTTTATATACATTTTTCCTAACTGAGCTTGTTATAAAGATCAAGCTCCAAGTTCTTGTATTCTACTATTTCCAATGGGCTACCTTTAAAAAGAAATTTATTTTGTTTCTTTTTCTTGATAATGAAAAGATCATGACACTAGTTTTTCTAGCGTTCATTTGCATCTCAAGCTCCTGAGAAAAGAGTTTTAGAGCCCTCATGTGCTCTCTCAAACTATGAGTTATCTTTACAATTAGGATGAGATCATCTATATATAAGAGTAATTTTATTACATATCTAGCAAATTGAACTTCCTTGTCACTAGCTTTATTTATCCACTCCTTTAAGTTATCAATGTATATCCTAAACAAGTTGGGGAGAATGGGCAACCTTGTTTGATGCTAATATCACTACCAAAGCATTTGGACATTCCATCACTTCTAATTTTAGCCTTGATTTATTCATAGAGCCTATGAATTCCTACTCTTTAAGCTCTTTTGGAACTCCAAATTCCTCCATATTCCAAATTTTGTCTTAAAGACCATGATCCTTTTGAATTCCACAAATAAAATAAAAACCTCATCCCCTTGGATGTCCTATATCTTTTCAATCAAGTATCTAAGGGTGACATGTAATGCCACAATAGTGGTGTGTTTTGAATTATATTTTTCTTTTCCTTCGCCCCTTCCCCCTCTTTTACTACCTAATTTTTAATTCTATGTTCAACTATGCTCTCAAAGAGTTTTCCAAGAAGATGACTAATCATAATAGTGTGGTAATTGTGCAGAATTAGTGATATCACCACTTTAATTGAAAGGATAAAAACACAAGTTGTCCAATCCTCCAGTAATCCCTCTTGAATGACATTATTGAAGATTCACTAGATATGAGGTTTAAGGACATCTATACTCCATTTTAAATATTCTACTTGTAGCTCATCTATATCCTATGCTTTCCCTCCTACAAGTATTTTCATGCATTGATTAATATTTTCAGTAGAGAATAACTCAGTGGTTGCATTGATTACCAATGACTGTGTTTATATTTAGCACACTTGTATAGAAAATTTACATTAAAAATCCATTAGGAATTTGTTGTATCATTTTCACTTTAGTTGTAGTTCCTTCTAAAATCTCTTGGCAATGTGTTTTCTAATAGCGTAGTTCCTCCCTTCTTGTTTTCATGTGCCTTTCTTTTTTAGATCATAGCAATTTTTAATTTCCTTCTTACTTTCTTTTTCTATCTCACATTCTCTCGAGTTTTTTTTGCCACTTTGAACTCTTTATTGAACCAAGGGTTTTTCAAAAAAGTATTTGTTGCTTCTCTTTTAGGTCTACCCTTTTACATGCACTTAAATACTTGTGTATAAAGGGAATAATCATATTTTTTATTATTTGATGGCTCTCCATCCAAGTTGTATTGCTCTCAGATTCATTAAAAAATCTTTGAGGACAACTTTGAAGTTTTTTTTTTTCTTGAATGATGAGATTTTTACCCTATAGAGATACCATCTTTTTATAAGAAAACTTGTCCATCTTATTGCTTGATTGTGTGGATGTCAAGGTTTGCATATATTGGATCATTATTTGACTTCATCTCTATAGGGCAATTGCCAATGCCACATCCCATTTTTATTTACTCATTATGGACTAAAAAATTGATGTTTAAATAACTAGTTAAGTGCATGTGTATTCATAGTTTTTATATGATGCACTAAATTCAATAACATTATGCATTGTATTTTCTTATGACAATTAGTATTTTTTTCATTTTACACAATATCCATGATTTTAGATAATATGCTAGCACTTACATCTAAAGGAGGTTCAAGGATTACGTTGATAGAAAATTATATGTATGATAATATGTTAGAGATTATGTATTTTTGCATGGGTGTGTATGGATTAAACAATTAATAATTAGTGCTAAATAATGAAATGAAATAAACCTAGAAAAATCTAGATTTTTCCACTTAAACAAATCTAGATTTTTTCTTTAAAGAAATTGGGTATTATTTGATTTTGAAATATTTGCATGCAAATTTAAAACATAAAGCAACACAAATGAAAAAGGAAAGTTTCCATCAAATTGAAAGAAATACTGTGAATGAAAATGGAATGTTCCCATCTAGTTGGAAAATCAATATATATGTGGCTATTACATGATAAGTGAGATTTTGGAGGATTTTTCTATTAAATGGCAGCTGAAACTTGTTTTCTAACAACTCAATGGTGGTTAGCAAGCATGAGACTTGTTTCAGGCTCAAATCTCACACTATATGTAGCCTGTCGGCTAATTAGTGGTCTAAATGTTTAATATATATGCTATCATTTTTAATAATTGATGAATAATAAGATGAAATTAATTATTTTTAAAAATCATGTACAACTAATATTTTAGTTATTAGTACTAGCTTGTGATTATGCTATTTTTTTATATTGACATAGACTAATTATTGTCTTTCAACTTGGGTTGGATTCAAGTTATATTTCTACCTCTTGTTTATTAAGGGAGAGCATCATTTGAGAGAGGGAGGTAGATTATGACTATGGGATAATGGTATTGTACCATTTAAGAACCCACACACTTGCACAAATTCATAGGTTGACTATATGTTATTTCCTTGTAGACATGTGTAGAGGTTTTCTTAAGTGTCATCACAAGTTTTTGTATGAAGTTTTCAATTGCATTCATATGGTTGCATGAAGGATTTTTCTCATGAGGTTATTGTATTTGGTTGTTGAATGTGATGTTTTGTGTTGTTGCATATCTTGAATCATTATGATGCATTTTTTATATTCTAATATATGGATCATCTAGTTCCACTTCACCAAGCCAAGTGTTAATCATGCTAACAATGGTCAAGATGCCTCTAATGTTATTACCATCAAACCTCAATTGAATCAAGAAAGTTTAAAATACTTTTATATTCCTTGGGTATTTTATTTAAGGAAAACAAGGGGGAATATGATCACACCTTTGGATACTTAAAATCATGCATCTCACTTGGTTTTACTTTAAAAAATATATAAATATCATAGAGAGCACAACCAAATGTCACATGAGAAAAGGGGAAAAAGAGATAGTGGTGAACTTGTTCTGTTGAGCATGGGAGTTTTTGAGGGGGTTGTGGTAGTTGGTAAGGCCAATCCCATTATAAGATATTAGACTTTATCATGTCATTATGTTTTTTATTGGAGTGGAGAATAATTGTGTGTGTTTCATAGAAAAAAATCAAGTTTATTGTTCATCATGAAGCCCATGAGGGCCTAACAAGTGCCAAAATTTTGGAGGTCATTTTTTATTCTTTGGAGGATATTTGTATTGGTTTTTGGGGAAAGTTTGATAGAATTTATGTTGGAAATTATGGTGAGAGGTTGTGGATGAATTGGGAAGACATTTAGTAGCAATAATACATATATTAATGAATTTTACATTATTACATGGTTTAAATCATTAACTTTTTTACCTATATGGTTTATTTGGACTTTTGAGATTGGTCAAATTCATAGTTGGGAATTTTAGACTATTAGAAGAAGATAAGAAGAATGGGGTTTTCCTTTCAATTATATGTATTTATCAAATATCAATTAACTAGAAAAATGATTATTGATTTTCATATTGTTGGTATTTAAAATATATATACTATGTGTGGGTTGAGCATGAAATCCATCATAATTATATATTAGCCCCACATATAGTTGAGTTTATTAATTGGAAACTAATATTGTTTATTTGATCTTAAATAAAACTTTTTTTTGGATATAAAAATAGTTATAAAATTATTTATGTATGTTGGTTATCAAATGATAATTGTTTGATAAAATGTCAATCATACCCTATGACTTGAATTTGATGGTTTATTTGAATATATGAATCAATAATGTTCCTATATATGTTGTGCATGCATGCACATGTGTATGTGTGCGTGCATGCACATGTGTATGTGATGCACAATGAATGCACATCATATATAAAAATGAATCTTCCATTACAAATAAATAAAAATAATATAGAATGGAACTTATTAAAACATAGACTAAACTTGGGTAGCACTTCTCCTTCCACATGACCAATAACACCTCTTGTACATAGTGATAGAATTCACTAATAATCTCCAAATTTCATACCTCTCAATTAGAGAAGTGACTTAAATATAGAAGGGTAAGAAAAAATACTTGAAGATGTATTAATCACACCTAATCAAAAATATTGGGAACACTTCTCCTTTCACATGTCTAATAATACCTCCTGTACATAGTGAGAATTTAATATTAATCTCTAAATTTCATACCCTTTAATTGGAGGAACACCTTAAATATAAAGGGGTGTGCAAAAATATGGGGGACCAAAAAGTGTCCACAACCACTTTTTGGTCCATATAGGACATAATTTGAGCACGTTATAACACATTCATGTTATGGCTTGGTAGTGACTAATACTAGGTCAATCACTATCGATCCATAAAATGAGTGCATTGTAACACACTCATGTCATGTCTGAGATTAAAAAAATAAAGGAGGTCAAGATTATTTGAACCTAACCCCTATCTTTGCAAAAAGAAAACACAAGAAAGGAATAATGTGCATACATTTTAGAGTTGATCAAGAAGCTATCAAAATGTTTCCACAACATCCACAAGGTCAAGGAGGTAGGATTTTTTGGTTTTTAAGTGTAAAAATTAAGTACTATACCAATCTTTCCATTATTTTGATTCAATTATTAGAAATTGAAAATCCTTCAAACCCTAGTGTAATGGAGGAGATCCTCTACTCTCAAGTCTCTACAATAGGGAAGAGTCTACAAGGAGCAGATGGACCTAGGTTACCTCAATGACAAAAGCTCAAGTGATGGGTGATGGTTTAAAGAGAGAATAAACTATATTTTTAGATTTTTTGGATGTTTATGATAGAGGACTTCAAAAGTCGAGTGAACAGACCTCAAAGCATTAGGAGATAGACTATACTTAGGCTCTCGTCTAAAGGATGAAATCGTGCACCAAGGACGAAAATGTGGTGCACTGGTGTCTCGTAAGGACCAAAAGTAAAGTCTACTACCAGAGACACTTAGGACCTACTAACAACCCAAATGCTAAAGTTTGACAATTTTACTAATCTAAACAAAATACAAAAATTATAAAGAAGTACAACAATAAGAATAATTAAATGACTATTAAACTAACTATTATGAAAAATGACAAGTAGTGGAAGAAAAGGGATTAACTTACGATAGGTCCATCCTTTCACAAGCTCCTCACGAAAAAAATATGCACACGTGGAAATGGGGAAAGTGTTAGGTTTCTTTTCGGGGCTTTCCTTAGTCAAACCCCAACTTTGGTGTTTTCACCTCCACAAATAGCCAAATAGACAACAATATAGAAATATTGATAAAGAAGTGACAAGAAAAGACATAGAATATGCAAGATCTAACAATATGGTAAACAATAACAATGATAATGCTATGAAAATGAAAAGTTTCCCTCCCTCCAATGAGCTTGGTGAAGCTAAGAGGAAGATTAGTGCTTTGAAGACATGAGACGATCATGCAAAATTGTGATGTAGAAAGCTTGAACCTATGAGAAAATGGTGTAAAGCTGCAAGAATATAACTAGATCAAAAAGAATGTGAGAGTGAAGTGAGAATGAGAGAGTGAGTGAATTTGCATGAATGAGATTGAATTAGAAGAAGAGGGAAGAAAATGATCAAATTGGATACCAAAGAGCCATTTTTGGGCACGCCTGTGACTGGAGAGGCATTACACTTTGCGGGCAAGTGACAGTGTAACATCCCAACACCCAAAGTAGCAGGAATCTTGTCAAAATGTTCACATAATGCATAAAAATTTGTGTGACATGAAAGCATCCCAGACAAAAATTCCCCCACCAACGGAAAATGACAAGGCAAGGATGAAAATCAAGGCTAAGAGGGCAAGCTTTTGCATTATCATTTTATTAAGCTAAAGAAAAGGTTGATGTTATGGGAAATTGCATAAGGGTGCAATTTTATGCCATAACACCTAGTTCACCAACCAATGAAAACCCTAGTGAAGAGCATGGAAAACAAAACCCTCAAAAAATTATTCCATGAATCCCTCGACATTCTCCTCAAATGGAAGAAATCCTAACAGGTCAAATTAAAAAAATAAAAGGAAACTCCAAGCATTTATTAATACTTGTTGAAAAATATAAATGCAGCTAGTTCCCACTCAAACATAAGGGTGCAATTTTATGCCATAACACCTAGTTCACCAACCAATGAAAACCCTAGTGAAGAGCATGGAAAACAAAACCCTCAAAAAATTATTCCATGAATCCCTCGACATTCTCCTCAAATGGAAGAAATCCTAACAGGTCAAATTAAAAAAATAAAAGGAAACTCCAAGCATTTATTAATACTTGTTGAAAAATATAAATGCAGCTAGTTCCCATCAAACAACTCTCACCACCTCATTAGAATCTATCATCTCTCATATAGATTTTATGAGTGGCATGGGAGAACTTCTAGGGTTGAATTTTCCACATGTCTTCAATATTAGTGACTTCTTATTTTAGTCTATGAGATGTCTTTGTTCATGATTAGTCCATTGTCATACTTGCTTTACTTTATTTTTCGATGTTGTTAATATTGCAAAGATATTTTTCTACTCACTATCATCTAATCATAAGCTCCATGTAGTCTCAACTTTCTTAGATCATTGTCTATTACCTTTCTTTCCATTAAACATGTTCAACTATTCTATCTACATGTTGTAGGATCTATCACTAGAAAGTACATGCTCTTGTTGTTATTCCTTGTTCACCACCTCTCTTATTCAAGCCTTAAAATATAATGTTACTCCCTCCATGTTACTATCATGCCACCATTTTATGATCATATGACAATCTATTAAGTGTATTTTATAACTGACCTTCAAATAATCTTTTGGATTGTCTATGTCTTTTATCAAGTCATACATGACTATATTCTTCATTAGAATTTCATACGAGCTTCATATGATGGTCACTTTCACTTATCTTTCTATATTCTTCCATTATACATGGATAAAATTAGGGTTTTACACTATGTGTTGGCCTTTTTATCCTTGGCATATCACTTGCAAACTTTTCTCCTTAAAATATTGTCATATCTCTGTCTTGATTAGGTTTTGTAATTGTTTAGTTGATTCTCTAAGTTACCTTGAGAATTTGTTATTTGTGACCTTCTATAGGTCCCAAAGGCTTGTCACCTTATGAAAATTGGTGAGGTCTTCTTTCAACTCCTAGTGAACCATCCTTTGATATAACACTATATTTTTTCCATGGTATTATAACTATCATCATTTCTTTAGAATGACTATCATTTCATATGTGACTTTCTATACTCTATCTTTCTCTTGTTAGTATTTGAACTGCTCTTTTTCTTTTGTCATGCTACATGTACTAGATTAGATACAAGTATCATTGGTGGAAAAATAACTATAGACCACTTATTTCTATGGACTATCATTGATTTAGGACTTGACTATACTCTTCATTAGACTGCATTCTTCATTCTTATTGTCAAATCTATCCAACATACTCTTTCTATCATTAATGGATTGTCCCTCTTAGACATACTAATATGTGCACTCTCAACCTCAAACTTGTTCATTTCTATTGTTGGGTTAAAGTACAAAGCTGTGTCACACTTTTATAAAGGAAACAACCAACACTAATCCAACTTTTAAACTTGAATCACTAAAAAGTGATATATATGTTTTGAATTTTGAAATGATGCAAACTAATAAAATATTTATTTTTTAGTATATTTTATGTTTTTTTATTTTTTTGAAAAAATTAAAAAACTATTTGAATATAGTTTTTTTATAAATTAACATTATAATTTAGTTGCTAATAAAATGTTGAAAAATGAGGTTACATGAGATGTCAATCTTTATATAGTAATTTTGTTTTCCTTCAAATTTTTTGTGTGTATTTATAACTTAAAAATTTAGTGCATGGATATATATTTTTTCCAATTTTGATAAATATATATTTTTAAATAAATATTAAAATATGTTTGTATTAAAACTTAGTTGTTTCCATTCGACGTCAACTTTCATATTAATTATTTATCTAAAATAGAAAAAAATTATACCATCTTGATATAGATTCTTTTATCAAGTGCATCATATTTTTTTCAAATTTTTTTAATAATTTTTACTATTTTTCATTGACATGGTAATCAACCTAACATTTTGTGTTGATAACCTAATTTTAGCAAAAATAAAAAGGAAAATATATATAATAATTAAATTATTAATATATATATATATATATATATATATATATATATATAACTAAACTTATGGATCTACAAAAGGGTATTTTTATATTTTTTTTAAATGTTTCTTACACAAGTAGAAGTTGTTGAAACATCAAGTTTTTTAATTTTTTTTTTGGTAAATTGGTCTCAAAGTGGTGCGAAATATGTATTTAGCCAACAGTTTTAGTTGGAAAAGTTGTGGACATATATAACTTAGCTAAAATGAATCTTACAAGATCATATGTTTGACCGAAATTGATTTTTAGTTATAAATACTTAAATTCACTTGTGTTAATAAGTTGGCCAAAAGTGTGACACAACTTTGTAATTTTACATTGTCACTCTTAAGCTCCCTATTGACCTTTCTTGGCTTCATTTTCTTTCTTGACCATATGACAACACATATTTTTACTACTGTCACACTCTTTTACAAGTTTAGGGTCATGAATATATTCTTATCTTCTCATTGTCCTAACCTCACTCATTGAAACCTTAGATATTATCATGCAAACTTGCATTCATGTGCTTTGCAAAGTCAGCCTACATGTTTAGAAAGACTGTCATAGGAGACATATCACCTTATTACTTACATTAAGAAATTAACTTGCTATAAGGATTTTCATGTGTTTGATGTCTAAGACTTAAAATTCTTCCATATATTTTCCCTTATACTTAACACTATCATACTCAACTCTGTTATCTACCCCACTTCCTTGGAAACTGTTCTTGATGAACTTTTATTTCCACTACCATTGTCACCATTAATTGCTAGTAGGTCTCTCATCTTTGTCTTTAACAAACAAGATCACTGTATTTTCATGGAAATCATAGGACTTCAAGTCTCATGGGTATTTCTTGCACCTTAATGTTTCATTCTTCTATGTGGCTAAGTCCTTGGAATTTTCCTTGTCGTTTCTCCTTTGAATGCTCTACTACTATCATCTAGCTCTACAATGGTACAATAGACATAAATCAAACATGAAACTTTTCCACATTGTCTTTAGGGTTTTATCTCCCATGATTGTGTGCTTACTTTATTCTCATTGTCACTAAGGTTATTTTTGTTAGGGTTTAAACATAGTCTCATCTTGACATACCAAATAACATTATCCTATGATGTCTTAATGAATCTAAATGAGTCTTAATTACTAGAAAGTGAACTTAACCACCAGTCTACCTTATAGATACTTCTCATGAAATAATAGTGATTGTATTCTACTCCTCATAAAATAAACTAAAATAACTTAGCACCACCATTGAAAAAATATTTGTCTTCCTATCTCTAGTGCACTATCAACTTCTTGAAACCCTTCTTTTATTTTTGGTTGACTTGCAACACTTGCTTTCTAACATTTGTCAATCACTATCTTCTCTTTTCCTTATCAAGACACCACATCTTCATTACTGTGCAAGGATTTGACAAATTTTATCTTTCAAGATACCTTATTAAACAATAGATGAACATAATCCAAAAAACTCACAAAACCTAGTATAGTAACTGTACTAAATGGGGTTTCTATGTGATGTGTACTCTTTTACCAAAGTTTTCATGAATTCTACAAAGTCTTTCCTTATAAGTATTGCAAATTGTATCTTTAGATCCTTCGAAGAACATTCAAATCACCATACTATTTTATATCTATGCAAAAACTTGATATGAAACTATAGTGATTGTGACAAAGATCTCATAAACCAATTTTTACTTGACATTCCTTATTAAAACTCTCACGAATGCATTTCTCCATCATATGTAATAGAAAAATATCATTCAAATGCAACCTACATTGATGGATTTTGCGTTTACTTATGATAGTAAGAGGATTTCAATAGAGAAGATAAAATTGTCTCCATCAAATTCAACATGCCTAATTTTGTATTGAAGATAAATAATTATTCTCAAGACCTTTCTAACCATTACCATGAACTTGAAGTATTGCATGGTTCTCCATAAATTCCCTAGCAGCTATAGTAGCTTGCAAAAGCTATGAAAGAGTAACAAAATGCTCAAAAACCTAAAACATGTCAACCTAGTCAATGAAACTTTAACTTTTCATCACAAAAGACTCCCTCCAAAACTTTGTATGTAGCTTTTGGAAACATTAAGGTATCATAAAATTTGTTAAAACAAAAACATACCAAAACCATGAGGCAAGAATAAAAAAATAATAAAGTTTATCTTTTCTCAAACCCACTCCCTGGCTCCTCCCTCTTTCCCTCTCCCTCTCTCCTCTACCTCTCTCTCTCCTCTCCTCCTCTCTCTCTCTACCTCTCTCTCTCTACCTCTCTACCTCTCCCTCCTTCCATTGCTCTCTCTATCTCTCCCTCCCTCACTCTACCTCTCCCTCCCTCAATTTCTCTCTATCTCTCCCTCTCTCTAAATTATTCATGGTTTAGGGTTTATGATGGAGGGTTTAGAGATTAAATTTATTGTTTTCTAGTTTTATTGTTAAATTATTCATGTTAGATTTTAAGGTTTAGAAAATAGTGTTTAGGGTTTACGAATTAAGGTTTATGATGGAAGGTTCAACTTTGAGGGTTTAGGGATTAAATTTAATTTTTAAGGTTTTATTATTAAAAAAATATTAATTTTACGTTTTATGGTTTAGCATATAGTGTTTAGAGTTTAGGGATTAATGTTTATGGTTTAGGGTTTAGGGTTCATGATGGAGGGTCGAGGGTCTACCTACCTCTCTCTTTCCCCTATACCTCTCCCTCCCTCCCTCCTTCCCTCTCCACCTTTCTATCCCTCTCTCACTACCCCTCTCTCTCTCTCCATCCCTCTCCCTCTCCCTCTCTTTCTCCCTACTTCTCACTATCTCCCCTCTACCTCTCTCTACCTACCTCTCCCTCCATCCCTACCTCTCTCTCTCACTCCCTCCATAAATCCCTTGCTCTCCTCCCTACCTCACTCCTTCCCTCTCTACTATTTTTCTCACAGGTCTCTCTCTTTACTTCTCACTATCTCTCCTCTCTGTCTCTCTCTACCTACCTATCCCTCCAGCCCTATCTACTTCTCTCTATCTCATATCTCTCTACTCTAGTATATCTAATGAGAGAGACTAAGAGGGAGAGAAGGATAGATAGGTAGAGAGAGGTGGGAGATAGAGAATAGATAGGGAAGGAGGGAGGGGGAGAGGTAGGTAGGAGGAGAGAAAGAGAAAGAGAGAGAGGGAGAGGGAGAGGGGAGATAAAGAGTAGGTAGGGAGGGAGAGGTATAGAGAAAGGGAGAGGAAAGATAGTGAGAAGTAGAGAGAGAATAAGGGAGGGGGAGAGGTATGTAGAGAGGGAGATATGTAGGGAGGGAGAGGTAGGTAGAGAGAGGGAGAGGGGAGATAGTGACAATTAGAGAGAGAGGGAGGAGGGAAGGAGGGTGAGGTAGAGATGGGAAAGAGATTTGAGATAGAGAGGGAAGGAGGGAGGGGTAGGTATGGTGGGTGGTACAAGTATTAGAGAGAGATGGGGGAGGGAAAGGCATGTAGAGAGAGAGAGAGGGTTAGGGAGGGAGGGAGAGAGATATGGAGGGAGGGAGATAAGGAGAGGTAGGTAGAGAGAGGAGAGGGAGGGAGGGAGGTAGAAAGAGAGGGAGTGAGAGGTAGTTAGAGAGAGGGAGATAGTAAATAGAGAGATAGGGCTAGGGAAGGAGGGAGGGATAGGTAGGTAAAGAGAGGAGAGGGGAGATAAAGATAAGTAGAGATAGAGGGAGATGGTAGATAGAGAGAAGAAGAAATGGGATCAAAGAGAGAAGGTGGGAGGGAGAGAGGTAGAGAGGTAGGTCTTGAGCTTATGGGAGAAAGAGAATTAGATAGAGAGAGGGGTAGAGATGGGGAGAGAGAGAGAGGTCTAGAGCTCGAGGGATATAGAGAGAGTGAGATACATAGAGAGAGAAAGATGATAGGAGGATATTGATTATTGAAATTTGATTGTCTTAAAAATTATAAGATCTTCCAAAACCTAGAATCTACATTGTAACTCCTAGAGATTTGAAACCATTCTCAAACATCTTGAAACTATATACATGAAATATAAATTAAATTACACATGTATAAATTTCAATTATACATAAATGTTTATTTCATGTATATAGTCTGAGGTAGAGAGATACTAGAAGAGAAAGAGAGATTTTTGCTTCTTGAAAATGTGAGCATGTTATATCATGATCATGTTATAACATGATCACATTATTATGTGAGCGCATTATGGCTTGGTAGTGATTGAGCCTAGGCTTGATCACTACCAAGCCATAATATGAGCATGTTATGTTATAACATGTTTGTGTTATGTCTTTTATGGGATAAAAAAGTAGTGCGGCCAATTTTTGGTCCCCAACTTTATGCACTTACCATTCTTCATTCTAGTTATTTTTTATATTTATATTTTCCTAAAATAGAAATATCTACTAATTTTCCATTAAGATAATGATTATAATACTCTTGGATGTGTAGTGTAGAAAAAAGTAACCCTTTTCACACTTAATTTTGGAATAAGTGGTATTGAATTAACCTAATAATGCCTTGATTCAATGTTGTAATGTGTTGTACACATTCATGTTGAATCTTGGGCCCTTTTAACAAAATGTACTTAAATTGTACCTTATTTAGGGTGTTGTAAAGTTTTGTATTACACTTTCAAACTTATCTAGCGTTTCATTAATTAATGTGGTTAATTGAGCTTAATTCTAGCCCCTTTAATTCAAATTCAAGCCCTCTTAATTGCACTTTCTGAAGGATCTATCCCGACACCCAATAATGATATTACATGACACTTAATTTGGAAAATTCAAGGTTCTAGAAAATGGTGCTAGGACCCATTCGCCTTTAGTGGTGAATGGGTCCTCTCCACATAGGACACCCCTTTCTTTTCATTTTTGACATGAGTTTTTGATGAAATTTCATCCCCCTGAATCATGGTCCTAGAAAGTTGTGCTAGGACCCATTCACCTTTAGTGGCGAATGGTTCCTCCTCACATAGGATACCCCATTTTGAATTGATTTGTTGTGGGATTCTAACTATTTTCAATCCTAGATGTGATGTCAACTTGAATTATTTGAATTTTGGGGCTAATCTCTAGATTTAGTATAAATATGAGGTTAATTCGCATAGTTTCACCTAGCAACTTTAAGTAAGCATCCTAATACTTTACAAGAGCATTATAGAGTACTTTAAGATAATTTTCAAAGGAATTAAAATGAAAATTATTCAGAGTTTATTGCAGCAATTCAAGGTCATATCGTCATGTCAAAGGCATAATGCATTCAAGCATGTTTTTGAGCTAAGATTGTTGATGTAGCATTGAAGATCTACTTGCAAGCATTGTTTCACATCTAATTTGAGATCAAGATCTACATTCTTCATGGCCACTTCATTTTAGTTTGAAGATTTACATTCCAAGACAACTTCCAAGGTATCAACATTTCATTACTTCATGTCCATGTCCTTATTTCATTATTTCACCATTTGGTTTAATTACCTACAAGGGGTTTAACTTAGGAAAACCCCTATTCACTAACAATCAACAAGTTTTTCTTCTCTTGAATGTGCATTTGTAGATTTATAGGTTGAAGATCAAGTGGAGAACAAGTTTGAAGAAATTTTTTCAAAGTTGTCAAGTTGAAAAGTTTTCATTCATTAATAACTGAGGATCTAAGAGTTCAAGCATCAAGGAACATAACCCAGATTTCAGTGTCAGGAACCCTAACAAGGACCCATTCACCACTAAAGGCGAATGAGTCCTTTGTGACCTAAAAATAGGCTTCTTGCAGCAAGGTGCACATCATTCTAGCCTCTCAAAACTCCCCTCATAGTTGCTATAATAGTTAGGGTTAGTTTCTGATTTTTATTTGGATCATATCTTGCACATAATTGCATGTTTTATAGTGGAAATTAATGGTTCATCATTTTGATGCAAACCCCCTCTCCATAGTAAACATTTTGGTGAACCCGACCTATTGAATATTATAAATTTTTTTATGATCTTGGAGTCTTTCTTCTCATCCTAGGTTAGATCTTGCATTCACTTGCATTGAATTAGATCTCATTTAGGGTTTCTTGCTTTGCATTTAAACTTGAATTTCATTTAGGGTTTAGAATTGCATGGTTTTGCATTCTCTAAATCTCAAAAATACAAAAATAAATCAGTCATTTTTCATACCATTTAGATATCATATGTACAATTGCATTGGAAAATAAAAACAACATTGAATTTCAAATTATGTCTTTGCATTCATCATTTTATTTAATTTTCACATTGCATTTCTAGAAAATCTAAAACTGAAGACCTGGAACTGAAATACATTGCAGAAAGCTTGAAAAGAATTCAAAAATAATTAAAAACCCTAATCAAGGACCCATTCGCCTTTACTGGAGAATGAGTCCCTAATTAGGCTTGACTTGAACTTTTTGGCATCCGAAAAGCATTGAAATTTACACTAAAAAATTAGTAAAAACATTTCAAAAATACTTAACTAGGACCCATTCGCCCTTACTAGTGAATGAGTCCCTGATAGATCCTGATCTGCATTTTCTAGAAATTGAAATCTTAGTTTTAAGCTTTTGTTTGTTGTTGTTACTTTCCTGTTTCAATTTTTTGATTTTTTGTTTCATCAAATTCATTGCATATAGCTTAATTTGCTTCATTTAGTGCATTATCAAAATTCAAAATTACATTTACAACATTTCATTTTCAGTTTAGTGCACTATCTAATCAGTAAATTGCATTGTTTAGAATTTGAAAATTACATTTCATTCTAGGTCATTGCATTTCCTCCTTCCATTTTAGGTTTGCACACTAGTTTTGTAAAATTTGTATGAGCTTTACAACTCAGTGTCCTATTAGCAATACCATTGTAAGACGTAGTTCGAGGCTCATGTCATCCTGCAATATCTCACTCACCATGGATCTTGGGTTTTCTAGCTCTCTTTATGATAGTGTTGATAATCAACCCTCTATGGCTCATAGTTTGCATACTTCATTTCCCATGACTTCACCTCCTACAACCAATGTGATTAATGTTAACAACACCATCCCTACCATCACTGCCTCTACTCAAGATTTGGGGTCTACTCAAAGCCAAGGTGGAATTCCAATTCCATCTTCTACAATACCGATGTCCATTCATACATACACTAGTACTCAACCTGCAACAACCCTTCAACCTACTACAACCCTTCAACCTACAACAACCTTTCAACCTACCACGACCTTCATATCTACTAGCACTGTGTACACTTTCTTACGTATTCCCACAAGAAATCCTTCTAGTTTTGTCTATTCGAACACAATATCCCCTCAACCATCCAACTTCACCAACTTTCAATTCACTAGCCCTCCACATACTCCACCTTATTTCCTTCAAGCTTACAATCACAATGATCCTCTCCTTAACTCACTTTTGTAAACCGTGACATCCATTCAACAACAAGTTGCAACCTTACAAAAAAACAACAGTCAACCTTTGCAATACATCAAATCCAATCCGCTATCCTTTTAAACATACTACGAGCACAAATACCACAAGGTATAGAAGTTCCTCAATTTGAGAAATATGGTGGGAAAGGAGATCCTATTAGCCATGTTTCTGCTTTTACACCCTTGTGTAGTGATTTCATTTTTTAGTACAAAATTTTGGCTAAGCTATTCCCTAGGTCCTTTAAGGATACTGCTTTATAGTGGTTCTCTTCTTTACCAAATAATTTAGTTGGTTCATTCAATGAACTTGTTGATGCATTTTACAACCACTTCCATATTCACATGGGTACCAAGATGACCCTAGTTGATTTAATGACATGCAAACAAAAATAGGATGAGAAAGTGATCGATTTCATAGCAAGATACCAAACACTTTATTCACAAGTCAACATTAAGATTCTTGATGTTGAACTTCAAAAAATGTTTATTGCCAACTTACAAAACTTGAAACTCCAAAGAAAACTTGAAATGTTGAGATTTTTGTCCTTTACACAACTATGTATAGACCTTTGTGACTATCAAAATTTGACTTGCGGTCATGATGTGAAAAATCCCCCTAATCATCCTGAAAAGACTGAATCCACAACTCAAAATAGTTATCAATCCTTCAAGAAGCAGAATAAGTCAACAAAATAATAATCAAGTGGCTGCTATAAAAATGAAAAATTCTTTTGGGGATAGAGATAGAGAGTTCACTTCCTTATCTGATACTCTTCATAATATCATGTTGCAGCTTATTGAGAAGAATATACTTACCTTACCTCCTATTAGAGAGTGTGATCCTAATATACCATTTCCTAAAGGATTTTGATGAAACGCTTTTTCTATTATCATCAACAAAATGGACATGGTACGAAATATTGTAAGTGTCTTAAACATCTTGTTCAAGACCTTATTGATAATAATCAACTTCAAATTGGAGGTTTGAATGATCAAGGTAATAAATATGTATCTCCTCCTAACCAAAATTTACAAATCTTTACCAATCCCATGCCTAAGCACACTATTTCATTTGTTAAAGCTAGTGAAACAAAAAATGATGTGATGAATGTTGACACAGATGATGACAACATGGATACTATTGAAAAATGTCCTGTGGATATTGTGGTAGCATTTATTGAAGCTAGACCTCATAAGGGCTCAACTAAAAAGCCTCTTGATATTTCTTTCTCACAAAATGACATACTTAAATGTGTACCTAATGGTCCTCTTTACATAGCTGGTTGAATCAATGATAAGCCCACTAATGGGATATTAATTGATCTTGTCTGTGGAGAGAATGTGATCACTAAAGAATTCATATTTGTGCATGAACTATATCAAGATACATATGATAAACCAAAAGCATGGATCAAGATGCATAATTTTTTTTCTTGTCCTACGATGGGATCAATAGTTCTCCCTTTAAAAGTTGGACTGAAAACATTAAATGTCTCATTCACCATCATCCCGCAATCAAACCAATTTCATGTGAAGTTAGGCTATCTATCGCTTCACTCCATGAATGTCGTCCCTTTGGTTGTGCATAAATGTTTGAAGTTTCCATTTGGAAATGATATCTTTACTCTGCATCATAGTGGATTTAATCCTACATTGGCCCGAGGAAACTTTTCGTTAGATTTCTTTTGGCCTGAGCCTATGGAACCTATTAAGCCTTGTGAGGAATTCTTTTTCAAATCATATCAAAAGTTCAAGGAAAATAAAATACTATAATTATCCCTTCGAAAAATGCCTCAACCTATAATTGAACCACCTATCCTGAAACAATGATTGAACTGAAAGCCCTTTTGAATATTCATGAACAACCTATAGCAAAACCTCCTACCATTTCCTACAAGAGACCATGAGATAACCAAAACAATCTTGTTGTTCCTCCTAGAGTCAAACAAGTTTACAAAGAAAAAGAGAAAGTGGTTGAACAACCTCCTATTTTTCCTTCCATTCCTCCTAAGGAAGAGAAGAAACCTATGATTAACAAACCCACTCTTACACAAACATAAATTGATAATAGATTGAAAAAAAATAGAAGTGTTAGAGAGTGTAGGTTTAGAAGTCGTGCTATTGCTCATAGGTTATGTGGATATTAAATTCCTTGAGCTCCCTTTAGGTTAATACTATTTTTCTTGGCTTCCGCCTGCGCCCCATACATTTGAATATTCCTCAGCGCCTTTATGAAGACTTTTCCCGCTATCGCCACGTGTCCACCAAGTACTCTTCGCAAGGATTCCCTCCTTTGTTTCTTCGATGTATCCCACCATACTTCCATGTGTCAACACCGCGAGCACTTGACACTTGCTTCCTTTGCTTCTCAAACAAGCCCCATCTGCGTACCATGTAGCATCAATCCGTATACACTTTTTGGAAAACCCCACAGTCAGTGCTAGCAACGAAGACTTCACATGTCTTCTCCACAGGGATTTCATCAAAGGGAAGGAAAGAGCAAGCAACAAGCCCCGTCATATTTCCACGTGTTCTAATTGACTCCGTGGGTAAGCGAAACATGTCTGCACGAGGTTCTACTACTTATACACTGGGACCACTATCATCATTTGGGGGAGATGCTTATGGCTCAAAGGTGACTGCGTTCTATGGCTCAAATCTTTTTCTGCTGCAACATCCTTAGGAAATCATTGCTCTGGGAATCATTACTCATGATGAAGGAATTTTTTATGTTACTAGCTCACCAAGTGGTGGGATTATTTTTCTATATATACTGCTTCTTCCTTCTGAAAATGAGTTTGGAACATACAGAAAAAATTGTGAAAGACACCAGGCCTTTTGTATTGTTTTTTAGATTATGGTTTAAGACTCATAGATTGTTCCATTGTTCGACCTTTCTATTTTCTTAAGCTATTTGACAAAATTTTATACTGTGCCATTACTATACTAAGTTGTTTATTTGCAAAACTTCTATGATTTCAATATAATTTTGTTGATTTAGACCATGTATTTGACTCTTATTTTTAGTAAATGTGTATGGGAGTTATTTTATGTTATTGGATAAATTATTCAAGTTTACATCTTTGATTTTTGTTATTTTGAGACTTAGCATATTGTTGAACAGGCCCTTAAATCTCGTCAAAAAGATAGATTTACCATGCCTACATCTACATATTGGCGCATCACCTTAGTTAGATCTTTATTTTTTATATCTGCTTCCTTTTCCAATTCCAAAAACCCCAAATACAGAAGAAGTCAGCTTCTTTAAAAACCCAAAGGTCACTCAATTTAGTGCAATTGGTTCCCCCATTAACTGAGTTCCCCATAAGGTTATTACCTTGCCAACTTTTGGCAATAATAGTTTCTTTTTATGGCATGCCCGGTGGGATTGCTTAAATGTACCTAAACCTAAAGTGGGTGTATGAGCCATCGGCCTGTTACTAGATCCCAAACATCGAATAACCCTAGCTTGCTATTGCCACCACTAGTAACAATATGAACTAGAACCCATCCAGTGAATGTTTTGATCCCTCCACCAGCAATGTTGCCAATTTATAATAGAAATTATGTGGCGTGGGATGTCAGAAGTCCCCTTGTAGCACCTGCCATTTGGGCCCCTATCCCAGCCTCTGCTTTAAAAGATATACCAAAATTCATTGGGAATGGCTCAAAAACACCATTTGAACACCTACAAGATGTGGCAGATGTGTGTTTGGTGCACGGAGTTACCGACCAAAATATAGCGCTAAGATTTCTCGTAGCCTCTTTTAAGGGTAAGGCACTAGATTGGTACCACACTCTATAAGCTAACACTATTGGTACCTGGGATCAGCTCAGAGATCCTTTCTACGAAATATTTTCAAATGATGGAGATAGATCTTCGCTATATCATCAACTGGTGACCATAAGGTAGGCCACATATGAAGCCATGAGTAACTTCAACACCCAATTCCATACAACTTGGCAAAGGATCTAGGCTGCTATCCACCCGTTGGCTGAATTGGCATTCATGTTATACTTGAAATCCATCAATGTTGACATCTCGATGATGATCTAGTCCCTTGGTGGAACCACTCTATCGGATGCATACAACGTCGTTGTCAAGGAAGAGAACAATATGATAGATGTCGGGAAGTTGCCACCTTGACCCATTATGCCTATATTTCCTGAAATATTAGTTCCCACCTAGAAGATGCTATCTACTAGTGCATCTGCTCCTCCCCAGTCTATGTACACATATCTGAACATGCCATAGAATGTTGCTTCTACATCCATCTCTCCAAAGGATGAGATGAGCGACATCAAGGAGATGTTGTGGACCATTTCCAATGAAATAACTACCATCAAGTGGAATCAATTTGCACCTCTGAAGCCAACCTACTAAAATTTTCAACGTGGAAGATCTTCCTACTAGAAAAATAAATTCTAAGGAGGTTCACACACAAATTTGTAGGCTCAAACAACTAATCAAATAGTGTGAGTACCTACTCCGCTACAAAATTCTCACCCAAGCTCGAGCAGAGAGCTGATGGTGGGGAAAAATAATCTTACTGATGACACTAATCCCTAGTACTTCCCCTGCGGCGACACACGTATGCCCTAAAATTTCCTGCGCGGAAACCTACAACAAAAGGTGGTGGAACAACGTATCCAATGCATGTCATCAGATCCTGGAGGTTATGTATATGCCTCTCCGCAAATGGAAAATGTGGTACTCACCACAAAAATGCAGGGGATGTCCCTGGAACAAGAAATGGATATAGCTCCCGACCATGCGCTCTTCTCATGGATGGAAGAGGAAGAGGTGGTGTTTGCAAACAATGCATCCACATCAAAATCCCTGCAAGTGCAGTCCAATTACAACACTTGATCAAAGAGGAGATTCATGAGTGAACTAGTCATCACGCAACTCAAAAGTGCCTTTGACCAAACTCCTAGTACCTCCACAGTTGAACATCAATTTTAGCCATGAAGGGAAATTGGTATAACCAGGGCTAAGGAACAGAAACCTTCAAATCCACCACCATTCAATGTGGTGGAACAATTGAAAAAATCCTCCACTAATGTGTCCCTTTGGGATATCTTAGCTATTCCAAAGTAGAAATCATTGTTGCAGAAGGCTCTCTAGGAAGATCCAATCATTGAGCCAACAGAGCAATCACTCAAGGAAAAGGTCGTTGATCCATCACCTCTTGCCAAAGTTCTCACAAATAGTACAGAGGAAGCCTTTATCGAAGTTAGAGATAAGCCGAAACCTAAGCCCTTTTTCCTAACTCTTATTGTGGGTAAAAACTTATTGCATAATTCCATGATTGACTCTAGCGCTAGCACTACACTCATGCCCAAGTAGATAGCTGAAGCCTTAGGACTTAGCTATGAACCTTTAAAAAGGGGGGTTATCCAACTTGATGGGAACAAGTTCGAAACCGTAGGTGTCATTAAGATCCTCCCTTTGACTCTATTCTCCTACCCTAGTATTACAGTTCCACAAGATACCATGATCGTTGGCATTCCCCCCATGTTTGGTTTGTGCTTATCCTGAGAATTCACTTCAAAGATAGGTGAATATCTTTCTTTGGATTGGTCACACTTGATCCTCAGGACCAAGCATGGAGCTAAAATGAAAATAATATTTGAACCTCTACATTCAGAACATGTGGCCAATGAAGCCATGATCAACTTTGAGGCTACTCATACCTCTTTCACCAAAGAGGAAATGTATTGTACAAAACTACTAGAGGATGAAAAAGTGATCGGAGACCAAATGGATTCAGAGGAGGACCTCTTGAGTGAATATATAGGCACTAACCCTTTTGGAAACTATCATGCCACCATGTATGTCATCTATGATGAAGATCAAGTGCTTCCAAAGGTCACGAAGGAACTCGAGAGCGGTCAAGCCTCAAAGCTATGGACGTTGCACTTTGATGGAGCAAGATGTAAAGTTGGTGCAAGAGCCAGGATATGTTTGACATCCCCATCCAATGAAAAGACACTTCGGTCCTTTCGTTTCTAGTTCACTTGTTTAAACAATGAAATTGAATATGAAGGCCTAGTGCAAGGTCTAAGCCTTGCAAAGTGGATGGGCATCAAGCAAATAATGGTGTTCGGAGAATCTGAACTAGTGATCAATCAAGTCCAATGGATTTCCGTAGCTAAGAATGTCTGCATGAGATCCTATAGACATAGAGTCTGGGACTTGATCGAGGCCCTTGAAGCCTTCAATATCCAAACAGTGCCCAAAGAGAAAAATACAAATGTAGATCGCATGGTAGCAATTAGATCTCAATTTGATCTTGCTTCTTATCTAATTCATAACATACACTCTGTACGAGTGATTTTCTGACCGAAAATCCTAGATAATGATCAAAGCTAACAAGTGTTTGAAAGTGATGAACACATCGCCTCATTCATCCAACAATTGGGAGAGTTGGCTGAGCAACTCCAACAAAAAAAATTTGACGCCTATGAAGGGGAAATTATTCGATTGAGGTCCAACAAGCTCCCAAAAGGATTGGTCACTATCAAAAACCTATTCTATTGTGATGGTACAAGAAATGGAAAGAGAAATTTTGTAGCAGACAAAAGCGACTATGCAGACCTCCAGGTCAGAGACAGAAGGAAACTCAAAGTTGGAAAATATGTCCTGCATCATGATAAAGAAAGACTTGTCTATTTCTGTGAGAAATATGGAGTAGTGGTCTGGTCATATGATGACCTCAGGGGATATGATCCTCAAATTATCCAGCATACTATAGAGCTGAAAGAACGAGAAAAACCTTTCTGCTAGAAGTAGAGGTCAGTAAATTCAAAGATTAAAGCCTTGATGGAGCAAGAGCTAACAAAACTAATTCAGTCCTAGATCATCTTCTCGATCAAGCACAGTACATGGGTATCCAACCTAGTTTCGGTTTGAAAGAAGAACAAATACATTCACCTATGTGTTGACTTTCGGGATCTAAACAAAGCATCCTCGAAGGACCATTACCCCTTGCCTTCCATGGAGTCTATATTACAAATAGTGGCAGGGTCAAAGATGTTTTCTCTATTGGATGGCTTCTTTGATTGCAACCAGATTCAGGTAAAAGAGGACTGACACAAAACAACATTCACTACCAAGTGCAAAACGTTTGCATATGTAAAAATGCCTTTTAGCCTCTTAAATGCAGGAGCCACTTTCCAGCAAGCAATGGATATTGCTTTCAGAGAACTGATCAACACGATTATCTTAATCTACCTGGATGATCATTTTGAACATCTAGAATTGGTCTTTAAAAAATGCTAGGAGTTTGGGCTATCCCTGAACCCGAAAAAATGTGTCTTTGAAGTACCACAAGGAAAACTATTGGGACATGTAGTGTCCAAATATGGAATTGCAATTGATCCTAAATGGGTGAAAGCAATCAAGGAACTTCCCCTACCAGTCAATATGAAGGGAGTTCAGTCCTTTTTGGGAAAGGTAAATTTTGTGAGAAAATTCATTTATGATTTTGCAGGAATAATTAGACCTATCACCCTAATGCTCAAAAGGATCAGTTGTTCAAATGGACAAAGGAAGCTAGATAATCCTTTGAGAAGGTTTAGGATGCTATTTCTTCAACTCTTGTGCTAGTAAATCCAAACCTATTGAAGGAATTTATAATGTATGTATTTAGTAGCAAATCCAGCATCGCTACTGTGCTAACTCAAAAGGATGATGAAGGAAAGAGAGAACATCTAATAGAATTTCACTCTCAGACCTTAAAATATTATGAGATGAATTACAAATTTTTTGAAAGGAAAGCATTCGCCATTATCAAGGGACTCGAGAAGTTCCAACACCTCATATCTTGCAATAAGGTGATTGTATATGTCACGCATTCCAATGTGTGTGAGTACATCATGGAAGGAGAAATCATTAAAAAGAGGGGCAATTGAATCACTAAGATCTTCGAATATGATATTAAGGTCAAACCCACTAAGACCATTTGAGGAAGAGGACTATGTGAATATTTGGCGCATGACGAAGAAATGACAGCTGAAGAAGAGCAACCCAAACTTGTTTTAACAAATGAATATGAGCCCGAAGGCTGCTGGCTAACAGACAGAGTAAGATTCATGCATACCAAAAAATATTCGTCAGGCCTTCCTTCTCAGAAGAGAAGATTCTACAAACTACATAATAGCAGATATGCACTCATCAAATGAATTTCAAAAGGAACTTCAATGGTGTTCTATTGTGGTGTGTCACCACAGAGCAAGCGAAGAGAATTCTTGACACTTTCCACGGCAGTCCCGCGGGCAGACATTTCTCTGCAAAAACCACCACTATCAAAATTATGAGTGTTGGATACTTTTGGCCTATGCTATTCAATGACTCATACTCTTTGGTGAAATCCTGCAAATAATTCCAATTCTTCGAAGGAAGGAGGAAAAACTCTATAATGCCTCTCAATCTGATAGTGGTTGATGAAACCTTCGTACAATGGGGCCTTGATTTTATCAGGATGATTAATCCCGCTTCTAGTTCTAGACACAAATGGATCCTTACAACTACAAACTATTTTACCATATGGACCAAGGTCATGCCCTTGAAGAATGCGACGAAGGCAGAGATTGTGAACTTCCTCGAGGAACTGGTAATGAGATTTGGCTTGTTGAAGACCATCATCTCCGACAACACTAAGGCTTTCTTGGGTATTAAGGTATGTCAATTCATACTCGTGCATGGCATATTCTTAAAAAGCGTCATCAAATTACTACCCATAGGGGAATGGTTTGGCTGAGTCGACTAACAAAAATTTAGTCTGACTCATTAAAAGGATCAAGTTGGAACATCAGATAGAATGGCATCAGAACCTTTGGGTAGTGCTATGGGTAGACCGTATAACCCCTAAGCAAGTTCTCAAGAATTTGTCATACAAATTGGTGTATGAGAAAGAAGTGCAATTTCCCATCTCCATGGAGATTCCTGCACTACAGTTGCTTAAATCTCTAGAGGTTGAAGAAAATAAAGTCATGGAGGTTTAGTTGGCTGAGTTGTTGGAAGTATAGGAAAAAAAGGAAAATTCCCTAACAACCATGTCTAACCGCCAAAAGGTGGTTAAAAGATGGTTCGACAAGAAAGCCTCAGACCAAGGCCTCAAATGCATAGACTTAGTGTTGAAGTTCAATGAGAGGGCCGCGAAGCCTGGCCAGCACAAAGAATTTGATAGTCTATGGGAAGGCCCTTTTAGAATAATTCAATGCAAGCAACATAACACATTCAAATTATAAAATATGGAGAAAGACGCATTGGGGATTTTGGTTAACGAAATCCACCTCAAATTGTTCAATTAAGCTTCCTTAATTATTCTACCCATGTAAATATGTAATTATTGTAAATTTTCCTTTGTGTTCTTTTGTTCGGCTGGTCTTTCCAAGCAACCCATGAAGCGGAGAAATGAATCCATATGTGGAAACTTGAAAATGAACCCATATGTGAAATTGAAAAGGTACTCAAAGAAATGGAGAAAAGGGAACCCATATTACAGAATTGCAAGAAGCAAAAGAGACAAGCAATTTGATAAAAGTTGTATATTCATTATATATGGAATTATATACTTCAACAATACACTCCCAAAATGGCTCTGAGGCCATACTTTTAAAGTATATCTATATATTATGCATTTTTTCATATATATATATATATATATATATACGTTGAAATCCTTTTTAAGGCATATATATAAAAAATAGATTGATTCTTAAAACATATAAAAGTGTTGGGTCTTAAACAACAGCAGCAAGAGTGTCATTGACAACAACATTTGGAACATCATCATCAGTAGGGGCATTAAGATCGTCAATAGGAGCATTAGGAGCAATAGGAGCATCAGCAGCAGTAGTGGCGAGTGGGGGAGGATATACCAAGTCCCTAAAGTCGATATACCACTCTACATCATAGAATAGCACCACATTATAGCAGCGCAATAGAAGTGACAAGCATGAGTGACCCTCTAGCGATGCTCTTTGTGTGTAAGAATGTGGAACCCGTGGCATCACTGCATCCTCTTCGATATGCTTACAGAGGTCGCTTGTCGTCGGAATGCCTAGACCATATACCGCATTTGCCACAATCTTGACAAGGCCACCAAGGTGCTGCTTTGGGAAGATTTCCAGCATCAGGTGAAGAATCATCTGCTTAGGGACCTATATATCAAGCAACGATGGAACAAAGTGAGAGTAGATGTCAATATTGACTCTATATTTATCTTCATACTCCACACAGTCTCGGCCTAACACCCACTTCATTGCTATAATAGCCAATGAATGTATGTTTTTTGTCATTCGCTTCAGGCACCTATTTGAAACTTCACCTAAGAAAGTCATCTGCGGCTTATTGCTAACCAACCTAATTGGAGAAATCATGATGCTAGTTCTACCCAACTGCCTAATGCTAATTCTACCCAACTACCTAATACCAACTCTTCCCAATTGCTAAGTGTGATTTTGTTATTGTCTTGAGGTCTATTTATAGAAATATCTGAGGTATCTGTGTGCCATAAGCATGATGCTAATCGAGTACTAACTTGAAAATACCACTAAGAGATTACTTGAATTTACCACCCAGTTGTGTTTGCCAAGTACGACTCGCAGAGTGCAAAGTTAAGAAGAGGTAATTAAGTAGCTAAACCAGTGGTAGTCTCCACAGCTTGGTGTTGAGGTGTCATGTCGCAAGCATGTTTCAGTCTCCTAGGCAGGACTCAAATATTTTCAAGCACTTATTGTATATTTGGCTTAATCATTCTTTTTAGGATATTAATTTCCAAGCATGCGAAAGGTTTATATGCCTTCAATCACCGACTCAATTTTCCAAAAAAATCACATCGTAGGACATCATTACTAGATGCCATTATGAATTCTTATCTTTTCAAAAGGGCAAGAAATTCATTTTGCGCAAGCAAAGGAGCTAGCAGTACATGTCGAATTTAATGCAGAAATGCGACTGTCATCTACCACTCTAGGCCAGGAAAAGGCTAAGTATTACATGTGAAGGAATAAGCATTGTGAAAGCTTCCTGAGTACGCTATCCAGTACAAATAATTTTAAGTGCAAAAGTGCTAAAGAGCCGAAGTGAATTGCAACAAGTTTGAGTATCACAAAAATCCATAGCAGAAGGAAAATGACCCAAAATCCTCAGACTGAAACGCAAAGTGAAGCAACCCAAAGCATGTTTAATGCCATGTGTGCGACACCCATGGCCAATATTTTTTGTGATACCTCTTACGCTTCACTTGGGATACCAGAGAAGCTGAAGTGGATTCACACATGGGCCATCAAAAAGAAAAAAAATCACAAGGGACAGAACCAAATAAAGGAAGAATGGGATAACATTCATGAACCCGTCCTCAGAAAGAACCCTAAGACTCTTAGGGAGGCGGCCTGCAAGAGAATGAACAAGAATAGTGACCAGGATTCTTTGGTGTACAAGTAATGGTTCAACAGGATTCCGCAGTATATGGTTCCTTTTGTACATCACTTCTCGAAACTAGTTGATGAGGGCATTAAACATTTTAACCCAAGTACTAGTGCCATTGAAGGTTGAGAGTTGAGAGTTAACATCAGTGTGGAAGCTATCTGGGATATGCTATGCATCCCTATCAAAAGGGGCTCTAGACCAGAAATGATGGAGTCATTCACTCCAAGAAAAGGAGACAATTATTGGAGAGGCAGAGATCTTGCTCTAGATTTTTATAACAAAGAAACCAAAAGGCCCAGGGAAGATATGAAAAAGCCACCACAGATTCTGGCAGCGCACAATTCTTTCCCCGTGGACATGCAGGATGCCTTCTCAATGATGGCCTTTGTTTGCAGCTTGGACAACGACAGCTATGTTCAGGAGTTTCAACTGGGTCTGGGGTTTCAATTGTGCAGGAAACATTCCTTATTCTGGTATGACTACACAAAAGTCATCGTCGGGGAAATACTGAGCCAAATAAAGGAATACATAACACAACATAAGTTTAGATTTCCTTCTCTCCTTGCCATATGTTTTTACATTAGAACCCTGACTTCTTCAAAAAACATGTGAGGTTGGCTATTCTTGATGAAAAGGGAATAAGAAGGCCGGTTTCTATATGGACTCCTCTCCTCTCTGCAACTTATTACTTTTATGCATTCTCAGATTATTTCTTGACTTTGATTTTGCAAGACTTGAGTGAGGGAAAAAATCTTTATCGGATTTCTATCGACCAGACAAGGTATATGCAAAGTTTCACTCTAAAATGGGATTGGTTTCTTGGAGAGGATTTCACATTCATTCGGATGTGTGGCTTTACCACTAGCTTCTGTCATGCATCACAAATCGGGTATTGGCCCTTAAGATGTTCTGGCAAGTGTCAATTATCGCCAATATTTTTTTTGGAGGAAAGGGTAAGAAAGGATTCTTCTTCTGCCCTTTGACTTTCGAGTCAGTGGTGATGGCAAAGAAGTAGATGCATAAGCTACTAGAAGCAAAGCTGGCGCACTTGGGGTTAGTATTTATTCGTGAAAAATGGCAGTACAACCCCGACAATGACTTACCAAATGCATTCGTCAAGGTATCTCATAGCCCCCGACCTTACTGGGAAAAGTGGTGAAATCCACTGAAGGATCAGGATGATCTATTGGTTGACCTGGTTCACATTCCTACAGAGGAAGGGAGGCCGCCATGACTCAAATTATACTTCCCTTCAGCAAACCTTAATGAGAAGTTGCAAATGGGGGCCACCCTTCGCAATGATTTGGTCAAGAATTTCAACTGGAGTGAGGGAAAAATTAGGGATTTATGGATTTACTGAAAAGAGATCCAATGCCCTGATACCCCTTACCAAGATGTAGACCTGGATAACAGATTTGATACTCTATGGCATGAAGCGCATGATGATACTGACACAAGCGATGATAAGGATGTAGACCCGGAGGAAGCTAAAAAGTATACAGGGAAGGGGAAGGAGAAAGAAAAGGAAGTGAAGATGGCCCCAACATAGAAAACTAAACAAGCAGTGACGTAGCTTAGCATGACCACTCTTAAGCTGCGGGTGAATATATCATGTTTGGGATCCTCGCAGACATGCACATGGGCAATGAAAAAACTTAGAGTTGTCGAACAACAACCATCAGAGGTCATAGAGGTGGAAAATTCCCCACCAAACAAAAGGTGGTGCACAAATGTAGCTTATGGAGAGGGTTCACAGGATCCCACAATGAGCTAGGAGCTAGCAATGAGCCATGAACCAGAGTCATCCACAACTTAGTTGTCTTTCGCTCCCTCTTTTCTTGCTTCATAATTTTTGGTTCCTCATGTTGTCTTTGCATCGCTCATCACTTCAAGTGTTGGTCCTTATTTTTCTACTTTGGTTGCAATGGTCATGGGAGGTTTCTCCCAATTCTCCCAAGCAGGACAATCAACCTTTACTCCTCTATGGTCCTTTCCACCATTCGTCGAGGCCCAATTCGCATCCGCTATTGCTTCACCTTTTACATCCGCTCCATCGGCTCCAACCCAGCTTGCTTAACAAATGGAATTTGTCATGACTCCACTACCGCCACCACTTCTCATGAGTCCTCTCACTTCTTCACAGACTGGGCCTTGGCATATTCCCCCATTCTCCCCATTAACAGTCTCTCTTCTGAGGAAGAAATTGGCTAGAACCACTACCCTCTAGTTCCCTTTTGCTCTTCCTCCCAGTGCACCCTTTGTGGGAAAACTCATTAGGTCGCCAGTAGAATTTTTGTCGGAGGATAATAGAACAAAACAAGCATGGGATCTCAAAATATAGAAGCAAAGGGACAAGGATGCTAAAAGGCCGACCAAGCCAAAGGTGCACTTTTCAATGAGACTCAACAATTGTTGCATTTTACAACCATGCATCCAATCATCATCAAACCGCAAGGGGAGATGAGACCTAAGGATTACAATGTCTATGCTATGGGACTCGATTTGAGTGTAGCCCAGTTGCAAGATAAAGTTGAGCTCATGGAGGAGACACAACGAGTGGTGACCATTGAATTCCTTAAGTCCGGTCGTCAGTTGAAGGAGGAAGAGCTAAAAATTGTCAAGGAGAGAATTGAAGTCCTACTGGTGAAGGACAAGGCAAGGGATGTCGAATTTGTGTGTTTTTCACAACAAGCGAAGGCAAAGCAAGAAAAACTCTGGGAGGAACTCACAAAGTTCCAAGCCCAAGATTCCAACCTAGTCGCCAAGCTACAATAGAAAAACCACACTGGTACATTTTGACCCATTTTTCGACGATCATTCATTGCTATTATTCTGTCAGAATTTTGACAGAATAATAGCGATGAATGGCCATAAAAATTTTGACGAATGATCATCCAAAAATGGGTCAAAATGTACCAATGCCAAGAATTACAAGATTAGTTGGCTCAATCGAAAGAGGAGATGCAACAAAAGAATGAGGAGTTTCAACATCAACATGCTCAATTAGAGAAAAGAATGTAGCAAAAGGACATGGACTTCCAGGGCTAGTAGGTTTAGTTTGAGAAGGAAATCCAAGAGGTGAAGCTTTCCCTTGAAAGGGAATTAGAAAATAGAAGCCAAGCCGAAGAAAGACAGCTTGTCGATTTGAGAACCCTGTAGGAACAACTCTCATTTGTAAACAAGAGGATTGTGGAACTGACACAGGATGTTAGTTCAAAGGATGTGGAGATTGGTATTTTGAAGAATCTTCCCAAACCCCCTGCTTTCCAGTCGGACCTCCTTGAAGTAGCCCAGTGACTATATATCTCATACTGGGAAAGGGTCAAGTTCTTCTGCCTAACTCTTCATCCGATGCTTCAGTTCATGGAAGAAGCATCAAGTTTGAGCGGGGAAGTTTGTGGAATGATTGAGCAATTCCCACAATTCATTGCGGAGAAGGTTCTTGAGGTAGAAAAATTGTTTGATAAGTTGTACACAGTGCCAAATGAGGACTTAGTGAGCGCGGGGATCGAGGACCAGAAGTCAGCTGCCAAAACAACAAAAGAGTTTATTTTCTGCCACGCAGTCATCCTCCATGATGGCAATTTCTCTGCCACACTAGGTTGAACTTTGGACAAAATGTAGGTGAAATTCTCTCAGCTGACTCAGATGGGTTTACCCTCCCCATTTTTTTCTGATGACTTGATGGCCACAGCGGAGCACATTGCAACAAAGATTGAAGAGAAGCAATAGGACACATCCACTTTTCAGAGCTTCAATCAACCCCTACTGCCAAGGATATTGAGGGCGTCACTCATCATATATCATGGCTTCTCTTTCAACTCAAGTCTGGGGCCAAGATATCCATGAAGCTACCATTCAAAGAGGTGATCGATCTATATGAAGCGTAAGAGAATCTATGCAATATATCAACACCATCTGAGGCTATCTAGTTGCCTCTGCAGACCGCTCTCTCAAAGCTCTAATTACATAGCCCAATGGATAAGGCTCTGGTCTTTGAACTAGAATTTTTTTGGGTTCCTTGTTTCGTAGGAAAAATGCCCCTGGTATTTGCCAAAAGTCATGGATATTAAATTCCTCAAGCTCCCTCAGGTTAATACTATTTTACATGGCTTTCACCCACGCCCCATACATTTGAATATTCCTTGGACCCTTTATGAATACTTCGCTCACTACTTCCATCTGTCAACACTGCGGGCACTTGATGTTTTCTTCCTTCACTTCTCAAACAAGCCCCGTTTGTGTGCCATGTAGCATCGATCCACGTACACTTTTTGGTGGACCCCACAGTCAGCGCTAGCAACAAAGACTTATCCATGTGTCTTCTCCATAGGGATTTCATCAAAGGGAAGGAAAGAGCGAGCAACAATCCTTGCCATATTTCCACGTGTCTTAACTCACTCTTTGGGTAAGCGACACATGTTTGCACGAGGTTTTGTTGCTTATACACTGGGATCACCACCATCATTCAGAGGAGATGCATATGACTCAAAGGTGACTACGTTCTATGGCTCGAATCTTTTTTTGTTGCAACGGCCTTAGGAAATCATTGCTCTGGGCATCATTGCTCATGATGAAGGAATCTTTTATGTTACTAGCTCACTAGGTGGTAGGATTATTTTTCTATATATATTGCTTCTTCCTTCTGAAAATGAGTTCGGAACATACAAAAAAAAAATTGAAATCCACTAGGACTTTTGTATTTTAGATTATGGTATAAGACTCATAGACTGTGTCATTTTTCATCCTTTCTATTTTCTTAAGCTATTTGACAAAATGTTAGACTATGGCATTCCTATACTAAGTTGTTTATTTGCAAAACTTCTATGATTTCAATATAAGTTTGTTGATTTAGACCATGTATTTGTCTCTTCTTTTCAGTAAATGTGTATGGGAGTTCTTTTATGTTATTGGATAAATTATTTAGGTTTTCATCTTTGATTTTTGTTATTCTGGGACTTAGCAAATTGTTGAACGAGCCCTTAAATCTCATCCAAAAGATAGATTTATCGTGCCTACATCTACATCTTGGCGCATCACCTTAGTTAGATCTTTATTTTTTATATTTTCTTTCTTTTCCCATTCTAGAAACCCCAAATACAGAAGAAGTCGACTTCTTTAAAAACCAAGAGGTCACTCATTTTAGTGCAATTGGTCCCCCCATTAACTGAGTTTCCCATAAGGTTGTTACCTTTCCAATTTTTGGCATCAATAGGTTACAAACAAAAGAAGACAATAACAACATAGAAAATCAAAATTTGAACTTACCTAAAGCAACGCATGATGATCTTATACCCTCACCGCAACATAAACAAGAACATTACATGGACATTATCCTTTCACCTCCCATTGTGATTAATCTAGATGATAACATTGATATTGCAAATATTTATGAAGAAGTGCATGATGAATTGAACACATTGTTTTCTTCTTCTATGAACTTAAATGAAAAATATCCTAAAAAGAGTGTTGAACTTGGTGCTTCCCCTAGTTCAGCACTTGTCGTTTTCCCTTTGGCTAGTTTTCCGCCTTTTGTTTATACTGACCGAGATTGGGATGCGAACAACCTGCTCTAGGTTGAATCGCATTTTCCTTATTCTTTTTTTTCATTTTCATGCTTCTTTATGTGATTGCATGTGCATAATTTAATTCATCGTGATGTTTTGTTTAATGTATCTCTCTCTCTTTTTGTGCATTCCTCTATATGTACCTACTTTCTTCTCTATGTTGTAATCATTTTTCATTTTTCTTGTGTTTTCCTCTTGGGGATGACGCAAGGCATCAAGGCATTTAGGTCTCTTCCATGTTGACCCAAAATATTTCATTTTCCTTTTTCATTTGTTCTGTGTTTTCCTTTTGTGGATGATGCAAGGCGTTGAAACATTTAGGTCTCTTCCATGTTGAGCCGAAAGTCTTTTTCTTTGTTTTCACTCTCTTTGCGTCATTCTTCCATTTCTATGATTATTTTTGGAATGATGATTGTTCGGAGCTCTAAAACAACATTGTAGCAAAGACATGTACTAAGCCTGAATCCATAGATCCCTTATGTATTTTTGAGGGCAACCCTTCCTTCCTACTTCATGGCATAGATTTATATCCAAAACATATGACTTGGCATAGGTTTTTTTGAGGAAAGCTTTCATGTCTTAGGTGAAAACTTTGACTACTTTAAAGCAATTGCTCATGGTAATGGTGTTAGCAACCACTTTAAAGTGGGGGCATACATCGATGACATATTTTTGCATATTTCATGGCACAATTTTCTTTTTCTTGTGACATGTCCTTTTCTTGATGGTGTCATTGGGTTTGATGTCCTCCAAGAGTGTGATATTTCTAAGCATATGATCTCCCTTGGTGACATGATGTGAAGCTAGAGGCATCCCATAAGTGGCGATATGATACTCTTTAACTTTTCCTCTCTTAGAGACATTAGGCACAATGTTCCCTAAGAAGAAGACCTTACATGAACAAAACAAAATCCCCTTTAACAAAAACTTATATACATGACATTCAAAAGCATACAAGAGCATTACATTGTGGTCCCTTATTGAAGTTATCAGGAGGATAATTTTTGTATGGTATGGGAGGCTAATATGATTCTCTCATTTTCTACCTCGTTGGAATAACTCACCTAGTGGACGGACTAAGGTTCCACTACCCTAGAGTGAGTACACATGATTGGGATAACTCACCTAGTGGATAGACTGAGGTTCCACTACCCCGGAGTGAGCAACATATGTTATGGACAAACAACTCCTTTCCACATCGTGTGGGAATGGTTGTGCCTGATCCTTTATTTTTCCTTGGCCTTTGATAAGGTATGTCTATGTATCTTTGTTATTGCTACACACTAAAGTGTCTTGAATGTCTACATTAGTGTGAGTTTTTTATGGGGGAAAACTCTTACTAAAGTGGGGGAAAAATGTACTATAGAAAAAAGTAACCCTTTTTCACACTTAATTTGGGAATAAGTGGTATTGAATTAACCTAATGATGCCTTGATTCAATGTTGCAATGTGTTGTACACATTCATGTTGAATCTAGGGCCCTTTTTAACAAAATGTACTTAAATTGTTCCTTATTTAGGGTGTTGTAAAGTGTTGTATTACACGTTCATAGTTATCTATGGTTTCATTATTTAATTATGGTTAATTGAGCTTAATTGGCCCCTTTAATTTAAATTCAAGCCCTCTTAATTGCGCTTTCTAAAGGATCTATCCTGACACCAATAATGATATTACATGACATCTAATTTGGAAAATTCAACGCCCTAGAAAATGGTGCTAGAACCCATTCACTTTTATTGGTGAATGGGTCCTCTCCACATAGGACACCCATTTATTTGCATTTTTGACATGGGTTTTTAATGGCATTTCATCCCCCCAAAGCATGGTTCTAGAAATTTGTGTTAGGAGCCATTCGCCTTTAGTGGCGAATGGGTCCCCCTCACATAGGACACCCCTTTTTGAATTGAATTGTGGTGGGATTCTAATGATTTTCAATCCTAGATCTGATGTCAACTTGAATTATTTGAATTTTAGGATTAATCTCTAGATTTAGTATAAATATGAGGTTAATTTACATAGTTTCACCTAGCAACTTTGAGTAAGCATCCTAATAATTTACAAGAACATTATATATCACTTTAAGAGCATTTTCAAAGGAATATTATCAAGAATTTATTGTAGCAATTCAAGGTCATATCATCATGTCAAAGGAATAGTGCATTCAAGCATGTTGTTGAGCTAAGATTGTTGATATAGCATTGAAGATCTACTTGCAAGAATTGTTTCACATTTGATTTGAGATCAAGATATACATTCTCCATGGACACTTCATGTTAGTTTTCGTATTTACATTCCAAGACAACTTCCAAGGTATCAATTTTTCATTATTTCATGTTCATATCCTCATTTCATTATTTCATCATTTGGTTTAATTACCTACAAGGGGTTTGACTGAGGAAAACCCCTATTCACTTATAATCAACACGTTTTTCTTCTCTTGAATGTGAATTTTCAAATTTATAGGTTGAATATCAATTGGAGAACAAGTTTGAAGAAAAAATTTCAAAGTTGTCAAGTTACAAAGTTTCCATTCATATTGCAAGAACACGAAAAGAAGGCTACAAAATTTGTTACAGGTTTTCAGGAGTTAATAACCAAGGATTTGAGAGTGCAGGCATCAAGGAACAAAACTCAAATTTCAATTTGAGGAACCCTAATAGGGACCCATTTTCCACTAAAGTCGAATGAGTCCTTTGTGACCTAAAAACAAGCTTCTTGTAGCAAGGTGCACATCATTCTAGCCTCTCAAAACTCCCCTCATAGTTGCTATAATAGTTAGGGTTAGTTTTTTATTGTTATTTGCATCATATCTTGTACATAATTGCATGTTTTATAGTGGAAAGTAATAGTTCATCATTTTGATCAATTCATTTTGATGCAAACCCCCTTTCCATATTAAACAAGATGCACCTAAAATGATTAATTAACTTCTAGTTTCAAAAAAAAGATAGAAACTCACCGCCAATGACCACATGGATCATCTAATAAAAAATTACCACCTCATGCAATTTTTTATTCCATGACCATGAGAATAAAACATAGAAATACAACCTCCCAATACACAATAAAGAATATTACATGACACACATGCATCATGGGAGCATGCACAAACAAAACGAAACCTATAATTTAAACTTTCAACATGAAACTCATTTGCATATGTATTATTCAACATACCATCATAAATAGGTAATCAACATATTTTCACTTAGTGCCACCTCACATGAATACCATATAAGGCACTTTAAGATCAAATTTAAAGTTATCAGATTCACATAGCTCACAAGTGCATACTTAGTTGTAAAATTTATCCTAATGTTAATATCCATCAAGAATACAATCTAAAATGGCTTCCCAATGGTAGTATTCATGGTCACTTAAATAGAGTAGCACCTTGTCTAAATCCATAGCTAGGTTGTAGCTAAAAGCCCCATACTTAGTCATAATAATATTGTCTTCATATCATATAAAAGACTCTTTTTTGAAAAAGGTAAATGTTATGCCTAAAACCATTTGGAGAACTGCGTATATCACTACCATAATAGTTGATTTGTTCATTGTAGTGTAGAAAAATGTTGTTTGTTACATTTTCACACTTGTTTGGCCCCTTATGAACTAAATAAACCTAATTTATGACTTAATTTTGGAATGATTAACATTAAAATGGACCTAATGTTTCCTTGATCTAGTGTTGTAATGTTTTTTACACATTCACATTGGATTTAGGGTCCTTTTAAGCTAAATAGACCTAATTTTTCCTTAATTTAATGTTGAAAATTGTATTTATTTATGCTTTCACATTGATTTTTGGGCCCTCTTGTATTTATGACCTTCATATCATCATTAATAGGCACCTACGACCCTATATTATGCATCCTGAAGCTTATTTCAACTAAAATCTCGACAAGATCAATAAATAAACTTAATTTTCCAACTCCCCAACATTTCCTCTCTCCAAAAAGGCCTTGTGGGACCCATACGCCACCTTGGGTGTATGAGTCACACCCAGATGGGACCTATATGCCACAAGTGGCATATACGTCCCATTTGGCCAGTTTTTAGGGTTTTGAGTGGGAAACCAGGGTTTTAAGTTCAAATTTCATGAATGTTGGCCTATGGGATCTAATAAATGGGAGATTAGATGGATTTCCTATATAAAAAAGGACTCAAATCATTATTTCACCTAAGCCTTTATGATATCATCCTAAGCAATCAAGAGTTAAGCATTTTGAGACTTCACAAGAGCATCAAAATAGTTTACAAGAGCATTTATAAAGCATTCAAGGGTAGAATTCTTCATCATTTGTTGTATCAATTCAAGATCCATCATCATGTCAAGATCATCAAGCATTAAGCATGTTGTTGAGCTAGTGTTGTGATGTAGCATTAAAGATCCATTACAAGCATTGTTTCATATCAAATTCCAAGATCAAGATCTACATTCTACATGGCCACTTCATGTTATATTGTTGATTTATATCTCGAGACATCATTTAAGGTATCATTGTTCATGTTTCATGTTCATATTTCATAATTTCATCACAAGGTTTAATTACCTAAATGGGGTTTGACCAAGGAAAACCCTTATTTCCTAACAATCAACAAGTTTTTTCTCTCTCTACATGTGTGATTGTGGATCTAGGTGTCTTGGAGCTTGAAGATCCTTTTAAGATTAGGTTGCAAGGTTGAATTAAATCAAGTTGTCACAAGGTTGTCATCTTCATGGAAAGTCGCCTATAGGTTGCAAATCAAGGTTTCAGATCTAGAAACAAAGTGTGGAAAGAAGAGTCGAGATTGGGGACCTGATTCAGGTCTTAATCCTTCGAGAAAGTAGAGTGGGACTGATAGGCCACTTGTGGTGTATGAGTCCCAGTACAGGGCTTTTTCTAGATTTCTAGAGATCTAGATCATACACTGATAGATTCCAGTTTTGGCACAGAAACCCTAGTCTGGGAGTAAATCACCCAGGCTGGCATATGAGGCCCAATGGGAAACAAATAGCAATTTTTTAGAGTTTTGATGCTTTTTTTGACCTCATCCTTCTTCCAGGTGCTACTCTATTCATTCTCACTTTGTTATTCTGCATTTCAGTTTTATTTCCTAGGTCATTTAGTTAGGTTTTGCATGATACTTTGCGTGTTCCATTCATTTCTTGTCTTTCCAATCACTAGCTTGGTGGTGAACCCCTTTTATATCTCTAATCATACCCTAGGACACCCTACTTCAGATCTCTTTCCTTCATTCCATCCTTGGATTGAGATCTCTAGGGTTTCCTTGAATGAGAAGTGTAGAAGATTGTCGTTCTATGTCCTAAACCATAGCCAATGATAATTTTCTTCCTTTCATTTTGGTGAACCTGCATTTAGAACATCTTAATTATGATTTGGAGTGCATCATCCTAGATCTATCTTGCATTAACATTGCATTAGGTGTTCCATTAGTTAATTTGCATCTAGGGTTTCTAATTCTTGCATTAGTGAAAGTGCATATAGGTTGCATTTTTGCATCTTGCATCATTAAATTTCATCTAAAATTTGCATTTTCACTAAGCCTAGACATTACTCAAAATAGAAAACATAACATTTACATAGAACTTGCTGAAAATTATGCAAAAACCCTAATCTAGGACTCATATGCCCCTCTAGGTGATTTAGTCCCAGTACAAGTGGTTTTTCCTAGTTTATGGGTATTCTATGGTGACTGTTATTTAGCATTCAAACCCCTAAAAAACTCTAACTAGGATTCATATGCTCCTCTAGGTGATTTAGTCACAAATCAGGCCTAAAACTGCCTTTTACAACATTAAAAAGCTTACTTCTATGCTTCTTAAGCTTTTTGATAACCTATAGTATTAGTCTGGAAAATTTCAGGAACTTCTATTTTATGCATCTAGGTCAAAAAAATCAATTTAGGGTAGTCATTTTTTTAATCATTTCAATAGAAAAAAGATTTCATTAGATCTAAAAATGTTCACATTTCTGAAACTTTGCATAATATGGATAAAAGTACTTTTCACTTTTGCATACACAATGTTTACATTCCTAAAGCTTTGCATAAGTTTGATAAAAAGTGCTTTTCATTTTTTGATACACATTTTTTTCATTCTTAAAGTTTTGCATACATTGGATAAAAATAATTTTTCATCTTTGGATATACATCATTTACATTATTAAAGCATTGCATGAGATGGTTAGCAGTACTTTTCATTATTGGTCAAACAATGTTAGTATCTTACCTATCTAGGCATGGTAAGAAAAATTTCATATCCCCTCCCTATGAGAATGCTTTAGTGAAAGAGAATACAATCTTGGGAAATCATAAGAATCATATTAGTTCTTCTCCTAATATCTCTCCTATTTGTGTTCAAAAGATATTTTGGTGTTAGAAGAACCAATAAATGATATTTTTGAGAGTCCTAGTTGTTTCTCTCATCCTACCTTCCTTATTAGGCAAGACATTGATGAACAAGAGAATACAATTATATGCAATCATGGTGGTCACATAACACAAAAAGAGACCATTGAAACTTCAACTAGTCTACATTATTCTCCCAACACCTTCCCCTCTTATGATAATGTTTTAGAAAATAAAATTGTAAGTGAGGAGGATATATTGGTGTTAGATGATCAAATATTTAAGATCTATGACAACCCTCTTTATGTTTCTTTCCCTACCTATCCTATTTTAGAAGAAATTATGGGACAAAGGAATGAAAGTATAGACATTCATGACAATCACATTGGTTCTTCTCCTAGTATCTCTCCTAGTTGTGAAGAAGATACTTTGATGTTAGAAAATAAAATCAATAAGAGTCATAAGAATCCTATTTGCCTCTCTCCCCCTAGAGAAAACATTATTGAACTTGAGAAAATTTCATCATTGATAACCAATAAAATATAACCATTGATATCTCCCTTGTGATGAAGTCATTTTAGAAGAACCAACCTTTGAATTTCATGAACATCTAGCTTGTAGTACTCCTAAAAACTCTCCTATGGAGGATATCATTGTACAAGAAAATGATAACATTGACAATAGTGACATAGTTTCCTTATATGAAGATGATGAAGTAACATTAGACTATCCTTCCCTAAGAAAATTTAATATTATTCAACCTCAACTCATCCTTTACCCACCTTCACACAAACCTCAAACTTAAAACAAACCTGAACTTATCCTTTACCCACCTAAGAATAATGTGTTGCAGTAGCAGAATTATAATATTGTTGCTCATACGTATAACACTAGAAACAATCTACAACCAAGAAAAACACCTTCAACATCCCTCCCATTACCTCAACCTATCTTGCTTGGTCCTCCTCATTTTCCTTTACAAACTAGAAAGGGGTACAATCTTGTTGAACAACTAAAGAATACACCTTCTAAGATATCCTTATGGGACCTTATTCAAGCCTCCCCTCATTATCATAGCATGATTCAAAGTGCTTTACAACAAGTTCCTACCCCTCCTAATATGCAACCAAATGACATAGCATCCATGATTCAAGAAATGAATGTCGACATTGTTTTCCACTAAAGTGAGCTTCCTCCTTTGGAAGTACAAAAACAAAATGATGCTTTCATGATAATAGCTATCTATAATAGGTTGGGAATAAAAAGAACCCTCATTGAAAATGGATCCACCCTTAATGTGCGTAGTGTGACCCTTTTAGATAGGCTTGGCATGGATAAATGAAAAATTCAACTTGACTCTTTATCTATAAAGGGATTTGACAATGTAGGAAAACAACCGCTTGGTGTGATCACTTTGCCTATTACAGCTAGAAAGACCACATTAGAAACATCGATCCATGTTATGCCTCACGATCTTTCATATAATCTTCTTTTAGGTAGACTATGGATTCATGCAATGAATAGAGTGCCTTCAACCCTTCATCGTAAAATGAAGTATGTCTACAACAACAAAGTGTATACAATCAATGTCGACCTTCAACCAAATAGTTGTTTGAACATTGACAAAGATAAGGAAAATCCTTTGAGAACATTGACACCAACTACACAAGTAGAACACATGCAATAGAAAGATAAAGAAAAATATATTGAGGAAGTTATGAAGCTATTAGAAGATGATTGGGGTTCCTTATATTTCACATCATTGATGCGAGAATACAAGATCATAGACAAAAAATTTGAAAAGGGAAAAGAAAAACTGGTAATATCAACACAAAATTCGAAAGACCCTTCAAAATAATCCACCTCAACCACTTTAGAAGAAAAGACAACATACACTAAAAAAATTGGTGAAGTTGATTATGAACGACCACCGAATCTTAAAGAAATGAAAAAGATTTATGGAAAAGGTCGTGAACTCATGAAGCAACTTGGGTATAGTGGAAAAGGATGTGGTGCTAAAGAACAAGGTATATGTGTCCCTATAGAGACTCGCACACAAGAAAATACTACTATTCTTGGTTATTGTCTCTCAAAAGAAACAAACAAACCTTCACTCAATATTAAAACTCTTACAAAAGATTCCTCTACGCCAACTTTAACATTAGTGCATCCTGAATTGATAGACACTAGTGGTCTTGGTTTTTTTTCCTTTGAAAGAAATGAAAGAAACATAGAAATCCTCGCTTAACATCAATTTCATCATGAAAAACACCAATTATTTGAATTTGATAGATTTTACACCCTCCTATAAAGATGGGTACAAAATATTTCAATCTAAAGAGTCTTGTGTAAGTATGAAATCCTGTACTAAGCAAGAGATATCTTTGTCGCAAAATAATGAAAAAATCTCCCACTATTGATCAAGTGAGTATCTTGTTGAGACTCCTCCAAGATCATTTGATATCTCTCCCTCCAAGAATATGAAACAAATTTTACTACAACCATTCATTTTTTGCATATCATAGAGTTTATGGTCATTCTACTAATGAATGTAAGGCTTTAAGTGATAGAATTCAACATCTTAAGGAATTTGGTGCTCTTACTTATGTTGGAGCACCTAATTCCTCTAATCAATACCGATTTTCACTCTAGCATGTTTCTCATCACTCATCTCGTCTCATCCTTGTCCTACACTAAGTGGGGGAAAGGGGTTAGGTAGCCTTGTCCTCGTATGTCACTTGTCAGTGTCTCTTTTGGCTAGTTGGCCACCTTTCATGTACATATAAGAGCAAGCTTACAATGTGGACAACATGCCTTAAGTTGGATCACATGCATGACATACTGAGTTATACATTTTGGGGGAAACCCCTTCCCTTTTCATGATGTAGCTTATAGGAAACATATGACTTGGCATAGGGATTTTCAAATAAGTTTTCATGTCTTCTACTTTAAAGAAATTGCTCCCAATAATGGTGTTAGCAACCACTTTAAAGTGGTGGCATACATCGACACTCATGTTTCACTATTCAATTTTATTTCTTCTTGTGATGTGTCCCTTTCTTGGTGGTGTCATTGGGCTTGATATCCTCCAAGAGTGTGATATTTCTTTGACATGTCCTCTCTTGGAGACATTAGGAACAATGTTCCCTAAGAAGAGACCTTACATGAACTAAGAAAAATCCCTTTGAAGGTACCTTACACTATTTTTCATTTACAACATCTGTTATATGGCCACCTTGCATAACACACTTTGCATGCCTATCGATCCATCTTGTTTGTTCATGAGTTTCAAGCATATGAAGTTTTTCTTGCCTCATGAAGCTTGAAATTCATTATTATGTGGCACCTTATCAAAGTTATCAAGAGGTATAGCTTTGGTCTGGTCGAATGGGAAGCCAAACTTAGGCATGATTTTCCCATAGCCACTTTCTTGTTTGCATGAGCGCATACCAGTCGTGTGCGTATGTGTCTCGCCTTTTGGATACTCACCCAAAGGACAACCTTAAGTTTTTTTGCCTCAGAGTGAGCGTACATTTTTTGGAAAAATAGCCTAGATTTGATCCACAACGTATGAGACAACTAGTCAAAGCTTGATCCAACCCCTTTTTATTTTTTATTTTTTTGTTTCTTGTCTTTTTGACATTGAATGTTTGAGTATCTTGTTTTGTTGCATATCATACACCTTGTGTTTTTCCTTTCCTGCTTATGTTGGTTTGATGGAGGATCTTAGATCCTAGGGGCTTGGCCACCTCCTTTGATCTTTTTCATCCTTTTTCATCTGCATTGGTGCGTTGGGACCCCTCTTAAATGTCTACTTCAGTGTGAGTTTGAAGAAGGTTCATCCTCTCACTAAAGTGGGGGCTAAATGTAGTGTAGAAAAATGTTGTCTGTTACATTTTCACACTTGTTTGGTCCCTTGTGAACTAAATAAACCTAATTTATGACTGAATTTGGGAATTATTAACATTAAAATGTACCTAATGTTGCCTTGATCTAGTATTGTAATGTGTTTTACAAATTCACATTGGATTTAGGGTCCTTTTAAGCTAAATAGACCTAATTTTTCCTTAATTTAGTGTTGAAAAGTGTATTTATTTACACTTACACATTGATTTTTGGGCCCTCTTGCATTTATGACCTTCATATCATCATTAATAGGCCCCTAAGACCCTATATTATGAATCTTGAGGCTTATTTCAACTAAAATCCTGACAAGATCAATAAATAAACTTAATTTTCCAACTCCCCAAAAAGGCCTTGTGGGACCCATACACCACCCTAGGCATATGAGTCCCACCCATATGGGACCTATATGCCACAAGTGGTGTATGAGTCTCATTTGGCTCCCTATTTAGGGTTTTGAGCGAGAAATCAAGGTTTTAAGTTCAATTTTCATGACTGTTGGCCTCTGGGATCTAATAAACAAGAAATTAGATGGAATTCCTATATAAACAAGGTCTCAAATCATTATTTCACCTAAGCCTTCATGATATAATCCTAAGCATTCAAGAGTTAAGAATTTTAAGACTTCACAAGAGCGTCAAAAGAGTTTACAGAAGTGTTTCTAAATCATTCAAGGAAAAATTCTTCATCATTTGTTGCAGCAATTCAAGATCCATCATCATGTCAAGATCATCAAGCATTAAGCACGTTGTTGAGCTAGTGTTGTGATGTGGCATTGAAGACCCATTTACAAGCATTGTTTCATATCAAAGTTCAAGATCAAGATCTACATTCTACATGGCCACTTCATTTTAGATTGTTGATTTATATCTCAAGACATCATTTAAGGTTTAATTTTTCATGTTTCATATTTCATTATTTCATCACAAGGTTTAATTACCTAAATAGGGTTTGACCAAGGAAAACCCCTATTTCCTAACAATCAACAAGTTTTTTTTCTCTCTCTCTCTACATGTGTGATTGCATATCTAGGTGTCTTGGAGCTTGAATATTCTTTGAATATTAGGTTGGAAGGTTGAACAAAGTCATCAAGTTGTCACAAGGTTGTTATCTTCACAGAAATTCACCTACATGATGCAAATCAGGGTTTCAGACCCGGAAACAAAGTGTGGAAAGTAGAGCAGAGATTGGGGACCTGATTTAGGTCTTAACTCTTCAAAAAATTAGAGTGGGATTGATATTCCACTTGTGGCATATGAGTCCTAGTACAAGTATTTTTCTAGATTTCAAGAGATCTAGGTCATACACTGACAAATTCTAGTTTTGGCATAGAAACCATATTTTGGGACTAAATCGCCCAGACTAGCGTATGAGTCCTAGTGAGAACCAAACAAATTTTTTTTAAGGTTTTGAATATTTTTTTCACCTCATCCTTATTCCAGGTGCACCTCTGTTCATTCTTAGTTTGTTATTCTACATTTCAATTTCATTTCCTAGGTCATTTAGTTAGGTTTTGCATGATACTTTGCATGTTGCATTCATTTCTTGTCTTTCCAAGCCCTAGCTTGGTGGTGAACTCCTTTTATATCTCTAATCATACCCTAGGACACCCTATTTCAAATCTCTTTCCTCCATTCCATCCTTGGATTGAGATCTCTAGGGTTTCCTTGAATGAGAAGTGTAGAAGATTGTTGTTTTATGTCCTAAACCATAGCCAACGACAATTTTCTTCCTTTCATTCATATTCAATAAAACCCCATTAGTGATCCCACTCACTATAATACATGTTACATCATGGCATAGATTCACTATGCATGAGGGATTAGACATAATAATATTGTCTTCATATCAAATAAAAGACTATTTTTTGAAAAAGTTAAATGTAATCTGCTATGCTCCTTGACTTTGAAATGGCATATGATAGGGTGGAATGGTCATTTCTAAGAATGAAATTAGAAGGATTTGGGTTTCCTATTACCTTCTGTAACAAGGTCAATACACTAATAAAAGATGGTGTTGCATAAGTGGATGTTACTAGATCCTTACAAAAGAATTTTCACTGGAAAGGTCAATCAGGCAAGGTTGCCCACTAGCATCTACCCTCTTTGTAATAGCATCAAATTTTGTCCACTACCTATTAAGGGAATTTGTTACATCACCAAATATCATAGGGCTAAAAATCCCTAATAATAACAACTTTTTTAATATTTAGTTTGAAGATGACACTACAATATTTGTGGAGGTTGAAGAAAGTAAGGTGGACAGTTTGGTTAAAAAGCTGAATTTCTTTTGCATAGCTTCAAAAGCCAAAGTATCTAGTGCAAAATCCATTATGCTAGGTTGATTATAAAACCCCCTTGAATGGTTTGGGAAATATGGCTTTCAATGGGGAGGCCCCCAAAAACAGGTAAGGCACCTAGGTATTCCTTTTGCAATAAATCCTAACCTTAAAGATATGTGGTTGAGGATCAAAGAAAAAATTGAAAAAAAAAGATTGACAGCTAGAATAGGTAGTATTTAACAATTGCAGGTAGAATGCAAGTTTTCCAGAAGATTCTATCCTCTTATAGCTTGTATTTGGCTTCAATTTGGTTGTTTAGTAGTTATCAAGTAAATCAAATTCAAAAGAAGATAAAGAAATTTATTTGGTTAGATGGAAAAAATATGAGGAAAAAGCACACAATCAAATGGGATTGGTGTTGTGTTGAAAAAAATTGTGGGGTCCTTGGGCTAAAAGATATAAGAATTCATGGTATTGCACTAGTTGCCAAGTGGATTGTGAAAATCCTAGAGGGTAATGAACCTTCGAAGGTTCTAGTAAGAAACAATCTTAAACTGGTTGTTCCTAAAGAAGACAAATCTTGGAAACTACTGCCCTTTTGTGACCTACTTATTGGTAAATTTCCAATATCTCCTAAAAGGTCTTATGTGTTTAAGAGTTTGTGGAAAGCATGGGAAATTATTAAGAACATGGTGGTTAATTTTCACTTCACCAAGGACAATAATAACACATTATTTACCCACATATCAATTTGGTGGAATCTAGAGCATAAGGGAAAACCTCTTGCCTTTCTGCAAGGGTGCTTTGCCAAAATCTAGGCCCAAAAAAGTATACAATGCTTTAATAACATTATCAATAAAGGGAAAATTAAAGATTGGGTCTCATTAAGTAGTGGATATGAACTACCTAAGACTAATTGGAGAACATATACAATGTTGAGGGAAGCTTCCAAAGAACTGAAGTTTCCCATTACATGCATGTTCAAGATAATGAATAGTCTAAAGATTATAAATGGATTGAAAACACCCCCTTGGCTAAGGTAAAAACTAAAATAATATAAAACTCCTTGATTAAGCTTGAATCCATTAATAAGTATGGTAACAAATTCTAGGATATTAGCATCTCGAAAAAGGTTGGAAAAACTTGTTTAAAAGAATTTGGTCTAATAGAATTGATCCTAAGAAGTCCTGCTTCAGATGGCTGCTCACCATCCAAAGACGGCCATATAAAACTAAAAGCTCAAACTTTGAACTATGTAATATTTCTAGGGTTCCTGAAACTATTAAGCATATATTCTTTGATTTTTTTTATGAAAATAAATTTAGAAATTATTTTATGTTTTGATCAAAAAATTCAAGGTAATTTTGGGGATATTGATTGAAAAAATTCTCATCTAGGATTTGATAATATATTGGATAAAGCTTGTAACATGTTTTGGATGTGTCTTTCAAATAAAATTTTATGGTTTATCTAGAAGGCAAGAAATGAGGATAAGTATAAAGGGATTAAAAGGGTGCTTACTAAGTCTATAAAAAAGACACATTTCACAATGTTGTCATGCAAGTCACTGTCACAATGGAGATCTCCAAAGGAAAGTTTATGAGTTTGTTGAAGGATGGAATAGTACTAGTCAATTAGAATGAAATCAAATATGGACATGCATGGCAATATAGCCAACCCAATGTCTCCACATTCTTGAATGAAGTAGAAGCATTCCAAGAGGAGCTCAATGAAAAAATAGAAGAAAAAAAGGAGAACAAAAGAGCTGAAGGACCTAGGCTCCACACCAATGAAGACTATGTTGTGGAAGATATCAATTCCAATGATGAGATTATAGTTGTTGAAACTCTACTAGGTTGGAGGGACCTGGAATCGTGCAGTGAGAGCGAGAACTGCTAAGGAATGGAATTGAAAAATATATGAATATCTTTGTGTATAAAATCTAGATGCATAAAATGCTACAATTTGTAAGTGAAATATAAATGTAAACAAGGAAATGATAATATATAGCAGTATATAATTAATCCTATAAAAGAAAGTATATATGTAAATAGGGAAGGGATAACATATAGCTAGGCCAAAGGATAATTATATAGATAGGATATAGAATAGCTATAGTATACAACTGTAGCAAGGGAAAATAGTGTATAAATTGATACAAATGATGTAACTTTTTTTACTATACTATAATAAATACAAAAAAAAGGTAAATGTTATGCCTAAAACCATTTGGATACCTAGGTATATCACTATCATAATAGTTGATTTGTTCATATTCACTCAAATTCCATTAGTGATCCCACTCACTATAACACATGTTACATCATGACATAGATTCGCCATGCATGTGGGATTAGACATGTTACACCGCTCACTCAAATTCCATAAATTATTTGTTCTCTAATTTAGTTATTTCCTCATGAATACCTCTACAATAACACATTCCCTATAAGACATGTAGCACATGTTACACCATGGAATAGAGTCACCATGCATGTGGGATTGATCACCAACATCATTACTATTTTCAAGAATCCTATAGATTGTGTGTCCAAATAAAATGGTTCATCTTTTTATCTTTCTTGTATGAGAAGCATTTAAGATTAGAAAACTTGTGGTTCTCATCATTGGTAATTCCAAGACTATAAGCATGTTGAATAATTGCATGACACTTGTCTATTGGGTCATTTCTAGTGGTTGAACTAGGAGAAAACATCACTAGTGAATTTTTTAGTGCAATGTAGCCTCAAATAATTAAGAGATCGAGGGAAAAGACTAAAGCCCCTAGTAGAATTCACCTGTCCACCCTAATGTATTAGCATAGTCAGTTTGGTCCCATAAGGCATGAAAGATTTTTTTTCCTATTGACACCTTTACACTACTCCCATATGATGTATTTTGAAAGAATGCATTCATTGTTGGCAAGCTTAAATAGTCTAGAGTTGACAAATATTGATATAAGCTACTATAGAAGGACTAGACATCCATCTCTAGGTACAAATGAGACATTTTTAGGTTCCACAAATTGAGAGAACATGTAGGTAAAAATTTAGAAAGTTTTTTCTCTTCAGGCTATTAAGAGACTGCCTCAGTTCAATGTAGCTTGGAAGGATTGGGAGATGCAAGGAAAAAATTGAGGCCTCTAGTAGAACTAATCCACCCAATCTAATATGTTGATATAGTTATTTTAGTCCCGTGATGTGCAAACAAAAAAAATGCATATTGACACCTTTACACTAATCTCAAATGATGCATTTTGTAAGAATGCATTCATTGTTGACATAGTCAATCGGTCTATATTTGAAAAAAAATATAGGGTACTATAAAGGGACTTAACATCCACCTATAGGTCTAGACACAACATTCATAGGTGCAACAGATTGAGAGAACATGCAAGAAAAAGTTTGGCAAGTTTTTTTCTTTTAGGGCTCTTAAGAGACTACCTTGGTGCAATGTAGCCTAGAAGGATTGGGAGACCTAAGGAACAAACTAAGGCCTCCAATAGCATTCACCTTCCCACCTTGATGTGTTAGAATATTCAATTCAACCCACAATACACAAAATGCAAAATATGCTTGTTAGCACATTTACACTGCTCCAAAATGATGCTTTTTGCCAAAATGCATTCATTCTTGGCATGGTCAAATGGTGTCGAGTTGACCAAAATTGAAATATTTTATTATGAAGGGAACCCATAGTCACGTGTATTTCTAGATGGAACATTCTTAACAACCACAACTCGAAGAACTACTATGTCATAGTTTCACAATTTTTTGCTCATACAACTCTTAAGAGATTGCCTCGAAATAATATAGCTTGGGAGGATCAAGAGAATCAAGGAATAAACCAAGGCACCCCTTATCATTCACCTACCCACCCCAATATTTTTGTGTAGTCAATTCAACCCCATGATGCATGTAAATAAAGGTTAAAATTATCAAGGTTAGGCTATAAAGCATATAACTAAAACCCTAATAAAAAATGAAGTACAAATAAACATAAAGACATAAAACATAAAGCAATATTACCAAATCTCCATGCCACCATTGATTCACCTTCATTGCACTTCTCCATTTTGCTTGATATGAATAATTTCCCTCATATTTTTTAGTATGCAAATAGGCCTAATGACAATGAATAAGCAAAATATTGAAGATTCTAATTGACTATGGATGCACTGGACTTGATGTTGATACCAAGATAGCAAGATAGCATAAGCTTATGTAGATCGCTTGTAGATTCTCCAAGATGTCTAAGATTTCTAAGATCAAGAAATGAAAATGATAGAGGTCTTTTATAGGAAACACAATTTTTAATGAAGGGCTAAGATTGCAAGACAATAATCAATGTCAAGAATAAAATATGTTGTATGGACTAGGGTTAGGGCAAATGATAAGTATTGACGGTCCAGGTTAAATTATAAATAATTTAATCAAGGGTGGAGGTTAATTGAGACATGGATAGATAAGGACTTGATGTGGAAGATAAGATTGGTAAGGACAAAAAAGTGAGGAAATTAAATAATAAAAATTATTTAATCTAGGTGGCCAATGAATAATTAAATAATTTAAAATAATTATTTAATTATAGAAGAATGTGACAAAGGGAATCTTTTGAATTAAATAATGATTTAATTCAAAATTCAAGAGAGTGGACCAAATCAAATAAATAAAATTTATTTAATTTATGAGAGAAAAGGCTAATGAATAATTAAATAATTAAAACACTTATTTAATTATAGTGGAAAGTGATAAATAATTAAAAAAAAAAAATTATTTAAATTTAGAAAGAAAAGGACTTAGTGATGTAATTATATAAATAAGATTTATTTAATTAATCAAGGAGGAACATAGATAGAAATGAATTAATTAATTATTAAAATTATTTAATTAATAGAAGACATATGACTTTAGAAAATAGTTAAATAATTAAAATTATTTAATTATCAAAGACAAAACAAGAAATGATGGAGAATTTAGAAGTCACAGGCCTAAGACAATTTTTAGTGTCACAATTTTCCCCTCTTTGATACAATGCAATTTATTGCATTGTGTCAAAGAAATTTAATTCAAAAAATATGCCCCAATATAAAGAGGATGAGGAAGGATGACGAGGAGGTAATGATATGCCCCCTTGAGAGGATAGGCGGGTTCAAAGAACATGAGTGTTCTCTCAAAATGGATGAGAAGACTAGAGGATGAAGGATAGAAGAAATGTTAACATGAAGGATATGGATGTTAGTATGAAGAAAGAACTTCAATATTTTTCCAAATACATAATAGGCCTTGCATTTAATCATCTTGGGTGGTAAAATATGAAAAATGGACAACAAACACCATGGTATGACATAGACCAAGGTGTGCAAGGTCATCCACTTGTAAAACAAACAATCACGGACAAGGAATGCCCTGAGTCATACTAAGGGCCAAGTTGCCATAGTCTTTTAGCCAAGACAATCCACAAAGAGAAATCAAAGAAAAGATTCATGAGACCTCATCACTCCTCTAAATCTTTCATGGTACATCCTCAAGGAAGCTAGTAACCTGACTCAAAGACAAATCAAGAAAAAGATAAGACAAAACATACTACAAGGTCAACATCCATTCAGAGTGTTTTCCAAAATGTGATTGTTTGACGTTTAGTTGACTAGGTGATTGATGGGTTGATTTTTTGACCTAGGTGGTCTCGAGGGCTCATCGACAGATGGCCTTGCCTACATAACAATGCGCAAAGACCTCGTAGTCCAACATGACATGACTTTTCCCTATTGACTAATGACTTAATCATGATTTTTATTTGACCAAATCTAAGAAGACTGACCTAATGCATTGGGGGCACATCGACAAATGGCCTTGCCTATGTTAAGTCATAGAGGCAATGTAGTTTGACTGGACTAGACTGACACAACTCGATACCGACTCTATTTTTGGGATTTTTGTAAGTTATTTGGATGTTTTTTATGTTTTTTCTTTTTTTTTTCTTTTTGAGGTTTTATGATTTTTTATCTTTTGGGAATATTTAATTTTTTGTCTTTTGATAGTTTTATGATTTTTTTGTCTTTTTGATATGAAAGCAACCTCTGATAGTAAATGTAGGATCCAATGACAACATAGGTCAAGTATTTTCCCCCAATCGGATATAAGACCAATTTTTTAGGAGTGGAATGGGAGAGGATATGAAAGGAAAAAGGTTGTATGATGTCAATCGTTCCAGGCTATGCAAAGGACAACTAGTCATTATTATGGGTGAAAAGGGGATGAGCGAATGATGGGGAGAAGTCAGATTGGAATAATGGTAGGTCCGATAGAGAAAAGTCAACTACAAATGGCACCTATTTTCTAGGTTTTCACCATGGTACTTATCCAAAGCGCCACCAAAGTGGTTTTCACTATTGGACGAATTATTTCTCTTTACTATTTTCTAGATTTTTTTCTTTTTTAAAATTTTTTTCTTGTTGTCGCCAAGATGCCTATTTGCCAAGTTTTCATCAAGGTAACAATTTTTTTGATTTTTCTATATATATATATATATATATGTGGTTAAAAGAGGACTTTCAGGAGCTATGTATAGAACCGATATGTCATGATGATGCTTTGACCTTGTTCGGATGACCGTGCTAGATGAAAGGACCTGATTTGGATGCAGAATGCCAGTGGTAAATATAAAGGGTGATAGATATGACGAATGAAAGAGGCTATGGTATGATCCCTAAAGTGCACACTATGTGGGCCACCAAGCTTTAGACAAAAAGGAGTTTGGGCAACCAATGAGTTAGAGTATGTGAAGGGGTCGTCGTCAAAGGTACATTGAAAGTCATCGCCAATGGAAGTGGGATGGTATGAAAAATGTAACAATATGAACGGATTGAATGAAAGGTATGGAATGAGTGATAGTGATGGAGATGAGGACCTTGGATCAATAAGTTCTTTATTTGTCTTCAACTTTTGATAGATGCCCCCAGTGATTTTTTATGGAGAGGCATACTTGGAAATCAATTCTTTCTCATTTTCACTTTTGATTTTTATTTTTGATTCATCCAGTATCTTTTTATGTTGGCTCTAGAGGATGTGTCTAAATATTCTTTTCTTTCTATCATGTCTTTTGATTCTTGATCTCCTTTAAAGAGGGCCTTTTTATTTTTGAATTTTTAAATTTTCCCTTGTCATTTTCCTTGTCTTGGGATACGTTGTGTTGATCCATATCTATGATGTAGATGGAAATGAGTGAGATGGATGAAGTGAGTGGAGTGACATGATCGTTTGGTGGATGAAATGAATTGGCGATGTCACCAATGAAATCTTTTGGACTATCCTTTTCAGTATCACTAACTTCAAAGGAGGCTTGCACATCCTTAGCAACTTAATAAGATGACTTAGTAGAGGCAACAATGAGGGTTACATACCCTAACCCATGACAGTGAGGATAGTTTGAATGATCGGATAATGACGCAGAGGATGGTATGATGGAAAGAGGGTCATGAGATGAAGATGAATGATTTTGAATGGTGAGGACTGAAGTGTCATCGTGATCCCAAAATGTCTTGCTCCAAGCACGACCATCTACTTGTGTGTCTTCTGAAACTATCTTGACATAATTATTGTAAGTTGAATCCTTCATATCAGCATTAGCATTGTCATTTATCTATAGTTCATATGATATTCACCACATCCCATGTCATGCACTTGGACCTTGGGGTTCGATGGTATGGTAGATGAAGTGGATGTTTTTGTCAATGAATATGGATCAATACAATGTGACAAAGTGGAGGATGAAGCATCATTATTGAAAATCACTTGGAATTAAGTAGTTTCCCCCAAATTAGTGCAACATTGGAAAAGGCCAGGATCACCAGCGATTTTGATCTCGATGCCTTCATGCGGGAATTTAAGGAATTGGTGGTATGTGGATGGGACAACCTTCATGGTGTGAATCCATGGGCAGCCTAGGAGAAGGTTGTATGGGAGGTCAAGGTCCAAGACTTGAAAATATGTATCCATGACTGTGGGACTAACTCTAATAGGTATTGTTATGATTCCTTTAGATGATTGTTCTTCATCGTCATGTGCATTGATAACAATTCTCTTAGTAGTGTCTACACATGCTTCCGAAATGCCCAACATCTTAACCAATTTTAAGGCACAAATGTTTAACCCTGCTCCACTTTCTACCAAGACTCGTCTGAATTTGGTTTTATGGACAAGGACTTCAAGGTGTAATGGGTCATTATGGTTTGTCTTTTCGATTGAGTAGTTTTGTTCAAAAAAGTAGTGTGATGGGAAATAGTCAAGTAGCCTACCATCTCCTAGAAATAATTAACGTCAAGGTTGGTGGGGATAGTTGTGTCTTGTAAGGCTTTGTCAAGAATGGCCCAATGGTCAGATGATATACACAGTAACTTTAGGATAGAGATCTGTGCGGGAGTCTTCGACAATTGGTCAAGCAAGTTGTATTGGGACTTTGAGGACTATTTTTCTGTGGAGGACCTTGAATGGTTACCTTGGTTCAGTAGGTTTTGACAGCACATTCAGGAGGTTTCTTAATAGTAATGGTATTGAGATGTGAACATCGGTGGCTCAAATGTGATTTATGATAGTAATATGGTTATAGTCATATTTGGCATTAGTGTAATTGGTTGAATTGTTATTGGTCTTATTTCCTGAAATGGAGGACTTTCCTTTTCCATGGTCATGTAAAGGATTGGTAAAAAATTTATGGTCGCTATTTGAAGATTATTGTTGTTGTCCATTTTGTTCAATGGTACCATTTTCCACAAGGTCTTGTATGAGGTTCTTTAGTTGTTGGCACTATGATAAGTTATGTAATTTGGTTTGATGGTAGTCACAAAAGGTGTTATCATCCCACCAAGATGGTTTAAACTATCCAGGATCATATTATTTTGGTTTAGGAAGTTGTATGGCATTATGTTGCAAGAGTTGTTTAAAGATTGTCTCAATCAGCTCCCCTAAAGGAGTGTACTAATGTTTTGTTGGAAACTTCCTTTGAGTTCTTGGTTGTTGTGTGTTTTGGACAACATTAGTGGTTTGGTTAGGAGTTTTTGGTGCATTATTGGATGTGTTAGGTCCTCTAAGTGTAATAGTATTACCTATATATATGGTCTTAGCATCGACAAATCCATCGTTAGTCACATTCTTGTTTCAGACCCAATATTTGCTCTTGTCATTTAAGGTGTTTTGGGTGTTAGCGTTCTTGTTGGGCATCTTGTTTTCACCTTTTTCAATGAGAGCCTTTTCAAGGATAATTATTTTTTCCACGAGATCGTAAAATGAAGTGCAACATTGCATCCTTTGCTCATGTCTCAAGTGGGAGTTAAGGTTCTCTATGAACATGACAAACTTTTATTTCTCTAGTATCTTGACTGGGCATCGACTAGCCAAACCTCTCCATCGTTGGAAGAAGGTGAAAAAAATTTCTCCATCTTGTGTGGTATGACATAAGGTGGAAATTGTTACTTCATTGTCTATGTTAAAGGCAAAGTGTTCAACAAACTTGTTTGCTATTTCACCCCATGTCCTTATGTCAGTCGGTAAATGTGCAAACCACTCAAGTGCTATGCTCGTAAGACTTCATGGAAAAAATCTCATGAGGTATGTAGGGTCATATGCAACGTCTATACAAGCTATGGAAAATTCTCTTATGTGTTAAAGTGGATTTCTCCTCCCTTTGTACTTAGGAAAGTTTGGTACAACATAGCCATGGGGGAAGGGTGGCATGTATAGACTCTTGTCAAATGGATAAGGACATAAGTCCTTAGTCAAGTAGGTCTTCTTGTTATACATTTGCATATTTTCCATCTATTTTTGCAAGGAAAGCATCTAAGTTTGTAGGAAATTCACTTGAGTCAATGACATGTTTTGTGTATTGTGACGGTCTATATTGGCATTTTGCAATCCAATGTTATGGGATGAGTTTTGGTTTGTTAGATGTGTATGGGATGGATTTTTATTTTGTGTTTGGGACATGTATGATAGATTTTGATTTGGTATGTTCTGGTTTGTTGTTGGGATATGAGTGATATGAAGTGAATTGGATGGTATATTCCATGAGTTTGTAAAAGTTTGACACTATGGGTTTTGGTTGCCATATTGCAAAAAAAGGTCCTTGGTTACCATGTTGAATAAAGGAGATTTGGTTTTCAAGTTGTGTGTCATGTGAAATGGATCCTTACGTATTGTATTGTGTATTTACATAAGGGATATTCCTTGGTTGTGACGTGGTGATGTGTTTGAGAAGACCCTATGTTTGGTATGGCATTTTTTGTGTTGATGGTGATTTTAGGCTTCTTGGTCGTATTATTTGTGCCAAATGGACTTAAGGATGATGCCCCTATGGTAAATGACATACCAAAGGGTTGTGACATAGGTTGTGTCATGTTAAATGTCACTCCTTGTGTGCCAAATAAGGAGGTGTTATTTGTTGTTACGTCTTTTGTAGTTCCTCCTAATGGCATAGATGTATTAACTTGTATGATAGAGCCACTAGAGACATTTGTATTGTTTCTTTGAGTTTGGTTGATGGTTGTGGATGATGCTCATAATGTATTGACATCAAAACTGAGATCTGGTAATGTGGTACCTTTTGTCAATAGTTTAGCTAGGTAATGTTGAGGGTCTTGGGCCAAGAATTCATCCACAAAAGAGGAAAATTCAGGATCTTGGGTAGCGGCCTCTAGTTCTTCTATGACAATGTTTCCATTTTGGTCTCTAGTGCCAAATTTCTCCAATAGGGATTTGTATGGTCTAGGTGTCCCATGTGAGGAGTTTGCAAATGGATTGACTAACTCATTGTCTTGTGGGAAAGCCATGTCTTTTTTTTCCTTTGCGACCTAGTTTCAACCATGTAAGACTTGCAAAAGCGAATGGATATGAAGATGATTTAGTGTGATGTCTAAGGTGACTATGCAAGGGTATGCCTATGGATGATCAAGGTGTAACTAATAAAAATGTTATGCACATGCTAAAGGATATGTCTAAGGTATGCCAAAATGGAATGCAAGTGTAGAAGGATGATGGGTGAAAGTGGTAATATGAACTAAGGTAATGACTAAAGGTATGACTACTAAGCACCTTATGGGAAAGCCAAAGCAAGATTGATTGACCAAGCTAGGATAGCTAAAGTTAAAAATCTGGTTTATCAAGACTTCAATGATTGAGATCTGACTAAATGACAAAGTTTGACAAAGGTGGTCTCAAACTAGCCTTGTGAGTTGAGGAGCCAACCTAAATGACAAAGGACTAAAGATTGTGGAAAAGGTTGAAGTCAAGACAAATCTGATTTGGTCACTATGGTCTAGTCTCAAATCTGATAAGTTTCCAAGACTAAGGTCTACAACAAGGGATGTCCTAATGGTTTTCCTATGGTGAATGCAAGATATGCAATGATGGATAGATGGCTAGATAGTGAATGACAGGATTGTAATTTTGTGATCAAAGACTTGGGTAATGCTCAGGATTGATCAGAAAATGACTTTGTTTCAGTTGCCCCTAAAGAAATTTGGGTGGCAGGCAATTACGTTGTTTCAAGTCTCAGTTGCAATGAATGACAATTACTTACAATTTTTTGGAAATAGTGATTGTAGTTTTCAGTGTCATAGTTGCGGTGAATGATAGTCAGTTGTGGTTCACAGTGTGTCTTGCTTAGTCTTGACTGAATTTTGACCAAATTTGAGGTGATTTTGTGAAGTCTGATTTTGGAAAACACATAAAACAATCTGAAAAAACTTGTCTTTGTCTAGTCTGAATGTGTAAAATATTGAAATGTGTAAGAAGACACTTCTAAACAATGCAAAACCTAGGCTTCTCAAGAGATACCACCCACTAGATCCCCACTTGGATTTCTCCAGCCAACCAAACAAGGTAGACAAGTAGAGACTTGGTAGCATTAGCTCCCCATTACATGGCACACACTTCTCAGGCACACCAAGTCTCAATTCCCCACAGAGGAATTTTTGTCTCTACACATGAATGGTAAAAATGTGGGGTGGCTTCAAAATAATTGTTCCTGCACTAGCAAGTGAAAGGGATTTTGGCCACTAAAACAAAGGTTCTTAGTGAATACTCAGGGACATGGCACCTCGCGAGCATCCAACAAGTCACTTAAGGCTTTGATCACTCTACTAGGGGCTCTTATATATTTTACAACTTAGGTACCCTGTTTCGAGTGACACTGCACAACTAAGGCCTGCATACCATAAGGACTTGATGGTTTAGTCTTATCCTTTTATATACTAGCCCGAGTGAAAAACTAGTTGGAGTCGTTCCCTCTTGCAAGGTAGGCCCCTCTAAAGGTAACAAAAGCAAGACAAGTATGTTGTTTTTACATTGCTCTCAAATGATACTTTTTACAAGAATGCATTCACTCTTGGCATGATCAAATGGTGTCAACTTGATAAAAACTAAGAGAGGTTATTGTGGAGGGATCCCATGTCCACCTAGAGGTCTAGAATTTTTTTATAGGTGCCACAAACTCTAAGAACTACTCTATCATAGTTTGACAACATTTTGCTCTTAGGGATCTTAAGAGACTACCCCAGAATAATGTAATTTGGAAGGATCAAAAGACTCAAGGAAAAATCAATGCCTCCCCTAGAATTCAACCACCAAACCAAATGTTTTTACACTATTGATTCAGTCATACAACCAAAAAAAAAAGTCTATTAGCACATTTACATTCCTCTTGAATTTAATATTTTTTTGCAAGAATGCATTTGTTCTTGGCACAATCAAACAATGTCGAGTTGAAAAAAATGAGAGAGTTGGATAATAACATACATGAGTGTGTAATAAAATTACTGCCTTGTGCATCAATGATAATTTAATGATCTAGATCCACTTGTAGGGTTGATAACACACTTCAAATATTATAGCTGGGAAATAATGTTATGATGATTGTTATTAGTTTGGATAAGTGAGTGTCATGATAAAAAAAATTCATGATAATTAAATAAATTAGTGATGACATCCAAATTATTGGAAGGAGAAGGGATATGAACCATGGAAGGGTTAATAATTAGGCCACAATAAAGTGAATTAGCACTACCTAGATATGTAGAAAATGTGCTATGGTGAGAAGGGGGCTTGAACAAAAGGGACACATGCAAAGAGGATGCTATTATGTACCCCCAAAACCTTGGCATCCCTCTCATTTTAAAGTATAATCTGCTTCTTGCACCTATCCTTATCAAACCTAAAGATGGGAATTCTCTAGTGATGTTCACATGATCCCTCTTCTTCTAAGGGTAAGGGAAAATCTATCAAGCTTTTTGTCTTCCTTGCCAAGCATAAATCAACCTTTGAGAATGTTTTGGGTAAATTGGTGATGGGAAATGTGTTGTGCTTGAGGTGGTGATTGATAATTTTGAGCCTATGTCGGAGGTTAATGTTGGCCTTGGTAAAGTTATGGTTGATCATGATGTCCCTAGTTACCCTAGTTTTTTGGAAATCAATTCCTTTTTAAATGCAACCTCCTAAACCTTGAGGAAAATCCTAATAGTATTGATGTTCCAAGACAAAGATTAAAAACCCTAAATATCAATTATTGCCTATTGACAACAAGAAATCTAATTTCCCCATTGTTGTTATTCCATATTGTAAGACTATTGTGGAAAAACCTCTTAAAGGGAAGGTTGTGCAAAGGTCTAATAGGTTAGCAACCAAGATGTCTACTCCTTTAACCAAGATCTCTAGGGGTCAAGGTTGTTGTTTCTAGTGATAAATACCTTGATGGTCAAGATGATAGTGATTATGTATTTAGTGGGAGTGAGGATTCCAATCACTCTCTAGAATCTATGGATGAGGAACATGTTTCCATATCCAATGAATCTAGTCCCAACCACTTTCCAAAAATGAATGCTCCTTATGACTCTAACTCTTTTGACATAGGGGATGATTCAAAGGCTAACAAAGAAGTGACTATTTGTTTTGATGATGATTTGGTGACCAGGAATTATGTTAAAGGTTAAGGAATTCATGACCATAATATAACTACAGGTATGTGCATCTTTGTTCTCATTGTTATCATAACATCAATTCCTCAAGTCATTACAAAAAAGGATAGACACCTTGGAGGAAAGATTCAATAATGTGTTTAATTTAAATCTTAAGGTGATGCACAGGTTAGCCGCCTCTTTGCACCTCCTCTAAAATTGTGTGCAAGAGTTCAAAAAGAGAAGTTTAGAGGGTACTCTTGAGGCTCATGTTATGAAGAAGGCCAAAAAGAAATTTAATTTGAGGACCTTTTTTCTTTCCTATTTGATGATTGGGGAAATGTGTCTCTCCCAAAAGAAACTATGTAATTGGTCATATTCCTATTATTTCTTTGTTGTTTTGGTGCTACTTTTTTGTACTCTACCATTAGTTTTTGGTTAGCTATTTTTTGGTTTTTTCTCTTTATAGCCTTTAGGCATGTTTTGTAAAAGGGTTGGAACTTTGGTTTCCCATTTTATTATATCAATAACATGTATTTGGTGGTCAATTCACTCAAGGTTTGCTAAAGCCTCCTTCTAGATTGTCTTTTCCTTAACCTTTTAGATTGAAATCCCTCATCTATATTAGAAACCACCAATTAAACATGTTTTGTTCAAAATGACCCAACTTCTTTCCAAACATTAAACCCCACCATAAAATTCTAGCATTAAACCCCGTGATGATATCTACATTTATCATATGTAGCATTCATTTTGATAATGTGACAACATGTTCGAGACAAAGAAAACCAACACATAAACCTTACCTCTATTGTGCAATAAGCTCAACAATGACAAACAACCAATGCAATTTGACATGTTTTGCTCAAAATAAATAAATATATTTCTAAGCATAAAAAAAATTATAGTCTCTGCAAGTGGCAATACATATGAGGAAGAAAAAAAGAAATGCCAATTTTAAAGTGATTTAAAATATGGTCCTAGAAAAATAAAAACATTACAAATTCTAAGGACTAATGAAGTGAGTGCATATCTCTTTAAAATAAAAATGTAGAGATGGGTCAACAATACTACACCCAAATAAGAGATTGTAAATCATTTTTTAATCTCATTAAAGCCCAAAATTAAAAACCTCATTTATGTCAATGGTCCCTTGGTCTTTTGGTGAAGTTGAAAGGTTTGGAATGATCCCACCAGGGATCAAGTCTTGCTGAGTGCAAAGCCTCGACACAAAAGGGATGAGGCCGGGATCATGCCCTGGGCGGATTTTGTCGAAATGGATACCCCTCAGTCCTTGGCTCTAAGCTAAAGGGGACCCCCTCAGGGGTATCTCCAAACAAAAAAAAAAGAAACTCATTTCAATTTTGAAGCTCATTCAACCTTGAATAATAGCAAAAACATTATTTGAGAAGCATGCATGTGCATATATAGGCTTCCATGTCTCATGTAATGAGCTCAATCGATGATGATCGGAGTGGTATGTTCAAAATGACTAATGTATGTAATGGAAATGAGACCTCAATTGATGGTGAACGATTTATTATGTTCAAAATGACAAATTATTTTGAAACACTAAAAGATGGTATAATGGTGTGAACATTCTAGATTTATCAAGTGAAAATTTGGTTAGCAATAAGGATGCTACATGTTATGATATATTTAATGACAAGCATCAATCTATAATAAGTGAGTCCTACTCATGTTGATCCATGATGGAAGTTGATGACCGGTACATCTAATATGAAACATTCATTGATACAATAGTATGTTAGAGACATGTTAGATGACATGTTTAATACGAAGCTTAACTTTTGCCCTAATCTAGTATGTATTCCATATTTAAAAGAAAACTGAAAAATGAATTGAAAATATAAGTTGCTAGAAAAAAGGTAAAAAGAAATGAAGTGAGCTAAATATAATGAAATTGTTTGGAATAATAAACATGAATAAAAATATTGTTTACAAATTTAATGTGTTGGTGCGCTGTCACACTTAATTTTACTATTAAGAGAAAATTAATTGTTGACTTTCTTATTTGAAAACCAAGAGAATGGTCAAAACCCTCACTTACAAACAGATTTCCTTGAATTTTTAAATTTTCTTTTATGAATAAGTGTATATATTACCATTTATAATTATGAGTACAAATCACATGCTTTTATTTTCGGTAACATTTTATTCGTAAACAAGGCCCTTACCCTGCTTTTTGTTTTTATTCGTAAACAAAGAAAATTACAGACTGAATGACCATCACTTTGTCCATCGATTTTCACCATGCACCCACACCAATGCCAAATCAAGAAGCATTGTCCCACGACTGAGACGCTGCACCCACCAAAATCCATCAGTAACACTCATAATAAAAGCAGTTAAAGAAAAATAACAAAGAGAAAGATTGAAATAACCTGTGGTGGACAGCGTCCAGTTGCTGTCCTGGCTAATGGCCCAGAAGAAGTATCCCAAAAGGCCCTTGTGCTTAGCGAATTTAACCTTGGCAGTCACCGACTCCTGGTTATCATAACCGACCCATAAGTCTCCTGAGTAGCTGTAAGCTGAGACGCTTTCCCTATCGAACACCTCGGTCGCATGCTTTTCCCGAATGAAGTCTCGGACCTCCGAGAAGAACATAATACCACTTTCGTTGCTAAGCTTTTGCTTGGGACCAGCCGCCACAGCGGGAGCTCCGATACCCGTCTGATTTTGCGACTTCAGCACCCAAGATTTCCCGTAAAGCGGCATCCCCATTACAACTTTGTGCGGTGGTAACCCGGAGTCGACCCAAGATGTAATACCATAACTGGTGGAAATGTTGGTGGTGCGGTCATAAAGCGCCGCGTGGGCTCCGGTCGCGGATGTGTCCCATGAGCCGTGATAGTCATAGCACATCACATTCACCCAGTCGAGGTTTTTAGTAATGGAGGCCGTCGGGTAGCTTCTGCGCTCGCCGTATATGAGGAAGGTCTGTGCATAATACACGGCTGCGGTCAGGAGAAGCGGAGGCCGGCCCGAAGATCTGCTCTCTAAATTTATGCTGTGTCTCCACTCGGAGAACAATTTGCCCAAATTCTCCATCTCCGTAGTGTTGGTGGGAAACTCCCAATCGAGGTCGAGGCCGTGGAAGCCGTGGCGTCTGGCGAGGGCGATGGCTGATTTTATGAATACTCCTCGCCGGATCACATTGCTTGTCATGAGAGCAAAGGCAGCGGCTTTGGAGCCCCCGCCGTCGATGGAGAGGAGCGTCTTGACGCACCGGTTTTTCTTCTGCACCGTTGCGGTGAACTTGCCCATCATTTTGTCTTCCTCCAACTGGAATGTCTGGTTGTTAATAAGTGCAAAGCCGTAAAAGATGTGAGAGTAGAGGGCTGCGTTGATGGAGGCGGGCGGCATCAGTGAGATCTTGATAGACGGCCAATACGCAGCCTTAACATTTGATGAAACACAGCTTCCTGCCTCTGCTGAACAGTAGAATAAACATACTACCAAAAATACAATTCGCGTGTTCTTCATGATGGACTTGGACACAACGATTGCCGGGGATGAATCCTGTGATAAGTAAGATATGGGCAGTTGAAGTAATTTACTTTGCTACTAAGTACCAAGCCAGACCAGTAATGGTGGGTTCTCTGTTTAAGCGCGATGCGCCGCCCTTATCACCATTGTAGATATTTGATTTGACTAGCCCATATAAGTCCATGGCTTATATCTAGAACATATGGTGCGTTATCCATGCCTAACCTTGACTAGTACAGTAAGATGAATTTTTTTGTTACCTAGCATGGACAAATTCGTTTTTGAAGCTTCGAATTAGTTGAAAGTAAACGGTCGCCATATTGTTTTTGCCCGTGAAGGTTTGAAATAGTTATTTTCTCTATTGCAATTTTATTCTACTTTGAATAAATTTTTGAGTGATATAAGTTTGGGTTTGTCACATCAACCAGTCATGAAAATCGATGTGAGATCATTAACTTCAAATCAATGAAAAGCAGAGTGGACCGCTCATGAAAAGATGTAGCTGTCAACACCTTGTGAAAACGAAAAGAGGCATCTATTGGGATAAACGTCAAACGAAAAAGTTAATAATTTTTGTTGGGCAAAACGTTAAAGTACAAAAGTTACAGAGAAAAATCTGAAGTAGCATCTATGAAGAGTAAGAAATTATAGTTAAAAATAACAAATTAAAAATTGTCTCGTAGGCTTTTGAATTTAACCATGTATGTTTTTTAATTTAAAAGTTTGTAATATAATTTTATGGATTCTGGAAAATTCATATTAACTAAATTAAAAGTTGTTAGTATGTAGTGATTGAGAATATCGAGGACCTTAGTTTTGTAAATGTGGATGGTCTTTTATCTATCTATAACTAAGGTTTCGAGGTATGACTCATCATACAACTTGCCACATCAGCACATCTATTGAGAAGTGTAAAATTTGACTTTTTAAAGACTCGACCAAAACTTAATCATGGTGCCCCTAGTAGTTGAACAAAAAAATATCATTTGTTGCTTGTAGAATATCATATTTTAATGGTAACCATAAATCTTTGTTATCTCTACCTTTTATATTCAACACAAATGGAACAATAGTTGAACACAAAAAAAAATATTTGTTATTACAAAAACAATATATAATTATTTAAAATAAAACTTATATCAAACAAAAATGGACCAATAGTTGAACACTAAAACTTTTTGAAAATTCTTCACATTTAATAGTAAAATACATGGTATTTATTGTGCTCACATTTTATATTTGTGATAGGACAAACTATTAATATGAAATACTCCAATGCTTTTACATTGCTACCCTAATAGTTGTACACATAAAAACAATATTATTTCACTATGATAACAATACTTGTTTAAATGAGTGTCTTATTTCATTAAATGAACATTTTATTTGATAAATGACACGCTTATAGAGGATTGTTATGATATTTTATTTGAGACAAAAAATATATTTATTTCACTTCTTCATGAATGTATTTATGTTTTTAATATAACATTCATAGGTTCTCATTTGTTCAAGTATGGGTCCATTTTGATCAACATTTGGTTCTTTTTTCTATTTACATGTGGATTATTTATTTACAACATATAGTATAAATATGTGGTAAGACTGAATATTATAAGCACAAGTGCTATAACAACAATTGGACCTTGCACAACTACTGGCCCCTCTCCTCTAGTGGAAATTAATATTGTTTTTATGAAATAGAAAAATGTAATAAAATTATTTAATTATATTAATTGTTAAGATGAAAAAATTGTTTATGCAAATAATTTGGTAGAAAATAATAGTAAATTTTATTCTAACTTTATAGTTGAGCAAGTGACAACTAGAAAATATTCAACAACATTTGATATTGATGTATCCTAAAGGGGTTTTCAACTTAGCACAAGCAAGAATGCATCAATGATAGTTGCTCCTACTATGAATAATCACATGGTTGTAAATCCTTGACACATGCATCTTACCTGAATGACCTAAATGATTCAATAATAAAGTCTAACAATGGAAATTTTGATAATATACAATCGTTGAACTTCTCGTGTAGTAAGAAGTTCATTTAAGGGCCAATAGCTCCTACACCAAAAGAATATGACACATCCTTATTGAAAATGGAATCACAATGATTTGTACTATCCTTTGACCCTCCACCAATTCCCTAAATATAAAAATAGTGGATGATGATGTGGTTCAATGAGAAAATAATCTAACAAAACACGCGATGATTTATAAGTTTTCAAAATTATGCAACTTACATGTATAAATATTATTGTAGTGGAAAAAATATTTGGAAGATGAAGTCCTTATATCCTCATATTGATTTCATTCTATGCCTAATTTTTTCATTCTAAAATTCATTTTTTTTAAGAATAAGGCATTTGTTCCACAAGCTAGTCAATGTAAATTAAATAAGGGGTTTTCTATGTATTAAACCTTAATTCCCTACCTTTGATCCTCATATTGATTTCATCTCCTATACACTTTTTTGAGTAGAATTTTCTCTACCTATCTCTACAATTTTACGAAACCAACAACCTTGAAGCTATTAATAATAGAATTAGAATATTTTATCAAATATGTTGGATGTAACTTCTAGATATTCTTGATCTGCCTACGTGGGTGAGTGCATGGAAATGATATACAAAAAGAGGATCAAAAGTGCCCACTTTTTTTTCTAAAATTAGCTAAACTTAAACTTAGATGAGTAATTTGAGATTCTTGCACTTAGAATTGAAGATACAACAAAAACAAGAATTGTAGTACTTTGAATCTAGTTTCTAAACTACTATTTTTTTTGTAAATAGTTAAGATTAAGGAGATGAAATGTTGCACACACACAAAAGTATTCATATTTTTTCACTATAATATAACATAGTATCTAGTGTGCATCCCCCCTACTTTGGGTGCATTTAATATTTTTTAAAATCGATTTGTATTCGGGGTAGAATTTTGTGCACCTCATAGTGTGTAATGTCCCAAGCCCAAAAATAATGCAAATCTAATTCTTAACCTTCCACAAACACTTATTATTTAAATAACAACAATATCAAATAGATCTTAGATAGCTCAAACTTAATTTACCATTTATACGTCAACAATATCGCTACATTTTATACAACAATGACATACATAACTCTCATTTGTCTTGTTATAATGAATAATAAAATAACAAATGTAAATCTTGATCTATTACTTGTTATAGTAATAATTATATGACATTCAAAGGGCTATGCAATATTAGTAATTACAACAATAATTTATACCAACAACAACGATAAAATGTATCAATACAATGTAGTTGAAATCCATGCCTAATGAAGCTCAATCCTAAACTATGTATGAATCACCCTTTGAAATCACTAGGGTTTTCATCCTAGAATTCTCACACTTAAGCATAGTAAGAGCTAAAAATAGATTTGAAATAAATTACGGTTAATTGTAAATGATGCTTCCAAATGAAAAAAATTGTTATTTTATATAATTCACAAATAAAACAAGTTAGCTACCAAGCACACCCATGCATTCAAATTTGAATAATGATCATGGGTAGGAAATATTCCACTTTAAAATTTATGGCATCAAAATAACTACTAAAAACAATATGACATATTCTACAAAGTTATGAGGGGGGCATAAATAAAAGTAGAAAATATTAGGATTTGAGGGCCAACCGTTCCACCAGAAACATACTACAAGTTGAGTTGAAGAATGGATGGGCGGCATGATAGGATGGAGAAGTTTTAAACTCTGATAGGAAGAAGGGAAGAGAAAAATGTGAAGAAAATGCATACTCAAGAAGGAAAAACACTCAATAAATGAGAGCAAGGAAGACATACCTAATAATGTCTTGGCTTTGTTTGATCACATCACTTGCTCTCAATACCCTACTATTTTCTAGAATGGGATCAATAAAACTTTGGGCTTTATACCTATGCAAGGCCATGCATAGTGTCATCTTGATTGACATGTGGTAGGTGGTGTTGTAATAGGGCTCCCCAATATAGATTCATTCAATCCATTTATTAGTTTGATTAATGATAATTTTTCAAATAACCTTCCACCTATTTCTTCATAATGTAATGTCACAAGCCACTCACTTAGGACACTATTTGACCAAACAACCCTTTTTTGAAACAACAAAACCAATGATCAAGATGTGACAAGTAATTATTATGCAACACACTGGAACATACTCACAAATGTCATGTCATACACCACAACACAAGGAATCTAAGAAAAATACAACTTTTCACCATTGCTACAATAAAGGTGGCACCAATAGAAGACTTGCTAACCATGGGAAAAATTCACTATTATGGACCTATGAGAGAGTGGAGTGACATCACAAATGAGGATTGGATACTAACCTACAATCATGTTCTCTCATGAACACAACAAATGGATGGGATGAGGGAACCATCAACCTTAAATCCCTACTAACACACACATACAACCACTCAAAAAACCAATTGAAACCTACACAATGGAGGAACCACTAGGAGATACTATATCTTGACTAAACAACATGACCACCAAGTCTCCAATAGTAAACACACAAACCAAATTCCAAGAGGGATAAAATCCAATAAGGAGCATCTAGAACACAAAGGTTTGACCCCTACAAGAAAAGACAACCCTAGGAGGCACAAGTAACCCACCAAAATAGAATGATGACTACTTGTTTTAAGAAAAAACATGCTTCACCATGCCAAAGGTGTCATAAACCTCAAGGTACAACACTATTTAACAAAGGAACAACATGGGAAGACTCACTAGGCCAAGGGGAACAACTTTACATGCAAAGTTTCCCCAAAAAATGACTAGAAAAACACATGTTGTTCAATGAAACAAGGGATAGTAGCAAACCAAAGGACTATAATGTACTTGGAGGACACTAGACTGTAAAAGGGACACTAGAAAATCTCACCAATTTCTTGCATATATGTTGTTGTCTTGGTTTGGTGTTGGAATCTCATCCTAACTTTGGAGTTCTAAGAATGTAGTATATTCCTTTCCCTATGCTAGTTTCTTGTACCTATGTTGGTATCCTAGCTAGTGAGACAATCAAAGCACCCATCTAGACCACCATGCTAAGAACAACACTCAAGACACACTAAGAAAGAGACAGCAAAAAATAGACTTTGAAATGACAAGTGACTAGAAAATCAAAGTAGATGCTAAGACTTGATCTCCAAACCCATTAGCCCACAAAGGAGATAACTCTGAAGGGTTGAGGATTCAAAAAGGGACTCCAAGACATGACCAAAAAACCAATAATGAATAGGAATGGGAGAGGCAATCTATTGAAACTTGAGTGAGGAGGATGATTGAGGGTTAGAGAGCGTCGTAGGCAAGCACGTGTTGGATTTGTGCCTTTAGGGTTTGGGTTTTCTTACCCTGTGTAGGCTACATCTTGTCAAGTCCTTTTTTGTTATTCTTTTCTTTCATTTCATTTATGTTTCACATGCTTGGTTATTATTGTGGCCTTTTGACCTTCATTTATTTTGGTTTCCTCTGCACTATTTGCTTGCTTGAGATAATATCAAGTGGGTATTCAGATTTATGGAGACTGATGTGCTTTTTTCCTGTGATCCACCTGACATTAATGATAATTCACTTGGCTTAAATGCACTGAACTATCTACTCCAATTAACTCTAAACAATCCTACAAGGAATTAGTTTCTAGTGAACCAAAGGCGGCAGTTCCTTCCTCGATGGTCTTCATAAAATGCAATAATGGTGGAGCCATTGAGGGAAAAGAAAGGGCAGGTAAAGCAGGTAAGGTCTTTCCATCCTACCCTAGGAAATTGATTCTCTCACCAAATCCAGATATGATGGACCCATGATTTCTAATGAAGAATTTAGGTTAAATGAAACAGCTATTTTTTTGTTGCCTTAGATTTAAACAAGATACCAGTGAGGAAATTTATGGATAATTGGTTTTAGTTAGTCTAGTATAAAAAAATTGGTTTATAAATTTCATCTATAGATTATTGCAAAATGGATTTTTTTAATTTTTTTAAGAACCACAAGATGCAACAAATGTTGCTTTCTAAGGGTTTCTGGAATATTGGAAAAAACACCTTCAGGATGGTTTCCTAGTCCTCAAGTGTGATAAATAAAGAAATACTAGCACTTTCATATTCAAGGTGGTTAAAAATCAAGTCTTTCCCCCTTCATTTGTGGGCCTTCTTGTTGTAATTGGTAACCCATTTGGGGAAACTACTGAAAATTGAACAAAATAGCTCCACCATTCTAAACATAGATGTTAGGGTTTTAATTTCCTTGAACTCGGGTGTGGACTTCCTTGAGGAAATTGTTGTGGATGTTAGGAAAAGGTGTGTTGTACACCTTGCAATAATGTATTTAATTTAAATATTCTTGGGGCCACTTAATGTTGCATGTAACATTGGGACATAAGTTAAGTTGTAAGAATGTAAATATTTAATATTGGGGAAAAATAATAAATAAAGTACCCAATATTAAATAAGGGGACATGGTTTTGTAATCTCATGGTTTTAGTCACATAATTTTGTGTAATACCACTTGGTGGTTTTTTGGGAGCTTTCTTCTATAAAAGCAACCACAAAGGTAGTTGTTTAAAGTTGGTCAATTAGTAGGTTAGCTCTAGTTAGCATTTTTTATTTTTTATTTTAATTTTTTTTATATTTAATTTTTGCAGGAAATTTTGACACCGATGGAGAAAATTATTTTGAACTTCGAATAGTTGACGGAAAGCTTGTTCAAAGCACTACACAGTGGATCAGGTTTGGAGTTATTTTGGCATGGTTTATTTGTTGTTTTCCTTATCTGAGTTGTTTATGGGTTTCTTTGACTATGGTGATATTATGATTTTATGGATGATCAGATCTTGGATATTTGATGTTGGATTCATTGTATGCTCAGTTGTACATCTCAGATTATCCTCTCATTTGACATGGTTATCAATATTGGTTGGATTTGTGTGTTGCATTGTTGTATCTACAAGCTGTGCAATATTGTAGGCGGTCTATACTTACATGTTGCATTTATGACTTGGACATGGGTTGTCTTTGCCCATTGATATTTCAATGTTGATGCATGTTTAGTTTTGGTGGCTTGATCTAGTCACTTGGTTTGTTGGTTTTGTTGTCATGTTGAGGAGGTGAGATGGTATTACCAAGTACAGTCATGATATGAGATCTATGCAGTTGACTATGATTATGTAGATATGTGGACACGGTTGGGTTGAGTTTTTGGTACATTTGGTGGTGTGTTTGGTTCCTTAACTATGGTACTTGAATATGGACATGTTTGGAAAATTAGATCAGAGGTTGATTTGGTATTTGAGTTATTTGGTCTATATGGTTATTCTCTTAGATATCTTAGTTTGGGGTTTACTGATGTGATGATGAGTTTGCATGTTTTAGTGATTGGATCTACAAGTCATGCAGGTTGTGTATTAGTTACCTGTTTACTTGCAGTGGGATGAATTGGTTGTGGATTATCTTTATTCACCAGGTTTGATTCATTGTTGTTGCACGCTTTGATAATTGGTCTTGTTTTTGGGTCATTTGTACATTGGTATGTGTGCTTAGAGACGAGAGAATGGGTGTTTCTTATAGTACCTGGACATTTTTTTTGGGACTTGTAGCATGTGGTTTATCATGATGTCATAGATAGCTTGGTTACACTTTTTAGTGGGAGCTTTTGACAGTGATGGATTGGCGATGATAGATATGTTTATGATGGTTTGGCGGTTGAAGGTATCTTCTTGGCTTGGAGATTTTGGTTCTACTTGTTGTGTTACTGACATTTCAGTTGTGTGTGTAGACCTTGATGATCTTCATGGAGAGGATGGTAGTCATGATGCCATGTATGACTTGGTATCACAGTTTTAGTGGGAGTTGTTGGCAGTGATGTGGATTCACCATTTGATAGTGGATGATCTTCTGCAATGTTTGTTGGTGTCATGGATGATCTTCTATCCAGTAAGGGTTCATTGTCATTTTTAGTTTCATTGATAGAGGATGGTTATATTCATGTGGTTTGGATATGTTGACATCTTTGGTTGCCATGTAGGACTTCTTTATTCTTTGGTTGAGGTGTCATGCTTTGCTATTCTTATATGTGATCCTTGTTATGATATGATGGTTATGTTATTATGTCATGCTATACTCTTGTTTGTGCACATTAGGTTTTTGGCATGATACAGGTACTTGTTATGTTTCTTTGGATCACATGATACTCCTTGAGGAGGTGTGAGATCATGATGTCATGGTTATGTTCCTAATTCAAACGGTGATTGGATATATGACTTTGATCTTGGTTGGTTCTCTTGGTATTGGGTACATCGACATTTTCTTGATTACTTCATGATGGTGCTATATTGCATTTGGATTTTGGCATGGATTGGTTGGGTACAAGTACTCATGGATACTTGGAGACATAGGTGAGGCTTGAGTTCTCTTATGATTAGAGACATGGGTTGAGATGGTTACTCTTGATGAGATTTCAGCAGGGAGTCTGAGGAGCCTACACCTTGGTTGGACGTAAGTTCAACATGGAACTATGAGGAGAGTGTTCTTGGATGAGTCATGATGGCTTGGATATCTTGGAGGAGCATTCCCATTCCCCACTCTTGGTCTTTTCAGCAGTTTCACTTGAGAGGTATTGCTCATTGTTACTTCTAGGTGCTTTATGTTTTATGCTTTATCTTCTCATGCATTTGGATCTTGATCTATGGATATGGTTTTGGAGGGTTCATATGAGAAGTGTTGGCATGTTTATCTCCTTATGCATTGTGATTACATTCATTGATGTTGAGTTTAGGAGATGTTTTGGGCTTAATTTCCTTCATTGGGAATGGATTTAGTTTGATCTTCTTTGGTTATGAGAGGCTTACATCCATGTTGATTACATGATACATATGTTATGTTTGATCTTGGTGATTGAATGGTTGAGTGTTGTCATGGATTTTCTTTTGGGTGTTGTGGAGATCATACTTGACACAGTTGGCATTTAGAGGTGTATGTAGGAGATTTTTCTACAGGTATATGATGTGCAGAGTTTCTCTCTTTCGTCTTGGTTATCTTCCTAGATGTTTGTTTTCACACTACATTGTTTTGAGGTTTGGTTGGAGCTATTGTGATCACTAGCTTGTGGTCATGTTTTTTACTTATGTTCTTGGGTGATGACATGGAGGTTCCTTTATCTTTTTCCTTTGTTGGGTGTGGAGAACTTGGGAGAGCTATGGAGACTTGTGGTGAGATGTTTTCTTACAGGTTATTGATTTATAAGTTTGCATATCATTGTGGATGATTCCTTGGTTCTATATGATGCTATTGGTAGACTTGGTATGCCTTGATCTTTTTCAAATTTGCATTACCCATGCAGTGGGAGCTTTTGGATGTGTATGTCATTCTTTGACAGATTTTGCACATGGAGTTTATGATTGCAGTTTATGGGTGTATATGTTTATGGCATGAGTTTACTATGTTTTGTATAACTTGGAGGTATGGATAGTTGGATGTATTGGCACTTGTCATGGGTGTTATTTCAGCTTTGGGTTTGTGTATCTTGACAACTACTGGTGCATATTGATACCTTTGGATTGAGTGTTTGTGTTTGGGATATCAATTGAGCAGGACTTATGCTTCGTTGTGACAGATTGTGTGGCTTCTCTATTGGATGGCTTCTTATCTTTATGCATTGGCATGATGGAGGATGAGAGCATTCATGCTTGGGATGGCGGTCACTTTGATTCTTGTTGCAGGTATCTTGATGGAGCACATGGAGCACTTTGATTCCATGATGGTATATGTGGCTATATGGATTGTTCATTTGATTCATGTTTTAGGTTACTTGTTCCCCTTATGCAATGTATAAAAAAAGTGGGAGAATGTTAGGAAAAGGTGTGTTGTACACCTTGCAATAATGTATTTAATTTATTATTCTTGGGGCCACTTAATGTTACATGTAACATTGAGACATAAGTTAAGTTGTAAAAATGTAATTATTTAATATTGGGGAAAAATAATAAATAAAGTATCCAATATTAAATAAGGGGACATGGTTTTGTAATCTCATGGTTTTAGTCACATAGTTTTGTGTAATACCACTTGGTGGTTTTGTGGGAGCTTGCTTCTATAAAAGCAACCACAAAGGTAGTTGTTTAAAGTTGGTCAATTCGCAGGTTAGCTTTGGTTAGCATTTGTGAGGGTTTAAAGCATGGCATAGGATGTGTGGTTGCATTCTTGTTTGCATGGATTGCTTGGAGAGGGCTTGTTGCTTCAATGGTGTTCATGGAGACTTTGAAGATGTATTGTAATATTTATTGCTGAATAATACATGAGAGATGGATGCTTTTGGAGATTGGATTTCTTCCCTCTTTAGGGTTTTCCTAGGGTATATCTTGTGTCATATTTTCATGGGTATGTTGTCTATTCTCTTGCATGTGGATTCTGAATACTTAGTTGCATAGGTTTCTCTTATGGGTTATGTGGAAATTGTCTTCAAATGGCTGCAAGTTTCTAACAGTGCAATCCCTCAAATTTGTGTTGTCTCATAATGTTGAAATAATGGAGAGACTCAACACGTGCTACCTCTATAAAATGGAGGGACATGTGAGGAAGCATTGCCCCTTAATAAAAAATAAATCTTCTTCTCATTTGGAAAATCCCCTTGATCCAAACCCTAATTCGGAGGACACCATTAAGTCCATGAAGTTTTCAAATCATCCTGAGACTATCTCTCTAAGCTCCCTAGGGAATCCCATTTTGATTTCTTCCCCGAGTGGAGTTTTGGCTTCCTCAAATTTCAAGGAATTTATTGCTCCTCAGGGGAATAATTCAAACTTGAACAACACAAGGCCTATCAAAGATAGGATTGAGGAACTATCTAAGCTCATAGAGAAAAAATAGACACTGGGGGAACCAAAATGGAAGAGATCATCCCCACAACCCAATAAGGCTACTCTCAGTGTTCCCCCAAAATCTAAGCCACTGGAAATCGTAAAGAATCTACAAGGGCATAAAAAATGCTTAGGAATTAGTCATGGATAAAATCAAGTAGTGTATTACCCAAAATAAAAATTAGAAGTCTAATTTTGATGTTTCTTAAAAGGATAATGATCCTGAAAAGAAAAATAAGGGGGTGAATTTGAGAATATTTACTACTGGAACACAACAATCTACTAAGAGGAGGGTGAATCAGTAGATCTTAAAACTTAGCCCTTAAACCTTTTGTGCAGACTAACTTCTTAAGCCCTTAATCAATATCGCAAGTTAATTCCTTTTAGGACTTTATGCAGATTTACTAAACTAGCATAAAGATAAACATGCACACACACAAATACACATAACACATGATGTACGTGGAAAACCCAAGATGGGAAAAACCATAGTGACAAATGTTGTTTGAGTCTATTTCTCAAATCCAACGTCACAAATAAATATTTTGTTACAATATTTTAGGGCACCAACCAAAGGAAGCACCAACTCCTTGATTTAGGAGCACCAACTCCAAGGAGACATCAATCCCCTATACTAAGCACCAACTTAGTTATTTGATTGCACCAACCAATCAGATCCATAATGACTGTATTACAAATGAATCATATGAATCCAGTTCTCTGTTACATGTCTAATATGTAATTGCTCAATCTTTGTTCTGCATCTATGCAGAAATTCTCTATGTTGTTGATGTTGCAATCTCAGCAACACATCCCTCTGCTATGCACTCCCTTCTTTCTCTACTTTGATCTTTCCATTTCTCCTCTTCACTTAGAACATTCACTGTTCTACTCTTTGAATATTAACCCACATCTAAATCTCTACTTTTGTTTAGGTTCTACTCATTCAGATTGTGCATCCTCTGTCTGTTGCACTACACTTCTCTACTCACACTTAACTCTGTTGCATACTCAGCAAGATATAACATTATTCAGCACTCTTTATATTATAGACTCTTCTCACTCTCACATCTTGCAAACTCCACACTTTGACAATATTTGATTGTCTTCTTTCTTCACCGATCTGTAATTATGACCTCAAGATTCTCACACTTGTTTTTATTGTCTAGAACATTTTGTTAGGGTTTACCACACTTGTTGTCTTCTCCAGCAAGCTTCATAATCATCTTGAGCCTTGCACCACCATCCAACTCATTCCATACTCTACATCGAGTCGCTTCCACATTAAATTCAGATACAGAGAAATTGCTAAGAATAGTAATCTGCAAAACCCTAGAATCATATATGCATTTAATTCATTCTCTATTTATTTGATCTAATTCTGATCATCTCCTTTGCAAATTGTGGTGTCGCTTTGTCGATCAAATATTCATCGACATTAGTCACAAGTGCAGTTGGACCAATTAATTATTTCCTCTGTATCGGTTAACAGTCGAAACCTTGTTTACATGGACTTAGACGTGTATCTTTATCTTTGAATCTAGGTTGTTGATGCACCTTTAAAACACAATTGTTAGAAATTTTCTACTTTAAATATGCGATGTTGATCTTTACTGACTAATGATCACTGTTAGATCTCTACCTTTTGATCTTTGTTTTCAATCTCCTTCATATACCACTTTCCATGGTGGGGTCCACCAAGACACGCATCCAAATCCTGCTATCCTACAAGCTTTGACAACGGGCCCACTGATTCTCAGTGGGCTAGCGCGTTTTCACCATTTTTCATCCACATCATTGCCATCTAGACATGTCGACACATACACTACTAGCTCCTATCAAGCAAGTGGTCCCCACTGTCTACATGTCATCCTTGTCAGCACTATGTAGCAACCATCACCTATGTGACTTGACATATTGGTCAATCACATCCTACCACTTGTCCTCACATGTCACCATTCACCATCGTCGATCTTACATCGTGCATCACTATTACAGATTTTCCTTTATTTCTTCTTAAGGGATGTGAGTGGACATGGCGATCACCATTGGATCAATCACCATCCAATCTACACTGTCCCCTGCTATACTGCTGGCTAAAAGCATGGGCCCACAAAATCTTAGCGTGCTAGTAGGAAACTACCATTTGTCCATCTTGACGTCACCTTCCACTTCCTTCTTCTATTCATCGTACATCACGACAACCATCTTATTGCTTCGCTTCACAAAATCGATGTGAAGCAACTAACCAATATGTCACCATGTGTTTGCTGGACTCACCAAAAAAGTGTCGAAGGGACACCAAAACTACTCACTCTGATACTTTTTGTCTATTCAATATATCTTTCAACTTCATGCATCGTTCAATAAAAACCTTGTTTGATCTACACCATTCATCGCTCAAGGGCTTCCTTCGTTCTACTTCACGATAGCAATGTGAAGCAGAGCGATATCCTACTACATGTCTAACTTGCATCTTCAGGACCCACCAGGTACCTTTTCCTCTGTCTAATCAAAACAATTTTTGATCTCCACCATTCCCCGCTCCCCCACGAGGTATAGACAGGGTCCCACCACTAGTGTCATGGGCTAGCAGGCACTGTCGGATCTTCTTTGTTCAATCTCTATCATTCACCGCTACCAACAATTAATGGCATACATCATCTTCCACTATCTGGTCCCATCATCTTCATCAAGGGTCATCATTCATCCACCATGGATTAATCTCCATTATTCCTCGCTTCCTTGGGGGACTTAGCTAGGACCCACCAAAAACTCAAAGGGTTGGCGAGGAGGCCGTTAGATCTTGCTACCTCAACCAACACCGTCGATCTTGTCGAAGGGAAATATTTGCATGATACTTAGGAAATATTAAAGCAACAAATATTTGCCTGGCTGGTAATTGCTAGGAAAGGGGTTGGTAACCTCAAATGACTCCAAAGGCTTAAGTCACAACTTAAGCAATCGGCAATCTATTATAGATAGTCAACATCAAAATAGAAATCATGTTTACAACGCAATGACTGCAACCCTAGGGTTTAACCAGCAAACCCTAATTCCTTCCGAGAGCAAACTTAAATCATTTATGAGCATTCAACACATCATTTGAACCTGCAAATTATATATATGAAATGTACTCAAAAAACCCATAACGAATCTACACTCTATTTTCACTTTCAAACACCTGGAAGAACCTTCTGCAACATCATGTAAATAATGCATCAATAATGCAACATTTGAGAGATTTCACAACATTTGTAGAAACATGCTTCTTTCACCAACATTTTGCACCAACTCTTCCAAAGATTGATCATCTAGTCTTCAAGGCATCCAAGCACACCACTGAACTTCCTTTTTGAATCAATGACACCTTTTTTCATCAGCCAACAATCTATCCTTTAGGTGTAGAGTGCATGACATTGGAAGTAGAAATAGTTGTTCTAAGAAGAGAGTTCGATAATGCTAAGGAGTATACTTAAATCATTTTTGAGCATTCAACACATCATCTGAACCCACAAATTATATACATGAAATGTACTCAGAAAACCCATAACGAATCTACACTTTGTTTTCACTTTCAAACACCTAGAAGAACCTTCTGCAACATCATGTAAATATTGCATGACAATAATGTGACATTTGAGAAATTTTGCAACATTTACATAAATATTCTTCTTTCACCAACATTCTGCACCAACTCTTCCAGAGATTGATCCTCTTGTCTTCAAGGCATCCAAGCACACCACTGAACTTCCTTTTTGCATCAATGACACCTTTTTTCATCAACCAACAATCTTCCCTTTAGGATCAATTCCATCTCACTTTTGATCTCTTCTTTGACATCAATGACACTCTTACATTAATGCCAAGATCCTCCTTTAGGGGATCAGCTCCATCTCACTTTTGATCCCTCTTTTGGCATCAATGACAACTATATGCCAACAATCTCCCCCTTTGTCATTAGCAAAACTAAATGCTCACCCTACATCCAATGGTCTAATACCAATGGTGGATAATCATCTGATCTCACATCTCCTTTGCTCATCTTTATGATCATTTCATACTTTTCTCCCATCCTCCTACTTTGAGGATTTGTAGAATTTCTCCCCCTTTGACATCAATGGCAAAGGATCACGCTCCTGAACATATTTGTCTCAAGTCACCATGCTACTGCAGCTTCTACTTCTCCTTAGCAATAGCAAAAGGGGCTTTATCTGCCCCTTTGACTGATACCAATTGATACCCATTTATGCTCTCATACCAATTACTTCTCTCAATCTTTGACTGCAATGGAAAAACCATATTCTCCAACCATTATGTACCAATTAACAATATGTAATGCCAATTGAAGTGCCATTACATGCTCTGAACCAATCAGGTATGATACCAATTTTAGATGTTTGCACTTTATGCTTTGTACTAATTGATATTCTAGACTGCATTGTATCAAGTATAACATTAATTTGACACCAATAGCAGCTCCCCCTTAGACCTTGTTCCACTCTTTACCTCCTGCATACTTGAGCACTTGCTTCACTTTGGGCTCTGTACCAACTAGACTGTTCTGAACGAATTCACAATGGTCTGACACCAATTGGAACCACCCTATACCAATTTTAACAAAAGTAATTATGAGTGTATTTACAAAACAGCTCCCCCTCAAACATATCTCTTCTCCTTGCAGTCAAGGAGCATTTCTCTCAACAAAATACTTGCATAGCTACCTTCTCCACAGCTGCAAACATTCTTTCTCTTTGAAATGCTACTTTGTACACCATCTACATGTAACTCAGCATTCCTATAACAAACTTGTACAAACATTGCAACTTGCTCTGAATGATAATATTGACTTTGAATCTCAGTTTGAGGACTAAATGTATAGTTCTCAGAGAAATCTACAATAGAGAGAATACAACCTAGTGGAAAGAAATTCTTTATGTCACAAAATTTCTTAGCTTTCCATCTTGTACCATGACAATGTTGGATTTGTGGATATATGATATTGTGAAATTTATTCATAAATTCATTGTAAGACAATCCACTCTCTTTGAGATTATTTTTTTGGCCTCAACTCCTAACTTGGTTGAGTATTTCTCATATTCAAATCTCTTCCAAATAACCTACATTGAATGATCAATATTTTCAACCTGTAAAAGGTTCTTCAAATTTCCACAATCATTACATATATTTTTTATACACTATACATTGAATTCATCTAAATCTTCTAGCTTTTTGCATACAAGAGACTTCACAAATTTTGTTGTGCTTCCAAGGATGGCTATATTTGGATTAATTATTGCCATAGCTTTTTTATATGAATGTAGGTGTAGATGAAATTCAATATGATTTCAACAACAAGTTTCGCGTACTTTATTTATACGTACAAAAAATGGTCATAGTCTCTCAAACATCCTTTGACGAATCTTCGCATCTGAAAATTATTTCTTGAATGCTTCAAAAATTTCACTTTGTGTTGTATCTATAAAATGTTTTGGATGAGAAACTTTTTTACCATCTTCACCTATTATTTGTATAGTGTCCCTTCTATTGGAAGAAACGCGAGAGTGGTATGTCCAATATTCAATCACTTGTTTTTTTACATCTTCTAAAATTCTATCTTTTTGGGGAACCCTACAAATATTTGCCTAATTATTCTCAACATTTTCATCTAATCTATTTGTCTTTGCAATATATCTTTGAACTTGGGGTAAAAGTACAAACATGTGTCACACTTTCAACCAACTAAACAATTTCTATTGAACTATTTTTTACCAGAAAGAGTTCGATTGAGAGGGTTTTGACTGAAACCATGTGGCAGTGACATGGAAGTGACGTGGAAATCTATTTTTTTCCTAAAATGTTTTGGTTGAAACCCTTATGGTTGACTAGGTCTTGACCGAAACAAGAAAATATAAAATTAAAAAAAATGCGGGCCACCCTATTTTATGTTTCCCAATGTGTGTTCGGCTGAATCGACCTAGGGAAAGAGTAATTCGAGTGAGCAAAGGGTTTCAAGCATTATAGACCTTCCAGCAAGACCAGGTAAGGGTCAATTGACTTGCTCTAGCATTAGCATTAGTTTAGACTATTTCAGGGAACCAACAAAGTTTACAATGGTGGTCATGCTACTTCATTACTCATTTTTTTTCCATAGGCAACTACATGTTCAACTCTCATTGCCTTGTAGCTTTTTGTTGGGGTTGTAAATTATGCAATTATCTATGTACCTACCATGTTATATTTGATAGAGTCATTGATTCATGTCTTTAAAGCCTTGTCATAGAAACACATCAATTTATGCAACAATTATATAATATTTTAGAAGTAATTGCAATCTACTCAATGCTTTCTTGTCCCTACTTTCAATTTTAATTTTTACATTGAAGTAATATTGTGGAGATATTTTGATGCCCATTTGCAAAATGGTGGGTATCCTTATGTCGTCCCTTTTCTTTGATTTTTTTTGTTAAATAAGATTATTGTCATCAACTATACAATACTTTGTAGGATTTCCAAGAGATGGAATAATAGAAGGATACCTATTCTCATAGTTGTAATAGTTAAGAGCATAATGTTTTATTCATAAACTAATGTTAATTTTGATATGTATGTGGAGAATATTCATAACACATGGGGTGATCCCACAATACTGGTTTGCAATTTTTGGCCAAACTAGACATTGCACTAATTTTTTAAAAAACTAAATCTTCACTTTCGGGCACCTATAGCTACTAAACCATGAGGAATTTGAAGATGATGCAAACTCGTGATTTGTGATGACAATTTTTTTTGTAGATTCTAAATATATATTTTTTTAAATGAATTAGATTGCATTTCTTTTTCCATCTCCTTCAAAAACTAGTTTTTATCGGTAAACACCATTTTTAAAGAGTGATGCTCACTGTAAACAACATAACTTTTTTTCTATGAAGGATAAAATTCTATTTTTTTTTAATTTAGCTTTGTAACCACGATATCTAACAAGTTCATTTGGTTTCATAGTGTTTTATTGAATATTTTTTCTTAATCAAGTTTTGAAGTCAAACCAATTATGATTTCGACATAGTCGGACCGTAAACAACTTTGTTTTTATATATCAAAATTTATTTTTTTTACTGGATCAAGGACATCAATACCTAGCTCAAACATATTTTTCATAAAAAAAAATTATAATCTACTATTTTTCCACATGTGTAGAACAAAGAGCATGATTTTCAATGAAAACCTTGTTTAATTAAACTAAAAATATATATAATAAAACCAAAATATATTAAAATTATATTTGATGGATAGCTCATTTCGAGGACTACCATCATCCAATTGGGTCTCTGAAGTTTCCTCCATTTTCATCCTCAACCTGAGCTTTGAAAGGAAAAATTATGTAGAAATTTGGTAGAAGAAGTGGGGAAGGGAAAAAAAGGGGGATTCAAGCGAACCCCCCTTTGAGCGAACCTCCCTTGTCTTGCATTTTTTCCTTTGTTTTCCTTTAAAAATGGCTCCAAAATGGATGACATCATCAAAAGGGGTTCGCTCAAAGGAGTAGTTCGAGCAAACCCCTTTTTGGGTTCGCTCGGACACCCCCCTTCGAGTGAACCCCTAAAAACCCAAAATTTTCTTCATGTGAGAGTTTTAACAATTTTCCTTCCTCAACAGAATTATAAACCAATTTTGTGAGATCACCCCATGGAAAATCTCTATTATGTTGAAGAAAACTTCCATCTCAGTCAAAAGCAATGTAAGGGCTCTTATTTTCCACTATAAACTTCCAATTTATCCTTCATCCTAAAATCTCTTCCATAAAATGCTTCCTAAATATATCTCTTAAATTACTTATATATAATAATTTATCAAATTCCTAATTTCACAAATTATTGTACCCTGAATCCCATTGTAATTTAAAAGCCTGAAATGATTAAGGCTCATCAAACAAAAATTATATGTGAATAGATTTAATTTACACTTTAAAATTTTTAAGAAGCAGATGGATTCCTTACATCACAGACTCTCACAAAATAGAGTCCTAGCTTCTAGATTTGTTATTCAAAAAACCATGAAAGATATGGTTTAAAAATAAACTTAAGAAGACTAAGAAAATGGAAACGTGAATGCAAGATATTCTAGTCATTTGAATTGATCAAGATGACATGTACACAATGATATTAACTACTACTAATTTAAAAATATTCATGAAAATCTACGCCTTGCTACATTTAAAGTTTGAATTAAAAATGTAAGCTAATAAGACATCTCAACTATAAAGAAGGTAAAATCTAAATTTATGTGAAAACATTCTGGAAAGCTAGAACTTACTACCTATAAGCCTTGATTTAGGAACATTTTCAGTTAATAGACACCTCGCCAATAAACTAACAATCAAATCTGATGATATCTGAAAATATTCATTTGCGGCATAGATACAAATCAGATAACCACAAATATAAGTTTTATCAAAATCTCTGAAAAAATCACAGTTAGATAACTTCATAACTTATGTACACAATCACCTTTATCCATTTATGCCATAAAGAGGCAATTTTGATGAAACATAGGTTCAATCATTAATATTATTTTAGAGGGAAGAATGACTGTAATCTGTCACATGTTCATTCTGATGTTGAGATGCTTGATGAAGGGACCTCACAGTGTATCCCTGAAGGTCCATCGCATTTCTTATTGCAACAACAAGAGTATGGTAGACTTCATCTATGACATAACTGCCAGCTTGATAACAGAAAATAAACTACTTCAAAATTGTCTCATGCATTTCAACAAGATCAAATACTAAATAAAGATGAACATAAGTAGCAGCATTTCATTAAATAGAGAAGAATATACACTAAGAAGTGGATGAGCTTTCTATTGTTGTAAGTCATAAACTATTATGCAAAGATTGAAAACATTTTCTTATCAAATATTGATGCCCATTAGAACTTGATGTTAAAAGACAGAACCAATTTACTACTGCATATTTCATATAATAATAATAGCACATCGTAAAACCTTTAATACGTTATATAAAAAAATCACTTGAAGCTATATTTATGATTAAATCTTTTTTTAGCATCTTACCATGATTTGAAGCCTAGTACATGACCGGTTATATCCAAGGAAATATGGTTGTGCCTTATATTGGTCCGTAGATAGGTTAGATGTATGTAGAGGGGAAAGATCTATTTATACATCATATATTTTACATTTGAAAATCCTATTTCATCAAGGAGAATCTATGTTTGAGCAAAGTGTGTCATTTTATGGGTTCACCAAACATCATGTGATATATAGTGTCAACTTCATCATGGTTCATGGCACTCATTGTTAGCACAAAAAAACACTAACAGTTCCAGCACAGTCTTTGATTCTAATAATAGAATGTTAGTGGAAAATGGCATTATCTTAATCTACAATTTTGGACATTATCTTAAAAATTTATTTTAAAACCTGAATTGTGCCTCAACAAGGTTCTAAGAACCTTATTGATGACTAATGGAGGTTTCATAACCTCACAAAATGTCCAACAATTAATATTTCACTTCTTTCTTGAGTATTGATTTAAAATTCTTCCTTTATGAATGTGTATTAATCTTTCTTTATCATTCCTCCAAGATCCTTTATGCATATCAAATGTGTCATCAAAAATTTATTTTTTTCCCTTGTCTTTGCACTCTTAATTTCTTCTCATCCCATCCTATAATACTAAGAGTCATTTTTCCAACATCGTGTCATGACTAGAGAGATGTTTGTAGAAGAAATGCTAAGATATTTACAAATTAATATCTTACAATTTCACAATGTTCTATGAGATTGGTTTTTGAATAGATAAAATCTCATTTGCATTTTAGACGTGCCTCATGGAATTGATATAGTTTACCATATTTTATTAAGTGTTTCATTATTTCAGATTTGTTAGAGAAATAGTTCTATCTCATTAGATGTATAAAACAAGTTTAATGTCTTCTTTATACTTGAATAGATGTCATGAAATGTGTTCCTTATAAGAATATCTATTGTCTTTCGTATATTATTGAATAATTTCATGTGTATGAATCTTGAGTTTTTGCACCTATGACATGATTGTTCATTTAAATAAATTTAAATTAAATGCAAGATTAAATTATTTCTGGTTTTAAAGTTCAACTTGTATATTAAAAATGTTTTAGTTTTGAAAAAATAATTTGTAATTTTATTTTTTTTGTTTTAATTATATGCAAATCTCATTATTTATATACATATGGTTGATGATCAAGGTTCTCATCATTCTCCTCAATCTAAGGAGCATGCTTAGACTAGGTCTATTTTTTATGAGGACAACATTAGGAGATTAGAAAATGCTTTGAGATGTTTAGAGCAAACTATTCATAACTCCCCTAATATGTCCAATAGAAATAGATTAGTTACTATTAGAGACAAGATTACATGTATGATTGATGTGATTCAATCATACAATCCATATGATGGCATTATCACTAAGCAATTTTATTTATATCTTGCCAAGAGTGTTACTAGCACTAAGAAATTTACATCTATTAATAGGACAGTTTCATTATATAATGTGCATAGCATGTTCCCTTTTTATAAGGGAAAAGATAGAATTAGAGGATATACAGTTACTAGGTTTACAAATGAGCTTGTTGCTCCATTTATATATCCTAGATGGTTGGCAACCCATCATAGATGGCCTCATAATGATGAGTTGCCATTCTATTTTTGTAAACAATTATATGTTGAGCTTCATTTATAGTTAGATGTGGACTACACATCTTTTCTTCGGCATGTTGGATAGGGTAGGGGAAGGTTCTCTGAAAAACTTGAATATAGACATCCAAATTTGCCACCGCCTATCAATAAGAGGGCATTAGTTGGTCCAAAACTTTTGGTTATTCCAAAACATTTGGAACCAGTAGCAATAGGGGATACAATAA
>VDFB02270651.1:272334898-272423349 GCA_007258455.2 Sequoia sempervirens
CATTTTCCTCATTTTATGATATTTTTACCCATATTTTGGTCGTGTGACCCCATAGAATCCATCGAGTCATGCATTTTTCATGTTGTGGTCCATATCGGCATAGGTCTATCTAGGTCTCCCTGACCCATGTTGCCTGTGTGTTAACATATGTTTGCAACAGGTGATTGGCAAGACTTGTTCATTGTTACAGTGATCGACATTCACCTGTAGGTTTCTATCGGCATGACTTTCACGTGGTTTCAGTGACCGAGGAGGAACCTATAGGCAGGAGTTTGGTCGTCGGGATAGTGTCTCATCGATTTTGAATTGTCTCCCCAACTAATGCATGTGGAGGTTCATCGGCGAGAGCTTGGCGATATCGTAATGTGATCTCGGCGAGGTTGTTATGTCTTGTTGACATGGGGTTTTCGTCAACATGTTCTCAAGGAGAGTCTTACCGAACAACACATGGATGGTTTCTTCGGCCAAACATATTGCTTCCGGTGTGAGGTCATAGCGAATATACATTGTCACACCGACCGGTGGCGGGAGGATGCATATCGGTAAGAGTTGACGCTTTTGAAGTAATGTCTCGGTGAGTGACCTTCGGTCTCGCCGATAACACAATGAGGACTTTTTCGGGATGAAATTGGATTGTCTCAGCGACACACAAGATGGATAAAGTCTTTCAGTAAAACAAAGTGCACTTTGTATGCGGTCTCCCCCGATGTTGGTATGTTATAGCGACCCACATAAGATAAAAGAATACATCGGTGAGAGAACCAATTTGTCACAGCGACTCATGATGAATGAAGATTTTCGGTAAAGCAAAGTCTAATCTGTGAGAGTCTCTTTGATATCTCAAGGTTATAGCGAAACAGATGAAGCAAGGAAGCACGTTTCGGTAAGAAAATTTCTTATGTCTCAGCGACTGGGAGATGGCGTTCGGGGTGACTCATGGTATAATGAAGCATTATCTACATGATGTTTCCACGACTCCATGAGGTCACAGCGAAACACATTGGGACAAGAGGATTTTCTTTGGTTTCGGCATAACAAACAGAATGCTACAGCGACATGCAAGAGGCAAAAGGACGCATATCGATGAAACATAACGAGATCAAAACTAGGAAATAATGCGCTTGCGTTATAATGCGAGCGCGTTATATTTTGCTTTGGGAATCCCCGAGCCTTAGCATTGGTAGTTTCCTTGGAATACCAACCCAGAGGCTTGGAGGGCATTCCCAATGACCAGAGACGTGTTTTTGCAAATTCTATAATTTTTTCACATAATCGGGTTCATGATCACCATCAAGATTGCATCTGGTTCAATATCGACAAAAGCAAACACATGGGTAATGCTAGGTTCTCTCTTAGCTATCCAACGATGTAATTTTTTTCACTTTTTAACAATGTTAAGCCTTTCATCCATAATTTCTTTTGTTTGATGTCTCTTTTTCGCCAAAAAGTAGTGCTTGGTTTTTTTTTCGTTATAAATTAACCGTTCATCAAAATTTCAAATAAATTACATTTTTTAAAAAATTAAAAAAATCAATTACCTTCAAAAATTTAGGGGAGTAACGCCAAAATTCTGCTTTTTAGAAGTGCCCACTTAGAAAATTAGTAAAAATCAAATATTCATAAAAATTATAAAAAATCTTGCATCAACTACTATTAGCTAACTTTTGACTGTAGCGATTTTAAAAATACTACAAAAAGTTCACCGTGCTCAGTCATACAAGAGTTGCTATGTTATATTTTTCAGACAAAAATAGCACCAATTTGTGTATGTCCCTCTTTTGAACCCTTAATCTCAACCATTTTCAAAATAAATTAGTAGTTTAGAAAGTAGACTCGGAGCACTTCGATCCTTGTTTTTGTTCCATCTCAAAATTTTGAGTGTAACTATCCTCAATTTCATGTCCAAGGTCAATATTTCCTAATTTCAGAAGAAAAAAAAAAGTGGCCACTTAAGCCCCCTTTTTGGGAACCATCTTGGTGCACTTACCCTTATCTCATCTCTTATATTTAGTGTACTATTTGACCAATTCAAAGAGAAAGAAAGTAATTCATGAGCTTCTTGCTCACAAACCTGTACACCCTTCAATTCCTTCACCACTCTGCGATGTGCATCTGCACATTTCTTCTTGATATCTTCTAAATTTTCTTCCATAGACCTAATTCTAGATTATACTTCTAATCCAGAGATAAATGCTTTCAAAGAGTTAATCATGCTTGTAATATTTTCCACAACAGATATAGATGAATCGAAGTTAGCACCAGGGATTACCTTTTGCATTTCTTTTAAAGATCCTTGAATGTTTATGCTTTCATGCTCATGTTGATCTTTCTCTTATTCACTTTCTTCTGTAACTTCTTACTCAAGATAACAATACCTTTTCTCTTCTTTCCTATTCCAGTTGCATCATCATTCAAGCTATGGAATTTTTTTTTCATTAGGATTCTTGGGGCTGTCTAAGAGTATTTTTGTATAATGATCAATCTCAGCCTTAGTCACTTCATAATCTAGTTCAGATATCCACAATAGTTTGGATTCAATTGCTTCCATATAATAGAAATCTATAGAAACTGGGAAATTAATATTTTCGGAGTACCTCTCAGTCACATTTTCTGGAATCCTTGTTCTTTTGTTCATCCTCATTTGAAATGTTCCAAAGAATGCAGCAAGAGCGGTCTCTTGAGCATCTGAACCACCAAGGTTTATCATGAAATTCATGATCTGATGAGCAATAGGTTCTGCATTTGTCCATTCTATCCTACCCATTGCAGGTAACTCTTTCATGAAGTAAAAGAGTAAGAAGACAATCAAAGTTCCATACCGGAATGTATTTTTCTTGCTCTTCTTGATTTCCTTCAAGTTCTTCAAAAGATGTTTTCAAAGTAGCTCACACAGGTCATAATCCATATTGCACCTAACCATATCAATAGCAGTGTAAACAGTAGCAGTAGAAACTGTGTGGTCATTGCTTGGTAAATAAAGTTGTGACCGATAACCATCGTAGCATACCTAATGACCGAATCTTCAATTGTTCTTAAAACAAGTTCTTTACCTTCGAGAGTCACACCAGTCATCTCAATTATCTCTTGTTCACTCATAGACTTTCGTCTAGGAACTAGTCTGGAGGAACACAAACTAGTTATATCTCTTATTGCATCTCTGGTTATCAAGTGAGCTCTATCAATCCACATTGATTCATCATGAATCCTGCTCAAAATCATTTGAATATATTTCTTTTCAAATTCAAATAGAGGGCTTTTCCATCATGCATCCAACTTATTCTCAACTAAGATTTTGTATGCTTCATGATTTTCTTCCAATTCATTCTTCCATAGGATACTTAACCGAACTAGTGACATTTCCTCAATTCTACTATAAATGTATGCATAGATATCTTAAGTGGGTAATACTAAATAATGCACCAATGGATTCTTCTGACACATTCTTCAAATCTCTTCAATTTGACTTGTGATTTAATTGAAATATTCATAATCTTTGAATTATCCATTGCATAAAATCAAAAGATTGTTCAAGAGAATACCTCTGTAATTGACAACGAAGAACATGATTAGATGTCCAACTTCTAGAGCATGCTTTGAATCCACTTTAATTTCTCCTTTCTTTACCAAATCCTGAAATTCAAATTGATCTGGTTTCTTCAAACTTCCTCTGCACGCTTCTCCATATTCATAAATTCCTTTCAAATGCGATTTCTTTGATACTTCTGAATTTATTTCTTTCATTTTGAATGCTTCTGCAATAAATGCTCCAAATTGTAGGTAGATCACCTCAAAATTCAAGTGCACTTCCATCCTTTCAAATTCTGCAAACTTCATTCTTCACACATGTGACTGAAAAATTCCTTGAATTCATTACCACATTAAATATGCTTCTGTCACATGTGATGTGACAACAAGTATCGATGAGGGGTTTATTAAATTTTATGATAATTGCTCCCCCTTAGGCAATGCCTGACTCAAAATTTGACAAGCGAATATGCACCAAAGGATGACAGATAAAAATGATGCTTCAAATTCAACTTTCTTGAATTCTCCTTCCTTTCTCTAGATTCTTTTCATCTCTTTCCTTACTTCTTTTGGATCTATAGTTGGTTCATGCTTCTTTACCGGATGGATATTTTTTATCCTTCTGTTTCTACAATTTTTAACTGATTGCTCCAGATTACTACATTCATAACAAACTTGAGATTCTTCCTTCCATACTTTCTTTTATTCAAACTATATTCACACTAATTAGCCTTATGTCCATACTTCTTGCACTTAAAACATTTATCAGAGAATGATAAAGTATCATTCATTCTGCTTTTATAGTTCTTTGCCCTATCTCCAAATTTATTGCAGGAATAATAAACATCATTAAAAGATAAGTACCCTTGAGCATTAGGTTTTCTGATGGGAGTCCTTCTGAAATTGCTTCTTAAGTCCTTGATTTGTCCATCTTTGCACTGAGTCTTCTTGTCAAGAGGTTGCTTCATTTTTTAACACTTGAATTTATCCTCAAATCTTTTTTCCTTTTCCAGATCTAATCTCAAAATTTCCATTTCTTGCTTGAGCTTGACACATTCATCCATCTTCTCTTGAATTTCAAATTTTTGACAGTCTTCAATTCTTTTCTTTTCTTCCAATTGTTGTAGCAGACTGGTGATATCATCGTGTTCCCTTCTCAATTGATTACAAGATTTTTCATATATACTCCTTAGATTCTTGATGCAATCATTCGCTTCCTTCAACTTATTCTTCAGATCTTCATTTTCTTCTAAATGACCAACAGAGACTACTTCCGGAGGAAAAAAATTCTTATATTCAAATTTTGAGACCTTCCTCAAGCTATTAGGCTCCTTCAGAGGAACTGAGCTCTGATACCAATTGTTGAATATTCAGAATATTGAGAGGGGGGGTGAATCAGTATTCGATAAAACCATTCAAATAAAACCCATCTAAACATAATCACATATCTGACTGAATCAACAAGAGAGAACATGGAAACAAGACAATGCATCATCACACATGAACACTAGGATTTTTACATAGAAAACCCAAAATGGGAAAAACCATAGTGAGGATTAGCTTACAATATATTATATCTGGATACAAGATATTATATGGCTCATTACCAGGACTCATTGTCCTTGAAAGGCTCACAACATGAAAACAAAAGATGGTTAACTGCCAAGATACAAAATGTATGGCTAACTACCAAGAGTATGAACTGATAGAATACACCTTCTGTGTGCAGGGTTCAATTCCAATGAAGCTCTGAATAAGAAGTACTACTTCTCACAACAATCGCTCACAAATCTATTTGATCCTCAACTGATAAAACATTTAGGCTCGTATATTCACACATCCCTTAATCCTCTTCACACTTCACCACACCTCTCTTCCTTCTCATTCCATATTAACATCTTTACACTTTTTCTCCATACACCACATACCATACCTTTCTCCTTCAAAGATTCTTATATATGCACAAGTATATCTTATTCATCAATTCAGTCAACCTAATTAGATGAAAACAAAACAATCAAAAACACTCTTTTCAGCACCACATATGATTTAAAACATTTTTATCCATGTAACTTGCATCATATCAAGTTGGCATAGGTCTATAGAAAACATCTACAAAGTATATCTAGAGTCTTCTTAATGCATGTCATACGTTAGGCTAGCCAATACTAGGACCTAAACACAAAAACTCCAAACCAGTATACAATTCTCAAAGAAACACCTTCCATATCTGATATCACATTAGTTTCTTATCACATTACCATCATAGAGGCTACCATTAGAACCGCAACATTAGAATGGTTTCCTTAATAAAATGCAGAGTCTCCCACACTGATATGCAGAGTAGAGAAACAACTATAGAGTACAAAGTTAGACTCTTTCAATCATAACTTTCTTCTCTTGACACAAAACTTCTCAAGATCTTGGATATAGCTATCTAAATGAGTCGTGATAACATGATTGAGAGATCAGAGTCATATCTTTTCTTGCAATGAATTCTAGACTCAAGAACCAACACACTGGTTTATCAGTAAAGAACACTTCTGTTAGAGATTAGCTTCTGGTGTACCAAATAAGCTTCCCATACTGTTGTCACCATGTTGACATCAATGAAAATACAAGAACAACTAGGTCAATCTATATACACTTCATGCTCATCTTGCAAGACTCCATATTTCCAACACACTCAACACTAGGCATCAAGGTTGATGACTTGGTCAATTGGGTTGTTGGTTTGCACACTCCAAGTGATCCTAAGGTTGACACCTATAGGACACTTTTCTACTCTTTTGTGTCACTTCATGGGGCACTTATCAATCCACATGATAGGTGGATTGCCTCTCCCTTGCCTATATGCAAGGCTTTGTACTAATTGTAATTTGGATAATCTAAATACAATATTGTGCATTATTCATTTGTGCTTGTCTTTTATTTCCATTGATCTCCTAATTTCTTATATTCTTAAGATCTACAAATCTAAATATTGGTATAGTGGACCTTCATGAATAGCCATAGCATTGCATTATATAGAAAATGAGTATAAGGATAATGAGATATCAAATTTTGGCAATGATAAGCATAAAGCTAAAGTTTCAGAGGAATCTCAAACCAAAGATTGCAATCAAGTAATTCAAAATGAATGCTTGAAGCATGCCTAAAAACTAATCCTTAGATTTATAGATTGAAATTAAGATTGAATACTAACAACAATTTTAGTTTTATGAGAATATTAATCAACAAAGTTTTCTTTTCGAAAGAACATGAATAATTGACATGGTTAATAGATGAGAATGAACACATCTCAAGAACATTCCCAAACTAGATAGCCAATTTCAAGAGAATGCATTGAATTTACTCTACAAGCATAGTGAACATAGCATACTAGATTTCTTTATAAATAGGACATGACAAACATTAAGGCTGTGCTTATATAAACAAACTTTCTCATATAATTATATAGTCAATTTCTTTGCAAATGATCCCAAAGAATTTTGTAATGGTATATAAATTATACTAGAACAACAAATTTCAACATAGGAAAAATAAATAGTGATGACGTAAAAGAAAATCCTTGTCTACCTTTACTCTTGAAACAACACTACCTCGAATATAGTAAATATGGCAAACAATCTCTAACAAGTAGAAACAAGGGAAAAAATTGTTAATATAACAGTTGACATTTTTTGTTCTTTACTAATATGACAATATAACACTCAAAATTCACTTCAAATAGTGAATCAACTAAGAAATATTCCTTATGATTTCTTGTGAATCAAATTTTCTATGCTAGTAATGGTACTAAATTCAAAAAAAGTGTGGAAATCATACCTGTGCAACCAATGTCGTCAGAGTAACTTGAGAAAAGATAATGCAATTTTAAACTCCCTATGCAACTAGATCAAAACCATGTCCATTAAAACAAATTGTTTTTTAATCAGAATATATTGATGCCAAGAAAAGGAGATATAGATCAAACTTCATATGGTGCCAAAAAAATGAGATATACAATGTTGAATAAAATAGAAACAACAAAAGCAATAGACTAAATTGTTGCAAGTTATCTTATATCTTAGATTTTTCCATGAGAAACTGCATTTTTATGTTTTGGGAACGATGCTATAGTGAACTAGAGTATGTCTCTCCATGAACGGTGAGTTAAGTCGATGAGAATGATGAACTATAGTTATGATGTATGGAAGGCATTGATGCCATAAGTACATCGTAGAGGCTGGATGCCCTCTTCCCAAATAACCATCCTTTAATTAGATGCAATTAATTATAACAAAATATATATACACTCAATTTTTAAAATTCTTAAGATTCAATACATGAATTTATTAGCTTATTATTACAAGCTTGATTCTTTGTACCAACACATTCTGTCTAACATGCATGTAATATAGAGCTTGCAATGAAGTGAATTAGTTAAAATTATCATGGATTAATTATATCAAGGAATTATGAAGAAAAATGCTTTGACATCGCTTCCCTTCCCTGGTTCTGTGCTCTGGTTTATTCTGTTGCACTCCCTGCTTCATCTCCTACGGATTCCTTGGTGTGGGGAATCGTGTTTCAAAAAATTAAAAATTGAGTGCTGTTCATAGATGGCAATAATTAACACATTGTTTTGGTGATATTTCTCAACGAACGGTGAAGTGGGGTCGTGGTCAGTTAAAGCGCTAGGTGGCATTTGAAGGTGAGTATACTGGTTCAACTAACAGTACCGGCTGTCATGTTGCACTGTGTATTTGTCGGACGGAGTAAACAAAAATCGTCAGTTTCTATGTAAGGACACTACCCACGGGAACCGGAATATATAACTCTGTGCAGGTTAAGAACACTAAGTTATTCCATTCTTTAAAAGAAAAACTGAGAAGTGAGAAATGAACTGAAAATATAGCAAGTTGCCAGAAAATATACAAAACTCAGCTTATTGCTGAGCCGTCACATTTCGCTTTTGTTATCAAGGAAAAATTAGCTGCTGGTTTTATCATTTGAAGCAAAAAGAATGGGCCAAAGCCTAACTTAACAAAAGGTGATTTATTTGGATTTTTAAATGAAACAATTTCGTAAAACCAGGAGATAGTGTGTCCCAAATCTCAAGGGTACAAAACAATTGCTTTAATACTCTGTAACGTTTTATTCGTAAACAGAAAAAATTACATAGAATGAATGAGCATCGCTTTGTTCGTCATTCTTCCGTCCACACCCACAGCGATGGCAAATCAAGATCATTTGTTCCACGACTGAGACGCTGCACGCACCAAAATCTATCAGTAACAGTTACACTAAAAGCATTGAAAATAAATAACAAAAAAGAGAAAGACCGAACTAACCTGTGGTAGACAACATCCAGTTACTGTCTTGGCTGATAGCCCAGAAGAAGTATCCCGACAGCCCCTTTTGCTTAGCGAATTTAACCTTGGCAGCCACCGAGTCCTGGTTATCATAACCGACCCATAAGTCACCTGCGTAGCTATAAGCTGAGACGCTTTCCGTATCGAACACCTCGGTAGCATGTTTGTCCCGTATGAAGTCTCGGATCTCCGAGAAGAACATAACACCGGTTTCGTCGCTGAGATTTTGCTTGGGACCAGCCGCCACAGCAGGAGCTCCTATGCCCGTCTGGTTTTGCGACTTGAGCACCCAAGAACGCCCATAAAGCGGCATCCCCATTACAACTTTACGCGGCGGTAATCCGGAGTCGATCCAAGATCCAATCCCATAACTGGTGGAAACGTTGGAGCTACGGTCGTAAAGCGCTGCGGGGGCTCCGGTCGCTGATGTGTCCCATGAGCCGTGATAGTCGAAGGCCATTACATTCACCCAGTCGAGATTGTTAGCAATGGAAGCCGTCGGGTAGCTTCTGAACTCACCCCATAAGAAGAAGCTGTTCGCAAAATACACGGCTGCGGTCAGGAGAAGCGGAGGCCGGCCCGACGATCTGCTCTCCAAATTTATGCTGTGTCTCCACTCGGAGAACAACTTGCCCAAATTGTCCATCTCGGTAGTGTTCTTGGGATATTCCCAATCGAGGTCGAGGCCATGGAAGCCGTGGCGTCTGGCGAGAGCGATGGCTGATTTTATGAAAACTGCACGCCGCATCGCATTGCTTGCCATGAGAGCAAAGGCAGTGGAATTGGAACCCCCGCCTCCGATGGAGATGAGCGTCTTTACGCACCGGTTTTTCTGCTGCACTGTTGTGGTGAATTGGGCCATCAGTTTCTGCTCCTCCACCTGGAATGTCTGGGCATTCATGCTTGCAAAGGCGTAAAAGATGTGAGAGTAGACGGCTGAGTTTATGGAGGCCGGCGGCATGAATGAAACCGTGTAAGACGGCCAATACGCAGCCTTAACATTTGATGAAGCACAACCTAGTGCCTCTGCTGAACAGTAGAATAAACATACTGCCAGAAATACAATTCCCATGTATTGCAGGTTCTTCATGATGGAGTTTGGAAAACAAATTGCTGGGGATGAATTCTACGATGAGATATGCACAGCTTAAATAGTTTACTTTGCTCCAAAGTCGCAAGTCAACCCAGTAATGGTGGGTTCTTTTGTGCGCGCTGGGCCGCCCTCAATAACATTGCAGAGATTTGGTTGGACGGCCCAAAAACACTCCCTGCACGCTTCCACTTAAACAATAAAAATGGAAATACGGGATAAGATTTGGTCCGCGTTAGCCATTATGTCTATATCGTTTGGTGCGTTCCATGTCTGACCTTGACTCGTACGAGTCAGACAATCTTAGATGATTTTACTGCTTCCTACCATATACACGTTTTTGAAGCTTCCAATGAGCTGAAAGTAAACGGTCGGCGCATTGAAACATTCTTCATATTGCTTGTGTGGTTAAAGGTTTGAAATAGTTTTATTTTTCAATTTCAGTGATATTAGGGATTTCTTTTATGAGATGGAGTGACCTGTTTTTTTAAAGATCAACAACTGTCGATATACGATAGTGATGCAAGACAATAGAAAAAAAATGTCTCCGTTCATTTTGTCTTCAAACTTCATCAATCTCCTTTGTTGTTAAAATCTATACACGTGGAATTTTGGGATCGACAATTATTAATTGTTGGTGCCTACAATTAAATAATGCATCTTCGTTCTAAAGCATTCACCATAGAACCCTCTATATGTATGAATAGAAGAAAAAATTTAATATCGACGAGACCACAATAGTCTATGGGATATGGGACCACAAGAGTCTATGGCATCAAGAGAAAAAAAAAACAATTACATTCAGTAAGTTTTGTCTTCGACACATAAGGGCATTGAAGTTCTATAAGATTTGTAAACTCTTCTTAATGTCAAATCTTTTGCAACAGATCTTGGTCAAAATATTTGCAACTTTGTTCAACCTCGCTTCCTCAAATAAACTGTTTAGATTGTCTCCTTTTAGGGTGTCTTCATAGTTGATATGGATGTCATTGTACGCTGAGCACTCCATAATGTAGTGTCATTTTGTCTCCACCACACCCTTGTTACAAAATGGCATGTTTTCATTTATCACTCCTCCTTCAATATCAAACATTAATTGTTTTCACACCTAAGATGATGCAAGTTATCTTCACAGGGTTATAAGCATTTTTGTTTTCCACTTAATATCAACTCTTATATAAGCTTTTTCATCATGGTCTCATGTGTAGTTAAACTCTTTAATATAGTAAGCTTTCTTCTTACTAATCTATTTTTTTCGTATGGGAATCCTAATTTTGCTTTGAAATGTTTTTTTATTTTCTCATCGTATTTGGACATTCTTGCAAATTAATATCTCATTTATTTATCCACTTGTTATTATGTTTCATCCATGTGTTTTTTCCTTTGTCTAGCTCTTCCTCAATCACTAGCCTAGGCTAGTAGTGGTTCTTTATATTTTGATCCTTTTTAGGTAGCTTGACAATCATAGATCATTAATGCTTCTAAGGGGAACATACCTATTTCAACTAATTAAATCTTGAAGTCTTAGTTTTGAGGCTACTAATGATTAAATACTTCTAAATTCTTCAAACTTTCCATCATTTTTTATCTAACATGTTTTGCCCCATATTTCACACCCATAAAGGACCACTAGAGTGATAAGCAAACCAAATATGATTCTCTTGGTTTTTGCAATCCCATAATTTCACACTCCTACATCTATTTTTGTAGTGAATATAATGCTTTCCACCCCCCTTGAATTATTTTTTACATACATGTTTCCTAATTGAGCAAGTGTTATATAAAGATCAAGCTCGAGGTTCTTGTATTCTTCCACTATTTTCAATGGGCTACCTTTGAAAAGAAATTTAATTTATTTCTTTTTTCTTGATAATAAAAAGATCATGACATTGGTTTTGCTTGTTTTCTTTTGCATCTCAAGCTCCTAAGAAGAGTTTTAGATGGACCTCAAGTGCTCTCTCAAACTATGAGTTATCTTTACAATTAGGATGAGATCGTCTATATATAAGAGTAATTTTATTACATATCTAGCAAGTTGAACTTCCTTGTCACATGATTTATTCACCCACTCCAACTTATCAGTGTATAGCCTAAACAAATTTGGGGAGAGTGGGAAACCTTGTTTGATGCTAATATCACTACCAAAGCACTTGGACATTCCATCACTTGTTCTAATTTTAGCCTTGATTTATTCATAGAGCCTATGAATTTCTACTTTTTATTCTCTTCTGGAACTCCAAATTTCTCCATATTCTAAATTTTGTCTTAAAGGACCATGTAAAAATCCTTTTGGATTCCAAAAAGCAACAAAAATCCTCACCCCCTTGGATGTCCTATATCTTTTCAATCAAGTACCTAAGGGTGACATGTAATGATCAATAGTGGTGTGTTTTGGATTAAAGTTTGCTTTTCCTTAGCCGTTTCCCCTCTTTTTCTACCTAAATGCTAATTCTAAATTCAACTATGCTCTCAAAGAGTTTTCCAAGAAGAGGACTAATCATAATAGTATGGTAATTTGATGGATTATTGTAATCACCACTTTAATTGAAAGGGATAACAACACAATTTTTCTAATTTTCCAATAAGCCCTCTTGAATGATATTATTGAAGATTCACTTGATGTGAGGTTTAAGGACATCTATATTCCATTTTAAATATTCTACTTGTAGCTCATTTATATCTTATGCTTTTCCTCCTACAAGTATTTTCATGCCTTAATTAATATTTTTGGTAGAGAATAACTCAATGGTTACATTGATTACCAAGGGTTGTGTTTATCTTTAGCATGTACTCATATAAAAAAATTATATAAACAAGCCATTGGGAATTTGTTGCATTTTTTTCTCTTTTTTTTGTAGTTCCTTCTAAAATCTTTTTGCATCATGTTTTCCAATAGCTTAGTTCCCCCCTTCTTGTGTTCATGTGTCTTTCCTTTTTATGAGATAGAGTGAGTTGTTTTTCAAAGATCAACAATTGTAGATATACAAGATAATAGAAAAAATGTGTATGTTCATTTTGTTTTCTAACTTCATCAATCTCCTTTATTATTAATCGATACATTGAAATTTTGGGATCGACCATTTTTAATTGTTGGTGCCTACAATTAAATAATGCATGTTGGTTCTATGAAAGAATCCATGAAATCACAAATTCTATGGAGCAAGAGGAACAAGAAAAGTGCATCATTTAAGTCTTGCCTTTGGGACATAAGGGCATTAATTTTTTATAAGATTTTTAAACTCTTCTTAATGTCCAATTTTCTACAATGGATCTTGGTCAAAATGTTTGCAATTTTTCTCAACCTTACCTCCTCAAATAAAGTGTTTAAATTGTCTACTTTTAGGGTGTCTTCATAGTTGATATGGATGTCATTGTAGGCCAAGCACTCCATGATGTAGTGCCATTTTGTCTCCACCACACCCTTGTTACAAAATGGCATGTTCTCATTTCTCACTCATCCTTCAATATCAAACATTAATTGGTGTCACACCTAATATGATACGAGCTATTCCTTCACTGGGTTATGAGTAGTTTTGCTTTCCACTTAATATCAAATCTTATTTAATCTTTTTCATCATGGTCCCATGTGGATAGTTAAATTTTTCAATACAGTAAGCTTTCTTCTAAAAAATCTATTTTGTCCATATGACAATTTTAATTTTTCTTTGACATATTTTTTATTTTCTTATCGGTATTTTGACATTCTTGCAAATTAATATCTCATTTATTTATCCACTTGTCATTGTGTTTCATCCATTTGTTTTTTCTTTTTTCTAACTCTTCCTCAATCACTAGCCCAGGCTAGTAGTGGTTTTTTATATTTTGATCCTTTTTTAGGTAGCTTAACAAGCATGTCATCACCAATGCTTCTAAAGGGAAAATACCTATCTTAGCTAATAAAATCTCATAGGAAATTAAAGTATTAGTTTTGAGGCTACTAATGATTAAATATTTCTAAATTATTTAAACCTACCTCCATCTTTTATCTAACATGTTTTTCCCTTGATTTCACACCAATAAAGGGTCATTAGATTGATAAGCAAACCAAATAGAATTCTATCAGTTTTCCAATACCATAATTTCACACTCCTACATCTATTTTTTAGTGAATATAATGTTTTACATCCCCCTTGAATTTTTCTTATATACATTTTTCCTAACTGAGCTTGTTATAAAGATCATGCTCCAAGTTCTTGTATTCTTCTACTATTTCCAATGGGCTACCTTTAAAAAGAAATTTATTTTGTTTCTTTTTCTTGATAATGAAATGATCATGACATTGGTTTTTCTAGTGTTCATATGCATCTCAAGCTCCTGAGAAAATATTTTTGTTGCCCTCATGTGCTCTCTCAAACTATGAGTTATCTTTACAATTAGGATGAGATCATCTATATATAAGAGTAATTTTATTACATATCTAGAAAATTGAACTTCCTTGTCACTAGCTTTATTTATCCACTCCTCTAACTTATCAATGTATAGCCTAAACAAAGTTGGGGAGAATGGAAAACCTTGTTTGATGCTAATATCACTAGTACCAAAGCATTTGGACATTCCATCACTTCTAATTTTAGCCTTGATTTATTCATAGAGCCTATGAATTGCTACTCTTTAAGCTCTTCTGGAACTCCAAATTCCTCCATAGTCTAAATTTTGTCTTAAAGACCATGTGATCCTTTTGAATTCCACAAATCAAGAAAACTCCTCATCCCTTTGGATGTCCTATATCTTTTCAATAAAGTATCTAATGGTGACATGTAATGCCACAATAGTGGTGTGTTTTGGATTATATTTTTCTTTTCCTTAGCCCCTTCCCCCTCTTTTACTACCTAATTGTTAATTCTATGTTGAACAACTATGCTCTCAAAGAGTTTTCCAAGAAGAGGACTAATCATAATAGTGTGGTAATTGTGAATTATTGATATCACCACTTTAATTGAAAGGATAACAACACAAGTTGTCCAATCCTCCAGTAATCCCTCTTGAATGACATTATTGAAGATTCGCTAGATATGAGGTTTAAGGACATATATACTCCATTTTAAATATTCTACTTGTAGCTCATCTATATCCTATGCTTTCCCTCCTACAAGTATTTTCATGCATTGATTAATATTTTCAGTAGAGAATAACTTAGTGGTTGCATTGATTACCAATGGCCGTGTTTATATTTAGCACACTTATATAGAAAATTTACATAAAAAAATCCATTGGGAATTTGTTGTATTGTTTTCACTTTTGTTGTAGTTCCTTCTAAAATCTCTTGGAAATGTGTTTTCTAATAGCTTAGTTCCTCCCTTCTTGTTTTCGCGTGCCTTTCTGTTTTAGATAATAGCAATTTTTAATTTCCTTCTTACTTTCTTTGTCTATCTCACATTCTCTCGAGTTTTTTTTGCCACTTTGAACTCTTTATTGAACCAAGGGTTTTTCAAAAAAGTATTTGTTGCTTCTCTTTTAGCTCCACCCTTTTACATGCACTTAAATCCTTGTGTATAAAGGGAATGATCATATTTTTTATTATTTGATGGCTCTCCATCCAAGTTGTATTACTCTTAGATTCATTAAAAAATCTTTGAGGACAACTTTGAAGAATTTTTTTTTCTTGAATGATGAGGTTTTTACCCTATAGAGATACCATCTTTTTATTGAAGAAAACTTGTCCATCTTATTGCTTGATTGTGTGGATTTCAAGGTTTGCATATATTGGATCATTATTTGACTTCATCTCTATAGGCCAATCGCCAATGCCACATCCCATTTTTATTTACTCATTATGGACAAAAAAATTGATGTTTAAATAACTAGTTAAGTGCATGTGTATTCATAGTTTTTATATGATGCACTAAATTCAATAACATTATGCATTGTATGTTCTTATGACAATTACTATTTTTTTCATTTTACACAATATCCATGATTTTAGATAATATGCTAGCACTTACATCTAAAGGAGGTTCAAGGATTACGTTGATAGAAAATTATATGTATGATAATATGTTAGAGATTATGTGTTTGTGCATGGGTGTGTATGGATTAAAAAATTAATAATTAGTGCTAAATAATGAAATGAAATAAACTTAGAAAAATCTAGGTTTTTCCACTTAGACAAATCTAGATTTTTTCTTTAAAGAAATTGGGTATTATTTGATTTTGAAATATTTGCATGCAAATTTAAAACATAAAGCAACGCAAATGAAAAAGGAAAGTTTCCATCAAATTGAAAAAAATACTATGAATGAAAATGGAATGTTCCCATCTAGTTGGAAAATCAATATATATGTGGCTTTTACATGACAAGTGAGATTTTGGAGGATTTTTCTATTAAATGGCAGCTAAAACTTGTTTTCTAATAACTCAACGGTGGTTTGTAGGCATGAGACTTGTTTCAGGCTCAAATCTCACACTATATGTATCCTATTGACTAATTAGTGGTCTAGATGTTTAATATATATGCTATCATTTTTAATAATTGATTAAATTAATTATTTCTAAAAATCATGCACAACTAATATTTTAGTTATTATTAAGTTAGCTTGTGATTATGCTATTTTTTTATATTGACATAGACTAATTATTGTCTTTCAACTTGGGTTGGATTCAAGTTATATTTCTACCTCTTGTTTATTAAGGGAGAGCATCATTTGAGAGAGGGAGGTAGATTATGACTATGGGATAGTGGTATTGTACCATTTAAGAACCCACATACTTGCACAAATTCATAGGTTGACTATATTTTATTGCCTTGTAGACATGTGTAGAGGTTTTCTTAAGTGTCATCACAAGTTTTTGTATGAAGTTTTCAATTGCATTCATATGGTTGCATGAAGGCTTTGTCTTGTGAGGTTATTGTATTTGGTTGTTGAATGTGATGTTTTGTGTTGTTGCATATCTTGAATCATTATGATGCATTTTTTATATTCTAATATATGGTTCATCTAGTTCCACTTCACCAAGCCAAGTGTTAATCATGCTAACAATGGTCAAGATGCCTCTAATGTTATTACCATCAAAACTCAATAGAATCAAGAAAGTTTAAAAGACTTTTATATTCCTTGGTATTTTATTTTAAGGAAAACAAGGGGGAATATGATCACACCTTTGGATACTTAAAATCATGCATCTCGCTTGGTTTTACTTTAAAAAATATATAAATATCATAGAGAGCACAACCAAATGTCATATGAGAAAAGGGGAAAAAGAGATAGTGGTGAACTTGTTTTGTTGAGCATGGGAGTTTTTGAGGGGGTTGTGGTAGTTGGTAAGGCCAATCCCATTATAAGATATCAGATTTTATCATGTCATTATGTTTTTTATTGGAGTAGAGAAGAATTTTGTGTGTTTCATAGAAAAAAATTAAGTTTATTGTTCATCACCATGAGGGCCTGACAAGTGCCAAAATTTTGGAGGTCAGTTTTTATTCTTTGGAGGATATTTTTATTGGTTTTTGGGGCAAGTTTGATAGAATTTATGTTAGAAATTATGGTGAGAGGTTGTGGATGAATTGGGAAGACATTTAGTAGCAATAATACATATATTAATGAATTTTACATTGATTACATGGTTTAAATCCTTTGTTGCATTAACTTTTTTATCTATATGGTTTATTATGAATTTTACATTGATTACATGGTTTAAATCCTTTGTTGCATTAACTTTTTTACCTATATGGTTTATTTGGACTTTTGAGATGATGGTCAAATTCATAGTTGGGAATTTTAGACTATTAGAAAAAGATAAGAAGAATGGGGTTTTCCTTTCAATTATACGTATTTACCAAATATCAATTAACTAAAAAAATGATGATTGATTCTCATATTCTTGGTATTTAAAATATATATTATGTGTGAGTTGAGCATGAAATCCATCATAATTATATATTAGCCCCACATATAGTTGAGTTTATTAATTGGAAACTAATATTGCTTATTTGATCTTAAATAAAACTTTTTTTTGGATGTAAAAATAGTTACAAAATTATTTTTATATGTTGGTTATCACATGATAAGTGTTTGATAAAATTTCAATCATACCCTATGACTTGAATTTGATGGTTTATTTGAATATATGAATCAACAATGTTCCTATATATGTTGCACATGCATGCACATGTGTGTGTGTGCATGCATATATGTGTGTTAGAAATGAGGATCTTAGATTATTAAATATTACAAATAAATAAAAATAATAAAATGAGAATTATAAGATACATAGATTAAACACATTGCATAAATAATAATTTCATTATAAAAAACTTATAGAATGAAATATATTAAAACATAGACTAAACTTGGGTAACACTTCTCCTTCCACATGACCAATAACACCTCTTGTACATAGTGATAGGATTCACTAATAATCTCCAAATTTCATACCTCTCAATTAGAGAAGTGACTTAAATATAGAAGGGTAAGAAAAAATACTTGAAGATGTATTAATCACACCTATTCAAAAATATTGGGAACACTTCTCCTTTCACATGTCTAATAATACCTCTTGTACATAGTGAGAATTTAATATTAATCTTTGAATTTCATACCCTTTAATTGGAGGAACACCTTAAATATAAAGGGGTGTGCAAAAATATGGGGGACCAAAAAGTGTCCACAACCACTTTTTGGTCCATATAGGACATAATTTTAGCACTTTATAACACATTCATGTTATGGCTTGGTAGTGGCTAAGACTAGGTCAATCACTATCGATCCATAAAATGAGTGCATTGTAACACACTCATGTCATGTCTGAGATTAAAAAAATAAAGGAGGTCAAGATTATTTGAACCTAACCCCTATCTTTGCAAAAAGAAAACACAAGTAAGGAATAATGTGCATACATTTTAGAGTTGATCAAGAAGCTATCAAAATATTTCCACAACATCCACAAGGTCAAGGAGGTAGGATTTTTTGGTTTTTAAGTGTAAAAATTAAGTAGTATACCAATCTTTCCATTATTTTGATTCAATTATTGGAAATTGAAAATATTTCAAACCCTAGTGTAATGGAAGAGATCCTCTACCCTCAAGTCTCTACGATAGGGAAGAGTCTACAAGGAGCAGATGGACCTAGGTTACCTCAAAAGCTCAAGTGACGGGTGATGGTTTAAAGAGAGAATAAACTATATTTTTAGATTTTTTGGATGTTTATGATAGAGGAATTCAAAAGTAGAGTGAACAGACCCCAAAGCATCAGGAGATAGAGTAGTAGGCTCTCCTCCAGAGGATGAAAGCATGCACCAAGGATGAAAATGTGGTGCACTGGTGTCTCGTAAGGACCAGAAGAAAATTCTACTACCAGAGACACTTAGGACCTACTAACAACCCAAATGCTAAAGTCTGACAATTTTACTAATCTAAACAAAATACAAAAACTATAAATAAGTACAACAATAAGAATAATTAAATGACTATTAAACTAACTATTAAGAAAAATGACAAGTAGTGGAAGAAAAGGGATTAACTTACAATAGGTTCAGCCTTTCACAAGGTCCTCACTAAAAAAATATGCACATGCGGAAATGAGAAAAGTGTTGGGTTTCTTTTCGGGGCTTTCCTTAGTCAAACCCCAACTTTGGTGTTTTCACCTCCACAAATAGCCAAATAGACAACAATATAGAAATATTGATAAAGAAGTGACGAGACAAGACATAGAATATGAAATATCTAACAATATGGTAAACAATAACAATGATAATGCTATGAAAATTAAAAGTTACCCTCCCTCCAATGAGCTTGGTGAAGCTAAGAGGAATATTAGTGCTTTCAAGACATGAGGCGATCATGCAAAAGTGTGATGTAGAAAGCTTGAACCTACAAGAAAATGGTGTAAAGCCACAAGAATATAACTAGATCAAAGAGAATGTGAGAGTGAAGTTAGAATGAGAGAGTGGGAGTGAATTTGCATGAATGAGATTGAATTAGAAGAAGAGGGAAGAAAATGATCAAATTGGATACCAAAGATCCATTTCTGGGCACGCCTGTGACTATAGAGGCATTACACTTTGCGGGCAGGTGATAGTGTAACATCCCAACAACCAAAGTAGCAGGAATCTTGTCAAAATTTTAATGTAATGCATAGACATCTATGTGAAATGAAAGCATCCCAAACAAAAATTCCCCCACCGATGGAAAATGACAAGGCAAGGATGAAAATGAAGGCTAAGAGGGAAAGCTTCTGTATTATCATTTTATTAAGCTAAAGTAAAGGTTGATGTTATGGTAAATTGCATAAGGGTGCAATTTTGTGCCATAACACCTAGTTCACCAACCAATGAAAACCCTAGTGAAGTGCATGGAAAACCAAACCCTCAAAAAAATCCTCCATGAATCCCTCGACATTCTCCTCAAATGGAAGAAAGCCTAATAGGTCAAATTAAAAAAATAAAAGGAAACTCCAAGCATTTATTAATAGGTTGAAAAATATAAATGCAGCTAGTTCCCATCAAACAACTCTCACCACCTCATTAGAATCTATCATCTCTCATATAGATTTTATGAGTGGCATGGGAGAACTTCTAGGGTTGAATTTTCCACATGTATTCAATATTAGTGACTTCTTATTTCAGTCTATGAGATGTCTTTGTTCATGATTAGTCCATTGTCATAATTTCTTGGATGTTGTTTATATTGAAAAGATATTTTTCTACTCACTATCATCTACTCATAAGCTCCATGTAGTCTCAACTTTCTTAGATCATAGACTGATACCTTTCTTTCCCTTAAACATGTTCAACTATTCTATCTGCATGTTGTAGGATCTATCACTAGAAAGTACATGCTCTTGTTGTTATTCCTTGTTCACCACCTCTCTTATTCAAGCCTTAAAACATAATTTTACTCCCTCCATGTTACTATCATGCCACCATTTTATGATCATATGACAGTCTATGAAGTGTATTTTATAACGACCTTCAAATAATCTTTTGGATTGTGACCTATGTCTTTTATCTTCATATGACTATGTTCTTCATTAGAATTTCATACTCTTCATATGATGGTCACTTTCACTTATCTTTCCATATTCTTCCATTATACATGGATAAAATTAGGGTTTGTCACTATGTGTTGGCCTTTCTATCCTTGGAATATCACTTGTGAAATTTTCTCCTTAAAATATTGTCATATCTCTATCTTGATTAGGTTTTGTCATTGTTTAGTTGATTCTCTAAGTTACCTTGAGAATTTGTTATTTGTGACCTTCTATAGGTCCCAAAGGCTTGTCACCTTATGAAAATTGGCGAGGTCTTATGTCAACTCCTAGTGAACCATCCTTTGATATAAGACTCTATATTTTTTCCATGGTGTTATAACTATCATCATTTCTTTAGAATGACTATAATTTCATATGTGACTTTTTATACTCTATCTTTCTCTTGTCAGTATTTGAACTGCTCTTTTTCTTTTGTCATGCTACATGTACTAGATTAGATACAGGTGTCATTGGTGGAAAAATAATTATAGACCACTTATTTCTATGGACTATCATTGATTTAGGACTTGACTATACTCTTCATTAGACTGCATTCTTCATTCTTATTGTCAAATCTATCCAGCATACTCTTTCTATCATTAATGGATTGTCCCTCTTAGACATACTAATATGTGCACTTTCAACCTCGAACTTGTTCATTTCTATTGTCAAGTTAAAGTGCAAAGTTGTGTCACACTTTTGTAAAGGAAACAACCAACACTAATCCAACTTTTAAACTTGAATCACTAAAAAGTGATATATATGTTTTGAATTTTGAAATGATGTAAACTAATAAATATTTATTTTTTAGTATATTTTATGTTTTTTTTATTTTTTTGAAAAAATTAAAAAACTATTTGAATATAGTTTTTTATAAATTAACACTACAATTTAGTTGCTAATAAAATGATGAAAAAGAGGTTACATGAGATGTCAATCTTTATATAGTAATTTTTTTTACCTTCAAATTTTTTGTGTGTATTTATAACTTAAAAATTTAGTGCATGGATATATATTTTTTCCAATTTTGATAAATATATATTTTTAAATAAATATTAAAATATGTGTGTATTAAAACTTAGTTGTTTCATGGGGTTCACCCCGCAGTGTGACGGTAAAGTCATGGGCCTTGTTGATAGGGCATCACAGGTTCAAAACTCTCCATCGCATGAAGGAGGGCTCTCTGCCGGTGGATGAAGGAGGTACAGAGGATGTTGGTCAAAGGTCTTATCGGTGGTGTTCAGACCACACGATCCCACGGCATGAGAAAAGATGCTGGCGTCATTGGTGTCTAGGCCACTTGGACCTCATGGCAGGTGCAGAGGAGATGGCGCCATGGTGGAGTCGGCGCAGGAAGGAGGAAAGGAATTGGAGAGAAGAGGAGTGATGGTTGCGGGTGCGTTAGGAGGAGGAGTTGAGTAGGAGGTGTGAGGTGATGCCATTCGACGGAGGATGGAAGGGGAGAGTTACGGTGAACCCGTGGAGTAATAAGGTGGTAGAAGCGAGGAGTGATAAGGTAAGCAGAGAGATTGCAGAGGGATAAGGGCTCGTGGAGAGAGGAGAGAAGGAATGTGGTTGCGGGAGAAGGGAGTGGAGAGATAAGTAGAGAAGAGGAGAGATGGGGGTGTCGGAGGAGGAGGAAGGAGGAAAGGAGAGGTGGCAGAGGAAGGATGGAAGAAGTGAAGGAGTAGGTGAGAAAGGAGGCTACGGAGGAAGGCACGAGGAGGGAGGAGGTTGCGGAGGAAGGCCTGAGGAGGAAGTAGAGAGGTGGGACGAACAGACGAAAGAAGGAGATGAGACGATGGCTTGGGGTTCGATCTAGGAACATTGCACACAGTCAGCTCACCCATCAATGACTGTTGTTGACGGTTGCTACGGAACCCTGACACATAGTGTCTCGGTGAACACAATGGAGAGACAATGGGGATGAGGTCCCCCAAAAATGTGGCCTCACTGGTTCATAGCTCCAGTCAAAAGCGCTTACGAATAAAAAAAAACTTATTTGTTTCCATTTGATGTTAACTTTCATATTAATTATTTATCTAAAATAGAAAAAAATAATATCATCTTGATATAGATTCTTTTATCAAGTGCATCATATTTTTTTCAACTTTTTTTAATAATTTTTACTATTTTTCATTGACATGGTAATCAACCTAAAATTTTGTGTTGATAACCTACTTTTAGTAAAAATAAAAAGGAATATATATATAATAATTATATATATATATATATATATATATATATTTAAAACTAAACTTATGGATCTACAAAAGGGTATTTTTATATATTTTTTTAAATGTTTCTTACACAAGTAGAAGTTGTTGAAACATCAAGTTTTCTAAAAAAAATTTGGTAAGTTGGTCTCAAAGTGGTGCTAAATATGTATTTAGCCAACAATTTTAGTTGGAAAAGTTGTGGACATATATAACTTAGCTAAAATGAATCTTACAAGATCATATGTTTGACAAAAAATGATTTTTAGTTAGAAATACTTAAATTCATTTGTGCTAATAAGTTGGCCAAAAGTGTGACACAACTTTGTAATTTTACCCTATCACTCTTAACCTCCCTATTGACCTTTCTTGGCTTCATTTTCTTTCTTGTCCATGTGACAACACATATTTTTACTATTGACACACTCTTTTACAATTTTAGGGTCATGAATATATTCTTATCTTCTCATTGTCCTAACCTCACTCATTGAAACCTTAGTTATTATCATGCAAACTTGCATTCATGTGCTTTGAAAAGTTCACCTACATGTTTAGAAAGACTGTTATAGGAGACATGTCACCTTATTACTTACATTAAGAAATTAACTTTCTATAAGGATTGTCATGTGTTTGATGTCTAAGACTTAAAATTCTTCCATATATTTTCCCTTATACTTAACACTATCATACTCAACTCTGTTACCTACCTCACTTCCTTGGAAATTGTTCTTGATGAACTTTTATTTTCACTACCATTGTCACCCTTAATTCCCAGTAGGTCTCTCATCTTTGTCTTTAACAAACAATATCACCGTCTTTTCATGGAAATCATAGGACTTCAAGTCTCATGGGTATTTCTTGCACCTTAATGTTTCATTCTTCTATGTGACTTGTCCTTGGAATTTTCCTTGTCGTTTCCCCTTTGAATGCTCTACTACTGTCATCTAGCTCTACAATGTTACAATAGACATAAATCCAACATGGAACTTTGCCACATTGTTTTTAGGATTTTATCTCCCATGATTGTGTGCTTCCTTTATTCTCATTGTCACTAAGGTTATTTTTGTTAGGGTTTAAACAAAGTCTCATCTTGACATACCAAATAACATTATCCTATGATGTCTTAATGAATCTCAATGAGTCTTAATTACTAGTGTAGATGTCTAAATTTGGACACTTAATTTATCCAAATTCATCCTCTTTCATCTTATTTTTGTTAATTAAGTAATACTCCTATTATTTAATTAATATCTTTAATTCTGCCAAATCCCTAAGGTATTTAATCAATAATACCTTATCTCTTTAATCCTCCTTCCATCAATTGAATTAAATAAATATTCCATTTATTTAATTCCCCTCATGTCACATCCTCCATCATTTTTATCTAATCTTAATCCTTCTTCTAATCCCATCATTAAGGTGTGCACATGCCTAATCTTGATTAGGATGTGTGTCACATCCTCCAACTTTGCAAAGTTGGCCTCTAATCTCTCTTAGCCTAACCAAATCCTCATCCTATTTATGGCACATGTCCTTGAGTCAACCTTATTAAAGGCTTTCTCCTTTTGGACAAGGCATCCCCCTTCCCCATGTGAATTTTTAATTCACCTTTTAATCCCCCAAGGCACCTAAAAGGAATTTTTAATTCCTTCACTTCTCCCCACATGTCCTCTATTCACTTTTATTCTTTCTCCTCTTCCCCATGAGAATATTTGAGGAATTTTTAATTCCCCACTTTTCCTCTCTCCCACATGGGGACAAGTACCTCCTTTATGAGGAGATCTTATCCAATCCCAAGGTACTTTGTACCCCTCTCCATGTCATGTACCTGTCCTTCCACCTCATGTCCACTTCACCTTTTAGGGCTATCTCACATGCCACATGTCAAGATGTGAGGGCTTGTGAGTTTTCAACTCACCTTAGCCCTACATCTTGATATTTGGTGGATCAATCTCAACCGTCCATTTCCCCTAGGATTTCCCAAAAATCCTATAAATACCCCCTCTTTTCTCTCATTTTAGGGAGATCATTTGTGCTAGCCAAACTCTTGCAGTTTTTTTTCTCAATCTTCACTTAGCCATTTTCATGATTTCAAGCATCATTTGCATCTCACATCTCACATCTTGTGCCATCCAAGGAGCACACACATCAAAGATCGAAGGGCCAACTAAAAGGATCGCATCAACGCAAAGGTATAAAGTTCCATTTCGCTGTTTTGTCTTGCATTGTTTCCAACTTAGGCTAATCTTGAAGTGTAGGTTGTTTTAAGTTGTTTGTTTGCACTCTTTTGCTTGTTGCTTGTTTTCTAACACTCACATTCAACCTATCACAACTAGAAAGTGAACTTAAAGTTAAATAATACCACCAGTCTTCCTTATAGATACTTCTCATGAAATAATAGTGATTGTATTCTATTCCTCATAAACAAAACTAAAATAACTTAGCACCACCATTGAAAAAACATCCTTCTTCCTATCTCTAGTACACTATCAACTTCTTGAAACCCTTCTTTTATTTTTGGTTGACTTGCAACACTTGCTTTCTAACATTTTTCAATCACTATCTTCTCTTTACCTTATCAAGACACCACATCTTCATTATTGTGCAAGGATTTGACAAAGTTTGGCTTTCAAGATGCCTTATTAAATAACAAATGAACACAATCCAAAAAACTTGCAAAAACCTAGTACAATAACTATACTAAATGGGATTTCTATGTGATATGTACTCTTTTACCAAAGGTTTCATGAATTCTACAAAGTATTTCCTTATAATTATTACAAATTGTATCTTTAGATCCTTCGAACAACATTCAAATCACCATACTATTTTATATCTATGCAAAAACTTAATATGAAACTATACTAACTGTGACAAAGATCTCATAAACCAATTTTTCCCTGACATGCCTTATTAAAACTCTCATGGATGCATTTCTCCATCATATGTAATAGAAAAATATCATTCAAATGCAACCTACATTGATGGATTTGGCATTTACTTATGATAGTAAGATGATTTCAATAGAGAAGATAAACTTATCTCCATCAAATTCCGCATGCCTACTTTTTTATTGAAGATAAATAATTATTCTCAAGACCTTTCTAACCATTACCATGAACTTGAAGTATTGCATGGTTCTCCATAAATTCCCTAGCAGCTATAGTAGCTTGCAAAAGCTATGAAAGAGTGACAAAATGCTCAAAAACTAAAACATGTCAACCTAGTCAATGAAACTTTAACTTTTCATCACAAAAGACTCCCTCCAAAACTTTGTATGTAGCTTTTGGAAACATTAAGGTATCATAAATTTTTTAAAACAAAAACATACCAAAACCATGAGGCAAGAATAAAAAACTTAATAAAGTTTATCTTTTGGAGACATAAATACAAACCAAACTCACATATTAGGACTAGATAATGGCTCTTTAATGCATGAGAAACTTGACCAAAGGTCATTTTGAACCAAAGGGAAAAAATAAGCTAACAAGTGTGTTGTAACGTGTTTGTGTTCTTGTGAAGCAAACATTATCTCCTTCTCTCTCCCTCCCATGAGCTCTCTCTCTCTCTCTCTCTCTCTCTCTCCCTCCCTCCCTCTCTCCATCTTCCTCCCCCCTCTCTCTCTACCTCTCTACCTCTCCCTCCTTCCATTGCTCTCTCTATCTCTCCCTCCACACTCTACCTTTCCCTCCCTCAATTTCTCTCTCTATCTCTCACTCTCTAAATTATTCATGGTTTAGGGTTTATGATGGAGGGTTTAGAGATTATCTCTACCTCTCCCTCCTTCCATTTCTCTCTCTATCTCTCCCTCCCTCAATTTCTCTTTCTATATCTCCCTCTCTCTAAATTATTCATGGTTTAGGGTTTATGATGGAGGGTTTAGAGATTAAATTTATTGTTTTCTGGTTTTAGTGTTAAATTATTCATGTTAGATTTTAAGGTTTAGAAAATAGTGTTTAGGGTTTACGATTTAAGTTTTATGATGGAGGGTTCACCTTTGAGGGTTTAGGGATTAAGTTTAATTTTTAAGGTTTTAGTATTAAAAAAAGATTAATTTTAGGTTTTATGGTTTATGGTTTAGCATATAGTGTTTAAAGTTTAGGGATTAATGTTTATAGTTTAGGGTTTAGGATTCATGATGGAGGTTCGAGGGTCTACCTACCTCTCTCTTTTCCCTATACCTCTCCCTCCCTCCTGTTGGAACTGTAGAAATCTGATGTTTTCACATGTTGGTTTTACTCATAACTTCTAGATTTGGTCCTACTGTGTGCATATTCTGCCTATATTTTGCCATATTACCCTTTGAATCCATTGAGTCATGCATTTTTCACATTCTGGTTCCTATCGGTGTGACAGTATTAAGGTCTCCCCGATCCATTCTTCTGCTTGTAAATGTCTGTGTTGCCTATCGGCAAGATGTTTCATGTGTCTCGGTGATTGGAGTTTACTCACAGGCAGTTATCGGCACGAATTTCATGTTGTTTCGGCGAAAGAGGAAAGGTATATCGGCATAAGTATTTTCATCTGTGTGAGGTCTCCCTAAATGGGTCGGGTCTCACCGACTTGCTCATATGAGGATTCATTGATGGAGCTAGGCAGTATCGGCATTATGTCTCGGCGAGTATCTTTTGTCTTGCCGACTGACGGTTGAAGAATTGTCTTATTGGCATAGGTTAAGATCTTCGGTGGAAGTCATAGTGAGGTATATATGTCTCACAGATGGATTACTAAAGGTTTCTATTGAATGGATTTCGATGAGAGGTGTTCTATCAGTAAGAGGTCTCGGCGAGTGACCTTCGGTCTCATCAATGGAAAACAAGCGGACTTTGTCGGTATGAAAGTAATATTGTCTTGGCGAACAGGTGTGAGCTTGGGGCTTTCAGTATAACAATATAATCTACGAGATGTCCCCCCAACGATGAAAAGTCACAGTGACATACAAAAGGAAAAAGGGGCTTTCAGGGAAAGGTAATGAAATCTATAAGAGGTCTCCCTGAGAGCGATAAGTTACAGTGACATATATGGGACTGATGGACTCGTCGACAAGAAGAAACATGTGTCATGACGACTCAGAATGGATGAGGACTTTCAGTGAGACATAATAATCTGCAAGAGGTCTTTCCGACATCATAAGGCTACAACAAAGCGGATGAAGTGAAGGAGGGATATTTCGGTAAGAAACTTCTTGTGTCTCGGTGAATGGAAAGCACGTAAAGATATGCATATCGGTAACACTTGGGGTGGTCTACGAGAGGTTTCCCCAATATCATAGGGCTATATCGAAACACAAAGGGAACAGGCAGATACTTCTTGACTTCGGCATAGTGAACAAATGGTCACGGCGAAAGCGAACGACACAAAGAACAGAGGAACGCAGGATGACTAACGATTGACGATTGAATTTCCTTCGGCATACTTTCTGGTTGTCTCAGCGATTGTTCCATTGGTGATTAACTATATTCAAATGCTATGGGCTGACATAAGTGAATTTCTAAAATACCGTTGCAGGCCGACATAAAATGAGCCCGATTTCTATGGTTGGCCTACATGAATTTGAAGCGATATGTTTCCTGATGTTGGTGTATAAATAGGGTTTCCCGATTATAAAAAAGGAACAAATTTTTAGATGAGTTCTTAGATAGAGACAGTAGATTAGAGATGGATACAGTAGAATAAATTTCTCTGAACAGAGACTATGTTGCATGTTTTCAAATGGCGATTTCAATGAAAGTCAATTGGTGTGGCAGGTTATTTCTAGTGTCAATTGTATGTTGAGTTTATTGAAAAGTATTGCTAAGCTGTCTCCAAGTTGATTCTTTCTAGTTATTTAAATTGAAGTAAGAAGCTTATTTTTAGTTTATCAGTGCACATTTGTTGTTTCTGTTTGATTAATCTATTGGTTCTTTCAAGGAGAGATTAAATCCTTTTGGTTGATCATAGTAATTAGGGAGATTCATCTGGATTATTAAAGTAGAGCTCAGTAGTCAAAATCTTGCATGTTTATACAAGTTATAAACAGATCATATGCCATCAATTTGATTTTCTTCTAGAATAAGTTGCCCACTTCTGTTTCATCTGACTATGCATACCCAACAAGGCACTGGTCTCTGCAATTTCATCTTTTGAATTCATTCAGTTTCTTTATATCTGTTAATTAAGCATTTTAGGATTTAGACTAGAAGATTGCTATTGCTATCAAGTTGATTTCATTTGTTCACTTCCATCTGCCTTTGTGGACAAATCATTGTGCAAAAGAGAGAAGATCATAATTCAAGTATGCTCAATCCAAATAGGTACACCTGCCTAGGTTTAGCAACACCTGAAGAGTAGAAGGTTGAGTTTTCTTAACCTTGTCTATTACCCTAAAGTGTATCAAGAGATTGGCAGCCTCTTGAGGCATCCAACCAACATTTTTGAGAGCTAACAAATTGGCGACTCTACTGGGGATTACATCAAAAAATTCAGTTGAAGACCATCATATAGAGTCAGTGAAGAAAAAGTTGTAATTTGAGAAGTTCAGAAAAGGTGATTCTAGTGGGAGAATATCAAAAATAGTTATTTCAAAAAAAAAAAAATCATTTTTCCTACTTTTGGAAAAGTAGGTGGCGACTCTAAAAGAAAAATTTGATGAAGGATGGAATTTGTGTATGGAACAAAATCTCCACAATTGTCGAAGCAAGTAAATGCCTATCCAGTCCCTCCTAGACAAAGATTGATAAGTTATCAAGAATGTCAATGTGATCAATGTCAAGTGCAACACAACTCTAGCCCACTTGGAGATTTCAATCAGAATTTGCAGCAAGGTATGTATCAAAACCAACAACCTGATGAATATTTCAAAAATCTTTTGGATGAATTTCTTGGCATAAGGAGATATAGAGGAGAATCTGGGTACTCTTTGCTCTGCAGAATGACTGATATTTGTAAGAAAATACCTATTAAATTCCCACCTAGTAGGTCTGACATCATTCTGCAGTTCATGAAAGTGTATGAGCCAAACCCAGTATATTGGCCTGAATCATACATACCAATTTATTTAGATCAACTAGTTGAATGGGCTGATATTGTAGACAGGAAAAGATATGAAGATAATTGTGACATCATTGATGAAGACAGAGATATTGATCAAACAATGCATCAAATAGAAGATGAGACATGTGCAAGTCAGAAAGACTCAAGTGATAGCTTGCATGATGAAGATGAAGGTACAAGATATCTCTCTTGCATAACAGACTGTGACAGGGAAGGCAGTGTGTGTTATGAGGGATCCAGTGAGTATTCAGATTGTGAATATGCATCTGAGGATTTTGATCTGCAATCAAGGGATCCTTCTACCTCTTGTGAAGATCAGGATGAAGAGGCAATGGGAAATGTTGATTCATTTGATAGTGAATATATAATACCTCCAGCTGCAGTTGAAAGCTACGAAGATACATTTGATGAAGAGGAGGTTTGTAAATTTGAGAATAGTTTCCAAAAAAATTCAAGCCCATTGCATGATGAAGATTTAAAAGAGGATCAGATTATGTTTTGCAAAGGTGTGCCCAAGAATGAGTTTCAGGTATTTTCAGATCCACTTGATGTTGAGCAAAAGGTATTTTTAGATAAACAAAGGGATGGAACGAATGACTGTGATGGTAATTTTTCTGATTTTTTATTCTCTAATGATCCTGGCCCTCTTTTTGATGATGACAAAAGTGATGAGTATGACTGTAATAATGAAAATATGGAAGCTTGTTTACTCAGTAGTGAGAAAATTTCAGATTTGCTAACTCTTGAATATCAGAGATATACACATGAAGGTGATCTTGAAGTTTTGTGTCCAACTTACATTTTTTTTGACAGTGAAAGATATTTGTGTAAAGATTCTTATGACTCCCTGTGCATTTCTTGGAATGATGGTGAAACCTTTGGTGTTGATCAAAAGTTTGTTTCCATTCAGGATGAGGTATGTGATTTTGAAATTTCTAACTCATGTGGAGAAGACATTTGTTTGCATACCAAGGATGATAGTGGTTCAACTTTGATTGGTTCGTATATGCTTGATATTGATGATGTGAGTCATGATCCAATCTTGTATCCAAATGGTAGTGTCAAAAAGGTGCAAAAGGTTTCAGATTTGTTTGCCTCAGACAACATTGATATGACAGAATTTTTTGTTTCTCAAGAGAAGCACTTTGATAATGAATTTTCAATACAGCTAGGAGAATGTTTCACAATTCATAACAATGAGAGAGATAATATAAAATGTTTTATTTCATATGCATGCATTTTGAATGTTGAGAATAATAGGGGTTTGTCCCATGATGATGAAGAATATAAATTACAGAATGGTGTATGGATTTTGGGCCAAACCGAGCATAATGATACTCTAAGAATTTGCAATGATAGTGACAGGAAAGATTGCATGAGTATCTTGAAGAGGAATCTAATGAACTCAAGACAAAACCAGGTATTTGACAGGGGAAAGCTTGGTTTGAGTTTCAAATCGTAACAACTCAGAATAGGTGAAGTTGAAATACAGAGGATTTAGGGTTGCCAGTGCATGGACAACTCTTGCTTATCCTCTTTAAAATTATTTTCCATGCATAGTAGTTTAGGATTTTGGCCCATCTCCATTTTACATTCGCTTTCCATTCATTTCCATTGCTGTCCTTTTCCATTCTGCTCACTGGCTCATCATTTTTGTGTCTGGTCTTCTCACCCAAGGATTTTGGATCCTTGCAATGATCTCACTATCATTCATCCCCAGACGGAGCCACTATTGGAACTGTAGAAATCTGATGTTTTCACATGTTGGTTTTACTCATAACTTCTAGATTTGGTCCTGCAATGTGCATCTTCTGCCCATATTTTGCCATATTACCCTTTGAATCCATTGAGTCATGCATTTTTCACATTCTGGTTCCTATCGGCGTGACAATATTAAGGTCTCCCCGATCCATTCTTCTACTTGTAAACGTCTATGTTGCCTATTGGCAAGACGTTTCCTATGTCTCGGCGATTGGATTTTACTCACAGGCAGTTATCGGCACGAATTTCATGTTGTTTCGGTGACAGAGGAAAGGTATATCGGCATAAATATTTTCATCTGTGTGAGGTCTCCCTGAATGGGTCGGGTCTCACTGACTTGCGCATATGAGGATTCATCGACGGAGCTAGGCAGTATCGGCATTATGTCTCAGCGAGTATCTTTTGTCTTGTCGACTGACGGTTGAAGAATTGTCTTATTGGCATAGGTTAAGATCTTCATTGGAAGTCATAGCGAGGTATATATGTCTCACCGACGGATTACTAAAGGTTTCTATTGAACGGATTTCGGTGAGAGGTGTTCTATCGGTAAGAGGTCTCGGCGAGTGACCTTCGGTCTCACCGATGGAAAACAAGCGGACTCTGTCGGTATGAAAGTAATATTGTCTTGGTGAACAGGTGTGAGCTTGGGGCTTTCGGTATAACAATATAATCTACGAGATGTCCCCCTGACGATGAAAAGTCACAGTGACATACAAAAGGAAAAAGGGGCTTTCAGGGAAAGGTAATGAAATCTGCAAGAGGTCTCCCCAAGAGCGATAAGTTACAGCGACATATAGGGGACTGATGGACTCATTGGCAAGAAGAAACATGTGTCACAGTGACTCAGAATGGATGAGGACTTTCGGTGAGACATAATAATTTGCAAGAGGTCTTCCCGATATCATAAGGCTATAGCGAAGCAAATGAAGCGAAGGGGGATATTTCGGTAAGAAACTTCCTGTGTCTTAGCGAATGGAAAGCATGTAAAGATATGCATATCGGTAACACTTGGGGTGGTCTACAAGAGGTTTCCCCGATATCACAGGGCTATAACGAAACACAAAGGGAACATTCAGATACTTATTGACTTCGACATAGCGAACAAATGGTCACGGTGAAAGTGAATGACACAAAGAACAGAGGAACGTGGGATGACTAATGATTGACAATTGAATTGCCTTCGGCATACTTTCTAGTTGTCTCAATGATTGTTCCATTGGCGATTAACTATATTCAAATGCTATGGGCTGACATAAGTGAATTTCTAAAATACCGTTGCAGGCCGACATAAAATGAGCTTGATTTCTACGGTTGGCCGACATGAATTTGAAGCGATATGTTTCCTAATGCTGGTGTATAAATAGGGTTTCCCGATTGTAAAAAGGGATCATATTTTTAGATGAGTTCTTAGATAGAGATAGTAGATTAGAGATGGATATAGTAGAATAAATTTCTCTGAACAAAGACTATGTTGCATGTTTTCAAATGGCAATTTCAATGAAAGTCAATTGGTGTGGCAGGTTATTTCTAGTGTCAATTGTATGTTGAGTTTATTGAAAAGTATTGATAAGCTATCTCCAAGTTGATTCTTTCTGGTTATTCAAATTGAAGTAACAAGCTTATTTTTAGTTTATCAGTACACATTTGTTGTTTCTATGTGATTAATCTATTGGTTCTTTCAAGGAGAGATTAAATCATTTTGGTTGATCACAGTAATCATGGAGATTCATCTGGATTATTAAAGTAGAGCTCAGTAGTCAAAATATTGCATGTTTATACAAGTTATAAACAGATCATATGCCATCAATTTGATTTTCTTCCATAATAAGTTGCCCACTTCTGTTTCATCTGACTCTGCATACCCAACAAGGCACTGGTCTCTGCAATTTCATCATTTGAATTCATTCAGTTTCTTTATATCTGTTAATTAAGCATTTTAGGATTTAGACTAGAAGATTTCTATTGCTATCAAGTTGATTTCATTTGTTCACTTCCATCTGCCTTTGTGGACAAATCATTGTGCAAAAGAGAGAAGATCATAAGTCAAGTCTGCTCAATCCAAATAGGTACACCCGCCTAGGTTTAGCAGCACCTGAAGAGTAGAAGGTTGAGTTCTCTTAACCTTGTCTGTTACCCTAAAGCGTATCAAGAGATTGGCAGCCTCTTGAGGCATTCAGCCAACATTTTTTAGAGCTAACACCTCCCTCCTTCCCTCTCCACCTTTCTATCCCTCTCTCACTACCCCTCTCTCTCACCATCCCTCTCCCTCTCCCTCTCTCCCTCTCCCTCTCTTTGTCCCTACTTCTCACTATCTCCCCTCTACCTCTCTCTACCTACCTCTCCCTCCATCTCTACCTCTCTCTCTCACTCCCTCCATACATCCCTCGCTCTCCTTCTCCTTACCTCACTCCTTCCCTCTCTACTATTTTTCTCACAGGTCGCTCTCTTGACTTCTCACTATCTCCCCTCTCTGTCTCTCTCTACCTACCTATCCCTTCATCCCTATCTAATTCTTTCTATCTCATATCTCTCTACTCTCTATCTAATGAGAGAGACTAAGAGGGAGAGAAGGATAGATAGGTAGAGAGAGGTCGGACATAGAGAATAGATAGCGGAGGGAGGGGGAGAGGTAGGTAGGGGGAGAGAAAGAGAAAGAGAGAGAGGGGGAGGGGAGATAAAGAGTAGGTGGGGAGAGAGAAAGAGAGAGGTATAGAGAAAGGGAGAGGAGAGATAGTGAGAAGTAGAGAGAGAGGATAGATAGAGAGAAGTAGAGAGAGAATAAGGGAGGGGGGAGAGGTAGGTAGAGAGAGGGAGAGGGGAGATAGTGAGAATTAGAGAGAGAGGGAGGAGAGAAGGAGGGTGAGGTAGAGATGGGAAAGAGAGTTGAGATAGGGTAGGTATGGTGGGTGGTGCAAGTAGTAGAGAGAGAGGGGGGAGGGAAAGGAATGTAGAGAGAGATAGGGTTAGGGAGGGAGGGAGAGAGATATGGAGGGAGGGAAAGGCATGTAGAAAGAGATGGTTAGGGAGGGAGATAAGGAGAGGTAGGTACAAAGAGGAGAAGGAGGTAGGGAGGGAGGTAGAAAGAGAGGGAGTGAGAGGTAGTTAGAGAGAGGGAGATGGTAAATAGAGAGAGAGATGGCTAGGGAAGGAGCCCGAGGGATAGGTAGATAAAGAGAGGAGAGGGGAGATAAAGATAAGTAGAGAGAGAGGGAGATGGTAGATAGAGAGAAGAAGAAATGGGATCAAAGAGAGAAGGTGGGAGGGAGAGAGATAGAGAGGTAGGTCTTGAGCTTATGAGAGAAAGAGTGAGATAGAGAGAGGGGTAGAGATAGGGATGGAGATAGGGAGAGAGAGAGGTCTAGAGCTCGAGGGATATAGAGAGAGTGAGATATAGAGAGAGAGAAAGATGATAGGAGGATATTGATTATTGAAATTTGATTGTCTTAAAAATTATGAGATCTTCCAAAACTTAGAATCTACATTATAACTCCTAGAGATTTGAAACCATTCTCAAACATCTTGAAACTATATACATGAAATATAAATTAAATTATACGTGTATAAATTTCAATTATACATAAATGTTTATTTCATGTATATAGTCTAAGGTAGACATATACTAGAAGAGAAAGAGATTTTTGCTTCTTGAAAATGTGAGCATGTTATTGTTAGGTTCCCAAATTTGCACCCTATTTGCTAACCTTTGAATGAACTCAGTAGATTTAGACTAACATGGGACTGCTTTCAGGTTGTGGGTAACTTGTTCGAAAGTAGACCTCCAGATTATGGGTCGGCTTCCCCTTTTGATCTCACCTAACTATTAATTTATGAGATGAAGGGTAATAATTTGCATGAAAATAAACCTAATGTTGAAAAATATAAGGTGATGCACCAAAACAACCTAGACCTATTAACAACCTATCACATTCAAATTAATATCATAAAGCTTGACTCACACAACTCACCTTCCAATGCAGTTTACATAAATATTTCATAAGAAGGTCTATAAACAATGTTTTTAAAAGGAAAACAGGGTTTCACAATTAACATCACTACTAAAACAACACAACTTACAACCTATAAACATACATCTTATGCTAAACAAATGCATAAACATGAGACAAGATTGCAAGGAAAAGATAGATTTTCACAAGACAAACTGATCAATCATTAACAACATACATGACAAACAGGAAATGAGAAGGTAAAAATGCTCTAATTTATTAATTCAAAGTGCTTACTATATAATAGGCCCATCTAAGTTACAATACGGCTCCATGAAAATAGCTCCAAGAAAACAAAGCTATCCTACTGCTGGAAAGAAAGAACTCCAAGTGTTCAAGATGAACATACTTAAGCAAAACCCACCAAAAACCCCTCACACAAGTCCTTCTAGAAGGTTTTGGTCAGATGCAACAGAAAAGGCCAAAAAGAAAATGATATTACATGACAGTTAATTTGGAAAATTCAAGGTCCTAGAAAATGGTGCTAGGAACCATTCGCCTTTAGTGGTGAATGGGTCCTCTCCACATAGGACACCCCTTTTTGCTAGAAAGTTGTGCTAGGACCCATTCACCTTTAGTGGTCAATAGGTCCTCCTCACATAGGACACCCCATTTTGAATTGATTTTTTGTGGGATTCTAACTATTTTCAATCCTAGATATGATGTCAGCTTGAATTATTTGAATTTTGGAGCTAATCTATAGATTTAGTATAAATATGAGGTTAATTCACATAGTTTCACCTACCAACTTTGAGTAAGCATCCTAATACTTTACAAGAGCATTATAGAGCACTTTAAGAGAATTTTCAAAGGCATTAAAAGGAAAATTATTGAGAGTTTATTGCAGCAATTCAAGGCCATATCATCATGTCAAAGGAATAATGCATTCAAGCATGTTTTTGAGCTAAGATTGTTGATGTAGCATTGAAGATCTACTTGCAAGCATTGTTTCACATGTAATTTGAGATCAAGATCTACATTCTTCATGGCCACTTCATGTTAGTTTGCATATTTACATTCCAAGACAACTTCCAAGGTATGAACATTTCATTATTTCATGTCCATGTCCTTATTTCATTATTTCATCATTTGGTTTAATTACCTACAAGGGGTTTGACTTAGGCAAACCCCTATTCACTAACAATCAACAAGTTTCTCTTCTCTTCAATGTGCATTTGTAGATTTATAGGTTGAAGATCAAGTGGAGAACAAGTTTGAAGAATTTTTTTCAAAGTTACATCAAGTTGCAAAGTTTTCATTCATTAATAACCGAGGATCTAAGAGTGCAAGCATCAAGGAATAGAACCCAGATTTTAGTGTCAAGAACCCTAACAAGGACCCATTCGCCACTAAAGGCGAATGAGTCCTTTGTGACCTAAAAATAGGCTTCTTGCAGCAAGGTGCACATCATTCTAGCCTCTCAAACTTCCCCTCATAGTTGCTATAACAGTTAGGGTTAGTTTATTATTTTTATTTGCATCATATCTTGCACATAATTGCATGTTTTATAGTGGAAATTAATGGTTCATCATTTTGATCAATTCATTTTGATGCAAACCCCCTTTCTATAATAAACATTTTGGTGAACCCGACCTATTGAATATTATAATTTTTCAATCTTGGAGTCTTTCTTCTCATCCTAGGTTAGATATTGCATTCACTTGCATTGAATTAGATCACATTTAGGGTTTCTTGCTTTGCATTTAAACTTGAATTTCATTTAGGGTTTAGAATTGCATGGTTTTGCATTCTCTAAATCTCAAAAATACAAAAACAAATTAGTCATTTTACATACCATTTAGATCTCATATGTACAATTGCATTGGAAAATCAAAACAACATTGCATTTCAAATTATGCCTTTGCATTCATCATTTTATTAAATTTTCACATTGCATTTCTAGAAAATCTAAAACTCAAGACGTGGAACTAAAATACATTGCAGAAAGATTGGAAAGCATTCAAAAACAATTAAAAAACCCTAATCAAGGACCCATTCACCTTTGCTGGAAAATGAGTCCCTGATTAGGCTTGACTTGAACTTTCTGGCATCCGAAAAGCATTGAAATTTACACTAAAAAATTAGTAAAAACATTTCCAAAATACTTAACCAGGACCCATTCGTCCTTACTAGTGAATGAGTCCCTGATAGATCTTGATCTACATTTTCTAGAAATTGAAATCTTAGTTTTAAGCTTTTGTTTGTTGTTGTTACTTTCCTGTTTCAGTTTTATGATTTGTTGTTTCATCAAATTCATTGCATATAGCTTAATTTTCTTCATTTAGTGCATTATCAAAATTCAAAATTACATTTACAACATTTCATTTTCAGTTTATTGCACTATCTAATCAGTAAATTGCATTGTTTAGAATTTGAAAATTGCATTTCATTCTAGGTCATTGCATTTCATCCTTCCATTTTAGGTTTTCACACTAGGTTTGTAAAATTTGTATGAGATTTACAACTCAGTTTCCTATTAGCAATACTATTGTAAGACGTAATTCGAGGCTCATGTCATCCCACGATATCTCACTCATCGTGGATCTTTGGTTTTCTAGCTCTCTTTCTGATAGTGTTGATAATCAACCCTCTATGGCTCATAGTTTGCATACTTCATTTCCCATGACTTCACCTCCTACAACCAATGTGCTTAATGTTAACAACATCGTCCCTACCATCACCGCCTCTACTCAAGATTTGGGGTCTACTCAAAGCCAAGGTGGAATTCCAATTCCATCTTCTCCAATAGTGATGTCCATGCATACATACACTAGTACTCAACCTACAACAACCCTTAAACCTACAACAACCTTTCAACCTACCATAACCTTCATATCTACTATCATTGTGTACATTTCCTTAGGTATTCCCGCAAGAAATCCTTCTAGTTTTGTCTATTCGAACACAATATCCCCTCAACCATCCAGCTTCACCAACTTGCAATTCACTAGCCCTCTGCATACTCCACCTTATTCCCTTCAAGCTTACAATCACAATGATCCTCTCCTTAACTCACTTTTGTAAACCATGACATCCATTCAACAACAAGTTGCAACCTTACAAAAAAATAATTTTTAACCTTTGCAATACATCAAATCCAATCTATTATCCTTTTCAACATACTAAGAGCACAAATACCACAAGGTATAGAAGTTCCTCAATTTGAGAAATATGGTGGGAAAGGAAACCCTGTTAGCCATGTTTCTACTTTTACAGCCTTGTGTAGTGATTTCATTTTTGAGGATAAACTTTTGGCTAAGCTATTCCCTAGGTCCTTTAAGGATACTGCTTTATAGTGGTTCTCTTCTTTACCAAATAATTTATTTGGTTCATTCAATGAACTTGTTGATTCATTTTACAACCACTTCCATATTCACATGGGTACCAAGATGACCCTAGCTGATTTAATGACATGCAAACAAAAAGAGGATGAGAAAGTGATCGATTTCATAGCAAGATACCAAACACTTTATTCACAAGTCAACATTAAGATTCCTGATGTTGAACTTCAACAAATGTTTATTGCCAACTTACAAAACAAACTCCAAAGAGAACTTGAAATGTTGAGATTTTTTTCCTTTACACAACTATGTATAGCCCTTCGTGACTATCAAAATTCAACTTGCAGTCATGATGTGAAAAATCCCCCTAGTCATCCTGAAAATACTGTATCCACAACTCAAAATAGTTATCAACCCTTCAAGAAGCAGAATAAGGGATTTTTACAACTAAATTCCCCTCAAACAAGTCAACAAAATAATAATCAAGTGGCTGCTATAAAAATGAAAAAAAAAATTGGGGATAGAGATAGAAAGTTCACTTCCTTACCTGATACTCTTCATAATATCATGGTCCAACTTATTGAGAAGAATATGCTTACCTTACCTCCTACTAGAGAGTGTGATCCTAATATACCATTTCCTAAAGGATTTCGATGAAACACTTATTTTTGTTATCATCAACAAAATGGACATGGTAGATGAAACGCTTATTGTCGTTATCATCAACAAAATGGACATGGTACAAAATATTGTAAGTGTCTTAAACATCTTGTGCAAGACCTTATTGATAATAATCAACTTCAAATCGAAGGTGTGAATGATCAAGGTAATAAATATGTAGCTCCTCCTAACCAAAATTTACAAATCTTTACCAATCCCATGCCTAAGCACACTATTTCATTTGTTAAAGTGAGTGAAACAAAAAATGATGTGATGAATGTTGACACAGATGAGGACAACATGGATACTATTGAACAATGTCCTGTGGATACTATGGTAGCATTTATTGAAGCTAGACCTCATAAGGGCTCAACTTAAAAGCCTCTTGATATTTCTTTCTCACAAAATGACATACTTAAATGTGTACCTAATGGTCCTCTTTACATAGTTGGTTGAATAAATGATAAGCCCACTAAAGGGATATTAATTGATCCCGTTTGTGGAGAGAATGTGATCACTAAATAATTCCTATTTGTGCATGAACTATATATAGATACATATGATAAACCGAAAGCATGGATCAAGATGCATAATGTTTTTACTTGTCCTACGATGGGCTTGATAGATCTCCCTTTAAAAGTTGGACCGAAAAAATTCAATGTCTCATTCACCATCATCCCACAATTAGACCAATTTTGTGTGAAGTTAGGCTATCTATGGATTCACTCCATGAATTTCGTCCCTTTGGTTGTGCATAAATGTTTGAAGTTTCCATTTGGAAATGATATCTTTACTCTGCATCATAGTGGATTTAATCCTGCATCGGCCTGAGGAAACTTTTCATTAGATTTCTTTTGGCCCGAGCCTATGGAACCTATTAAGCCTTGTGAGGACTTCTTTTTCAAATCATATCAAAGGTTCAAGGTAAAGAAAATACTATAATTATCCCTTTGAAACATGCCTCAACCTATAATTGAACAACCTATCCTGAAACAATGATTGAACCAAAAGCCCTTTTGAATATTCAAGAACAACCTACAGCAAAACCTCCTACCATTTCCTACAAGATACCATGAGATAACCAAAACAATATTGTTGTTCCTCCTAGAGTCAAACAAGTTTACAAAGAAAAACAGAAAGTGGTTGAACAACCTCCTATTTTTTCTTCCATTTCTCCTAAGGAAGAGAAGAAACCTACGATTAACAAACCCACTCTTACACAAACACAAATTGATAATAGATTGAAATAGAATAGAAGTGATAAAGAGTGTAGTTTTAGACATCGTGCTATTGCTCATAGGTTATGTGGATATTAAATTCCTTGAGCTCCCTTCAGGTTAATACTATTTTTCTTGGCTTTCACGTGTGCCCCATACATTTGAATATTCCTCGACCCCTTTATGAAGACTTCGCTCGCTGCCACCATGTGTCCACCAAGCACTCTTTGCAAGGATTCACTCCTTTGTTTCTTCAGTGTGCCCCACCATACTTCCACGTGTCAACACTATAGGCACTTGATGCTTGCTTCCTTTGCTTCTCAAACAAGCCCCATCTGCGTGCCACATAGCATCAATCCATGTACACTTTTTGGCAGACCCCATAGTCAGTGCTAGCAATGAGGACTTCTCCACATGTCTTCTCCATGGGGATTTGATCAAAGGGAAGGAAAGAGCAAGTAGCAAGCCCCGCCATATTTCCATGTGTCCTAACTAACTTCGTGGGTAAGCGACACATGTCTGCACGAGGTTCTACTGCTTATACACTGGGACCACTATCATCATTTGGAGGAGATGCATATGGCTCGAAGGTGACTGTGTTCTATGGCTCGAATATTTTTCTATTGCAATGGCCTTAGGAAATCATTGCTCTGGGAATCATCGCTCATGATGAAGGAATCTTTTTTGTTACTAGCTCACCAAGTGGTGGGATTATTTTTCTATATATACTGCTTCTTCCTTCTGAAAATGAGTTTGGAACATACAGAAAAAATTGTGAAAGACACCAGGCCTTTTGTATTGTTTTTTAGATTATGGTATAAGACTCACAGACTGTTCCACTGTTCAACCTTTCTATTTTCTTAAGCTATTTGACAAAATTTTATACTATGCCATTACTGTACTAATTTGTTTATTTGCAAAACTTCTATGATTTCAATATAAGTTTGTTGATTTACACCATCTCTTATTTTCAGTAAATGTGTATGGGAGTTATTTTATGTTATTGGATAAATTATTCAGGTTTTCATCTTTGATTTATGTTATTTTGGGACTTAGTAGATTGTTGAACAGGCCCTTAAATCTCATCCAAAAGATAGATTTACCGTGCCTACATCTACATCTTAGTGCATCGCCTTAGTTAGATCTTTATTTTTTATATCTGCTTCCTTTTCCCATTCTAAAAACCCCAAATATAGAAGTTAGCTTCATTAAAAACCTAGAGGTCACTCAGTTTAGCGCAATTGGTTCCCCCATTAACTGAGTTTCCCATAAGGTTGTTACCTTTCCAACTTTTGGCATCAACAGTTTCTTTTTCTAGCATGCCTAGTGGGACTGCTTAAATGTACCTAAACCTAAAGTGGGTGTATGAGCCATCGGCCTGTTACTAGATCCCAAACAACAAATAACCCTATCTTGCTATTGCCACCACTAGTAACAATACGAACTAGAACCCATCTAGTGAATGTTATGATCCCTCCACCAACAATGTTGCCAACTGGTAATAGAAATTACATGGCATGGGATGTCAGAAGTCCCCTTGTAGCACCCGTAGTAGCCGCCATTTGGGCCCCTATCTTGGCCTCTGATTTAAAATATATACCAAAATTCATCGGGAATGGCTCAAAAACACCATCTGAACACCTACAAGATGTGGCAGATGTGTGTTTGGTGCATGGAGTTACCGACCAAAATATAGTGCTAAGATTTCTCGTAGCCTCTTTAAGGGGTAAGGCACTAGATTGGTACCACACTATGCAAGCTAACACTATCAGTACTTGGGATCAGCTCAGATATCCTTTCTACAAAATATTTTCAAATGATGGAGATTGGTCTTCACTATATCATCAACGAGTGACCATAAAGTAGGCCCCATATGAAGCCATGACTGACTTCAGAGCATGGTTCCATACAACTTGGCAAAGGATCTAGGCTACTATCCACCTGATGGCTGAATTGGCATTCATGTTCTACTTAAAATCCATCAATGTCGACATCTCGATGATGATCCAGTCCCTTGGCGGAACCACTCTACCGGATGCATACATCATTGCTGTCAAGGCAGAGAACAATATGGTAGATGTCAGGAAGTTTCCACCTCGGTCCATTATGCCTATATTTCCTGAAATATCAGTTCCCACCCAGGAGATGTTATCTACTAGTGCGTCCACTCCTCCCTAGTCTATGTACACATATCTGAACGTGCCACATAATGTTGCTTCTAAATCCATCTCTTCAAAGGATGAGATGAGCGACGTCAAGGAGATGTTGTGGACCATTGATAATGAAATAACTACCATCAAGTGTAATCAGCCTGCACCTTCGAAGCCAACCTACCAAAATTTTCAAGGTGGAAGATCTTCCTACCAACAAAATCAGTTCTAAGGAGGCTCACGCACAAATCTGCAGGCTCAAACAACTAATCAAATAGTGCCAGTACCTACTCCACTGCAGAATACTCACCCAAGCTTGAATAGAGAGCTGACAACAAGGAAAAACAATCTTGTCGACGACACTAATCTTCGGTGCTTCCCCTGTGGTGACACACGTATTCCCTAAAATTTCTTGCGTGGAAACCTACAACAAAAGGTGGTGAAACAGCGCAACCAAGGCATGGCATGAGACCCTAGAGGTTATGTATATGCCTCTCCACAAATGGAAAATGTGGTACTCACCGCGCAAATGCAAGGGATATCCCTGGAATAAGAAACGGATATAGCTCCTGACCACGCGCTCTTCTTATGGATGGAAAAGGAAGAGGCAATGTTTGCAAACAATGCATCCACATCAAAATCCCTGCAAGTGCATTCCAATTACAAAACTTGATCAAAGAGGAGATTCACAGGTGAACTAGTCATCCCACAGCTCAAAAGTGCCTTCGACCAAACTCCTAGTACCTCTGTAATTGAACAACAATTTTAGCCGCAAAGGGAAATTGTTATAACCAGGGCTAAGGAACAGAAACCTTCAAATCTGCCACCATTCAATTGCATGGAAAATTTGAAAAAATCCTCCACTAATGTGTCCCTTTGGGATATCTTAACTATTCCAGAGAAAAAATAATTACTACATAAGGCTCTCCAAGAAGATCCAATCATTGAGCCAACAGAGAAATCACTCAAGGAAAAGGTTGTTGATCCATCACCTCCTATGAAAGTTCTCACAAATAGTATAGAGGAAGCCTCTATCAAAGTTAGAGATAAGCCGAAACCCAAGCCCTTTTTCCTAACTCTTATTGTGGGTAAAAACTTATTGCATAATTCCATGATTGACTCTGGCGCTAGCACCACACTCATGCCCAAGTAGATAGCTGAAGCCTTAGGACTTAGCTATGAACCTTTAAAAAGAGGGGTTATTCAACTTGATGGGAACAAGGTCAAAATCATAGGTGTCATTAAGAGCCTCCCTTTGACTCTATTCTCCTGCCCTAGTATCACAGTTCCAAAAGATATCGTGATCATTGGCGTTCCCCCCATGTTCGGTTTGTGCTTATCCCAAGAATTCACTTCAAAGATAGGTGAATATATTTCTTTGGATTGGTCACACTTGATCCTCAGGACCAAGCATGGAGCTAAAATTAAAATAATATCTGAACCTCTACATTCAGAACATGTGGCCAATGAAGCCATGATCAACTTTGAGGCTACTCATACCTCTTTCACCAAAGAGGAAATGTATTGTACTGAACTACTAGAGGATGAAAAAGTGATCAGAGACCAGATGGATTCAGAGGAGGTCCTCTTGAGAAAATATATAGACACTGACCCTTTTGGCAACTATCATGTCACCGTGTTGGGGACCTATGCCATCTATGATGAAGATCAAGTGCTTCAAAAGGTCATGAAGGAACCCAAGAGCAGTCAATCCTCAGAGCTATGGACGTTACACTTTGATGGAGCAAGATGTAAAGTTGGCGCAAGAGCCGTGATATGTTTGACATCCCCATCCAATGAAAAGACACTCCAATCCTTCTATTTCCAGTTCACTTGTTCAAATAATGAAATTGAATATGAAGGCCTAGTGCAAGGTCTAAGCCTTGCAAAGCGGATGGGCGTCAAGCAAATAATGGTGTTCAAAGACTCTGAACTAGTGTTCAATCAAGTCTAATGGATTTCCACAGCTAAGAATTTTTGCATGAGATCCTATAGACATAGAATTTGGGACCTGATCGAGGGCCTTGAAGCCTTCAATATCCAAATAGTGCCCAGAGAGAAAAATACAAATACAGATCACATGGTAGCAATCAAATCTCAATTTGATCCTCCTTCTGACCTAATTCATAACATACACTCTGTACGAGTGATTTTTTGACCAAAAATCCCAGACAATGATCAAAGCTGACAAGTGTTTGAAAGTGATGAACACATCGCCTCATTCATCCAACAGTCCAGAGAGTTGGTTGAGTAACTCCAACGAAAAAAATTTGAGGCCTACGAAGGGAAAATTATTCAATTTAGGTCCAACAAGCTCCCAAAAGGATTGGTCACTCTCGAAAACCTATTTGATTGTGATGATGGAAGAAATGATAAGAGAAAGTTTGTAGCAGAAAAAAGCAACTATGCAGACCTCTAGGTCAGAGACAGAAGTAAACTCAAAATTGGAAAAGATGTCCCACATCATGATAAAGAAAGACTCATCTATTTTTGTGAGAAATATGAAGGAGTAGTGGCCTAATCATGTGATGACCTCGGGGGATATGATCCTCAAATCATCTAGCATACTATAGAGCTGACGAAAGGAGAAAAACATGTCCACCAGAAGTAGAGGCCAGTAAATCCAAAGATTGAAGCCTTGATGGAGCAAGAGCTAACAAAGCTAATTCAGTCTTGGATCATCTTCTCAATCAAGCATAGTACATGGGTATCCAACCTAGTTTCAATTCAAAAGAAGAACAAAGACATTCACCTATGTGTTGACTTCTGGGATCTAAATAGAGAATCCCTAAAGGACCATTACCCCTTTCCTTCAATGGAGTCTATCTTACAAACAATTGCAGGGTCAGAGATGTTTTCTCTACTAGATGGCTTCTCTGATTACAACCAGATTCAGGTAAAAGAGGAGGACCGACACAAAACAACGTTCACTATCAAGTGTAGAACGTTTGCATATGCAAAAATTCCTTTTGGCCTCTCAAATGCGGGAGCCACTTTCCAGTGGGCAATGGATATTTCTTTCAGAGAATTGATCAACAAGATTATCTTAATCTACCTGGATGATCTTATAGTATTCTCCAAGCATAAGGATTATCATTTTTATCATCTAGAATTGGTCTTTAAAAAATGCTAGGAGTTCAGGGTATCCCTGAACCCGAAAAAATGTGTCTTCAAAGTACCACAAGGAAAACTATTGGGACATGTAGTGTCCAAAGATGGAATTGCATTTGATCCTGAATGGGTGAAAGCAATCAAGGAACTTCCCCTACCAGTCAATAAGAAGGGAGTTCATTCCTTTCTAGGAATGGTAAATTTTATGAGAAAATTCATTTCTAATTTTGCAGGAATAATTAGACCTATCACCCTAATGCTCAAAAAGGATCAATTGTTCAAATGGACAAAGGAAGCTAGAGAAGCCTTTGAGAAGGTTTAGGATGCTATTTCTTTAGCTCCTGTGCTGGTAAATCCAAACCTATCAAAGTAATTTATAATGTATGTATTCAGTAGCAAATTCAGCATCACTACTGTGCTAACTCAAAAGGATGATGAAGGAAAGAGAGAACATCCGATAGCATTTCACTCTTAGACCTTAAAATATTATAAGATGAATTACAAATTTGTCAAAAGGAAAGCATTCACCATTATCAAGGGACTCAAGAAGTTCTGCCACCTCATATCTTGCAACAAGGTGATTGTATATGTCACGCATTCCAGTGTGCATGAGTACATCATGGAAGGAGAAATCACCAAAAAGAGGGGCAATTGGATCACTAAGATCTTTGAATATGATATTTAGCTCAAACCCACTAAGACCATTTGAGGAAGAGGAATATGTGAATATTTGGCACATGACGAAGAAATGGCAGTTGAAGAAGAGAAACCCGAACTTGTTTTAACAAATGAATCTGATCCTAAAGGCTACTAGCTAGCAGACAGAGTAAGATTCATGCATACCAAAAAATATCCGTGGGGCCTTCCTTCTCAGAAGAGAAGATTCTACAGACTACAGAATAGCTAATATGCACTCATCAAAGGAGTTTGAAAAGGAACTTCAATGGTGTTCTACTGTGATGTGTCCCCACATAGCAAGCAAAGAGAGTTCTTGACACTTTCTGTAGCAATCTCATGGTTGGAAATTTCTCTGCAAAAACCACCGCTATCAAAATTATGAGTGTTGGATACTTCTAGCCTATGCTATTCAATGACTCATACTTGGTGAAATCCTAAAAAGAATGCCAATTCTTTGAAGGAGGAAAAACTCCATAATGCCTCTCAATCCGATAGTGGTTGATGAACCCTTCGCACAATGGGGCCTTGATTTTATCGGAATGATTAATCCCGCTTCTAGCGCTAGACAAAAATGGATCCTTACAGCTACAGACTATTTTATCATATGGACCAAGGCCATGCCCTTGAAGAATGCGACGGAGGAAAAGATTGTGAAATTCCTCAAGGAATTGGTAATGAGATTCGACCCACCAAAGACCATCATCTCCAACAACGCTAAGGATTTCCTGGGTTCTAAGGTATGTCAATTAGAACTCGTGCATGGCATATTCTTAAAAATGTCATCAAATTACTACCCGTAGGGGAATTGTTTGGCTGAGTCGACTAACAAAAATTTAGTCTAACTCATTAAAAGGATCAGGTTGGAACATTAGAGAGAATGGAACAAGAACCTTCAGGCAGCACTTTGGGTAGACCGCATAACCCCTAAGAAAGTTCTCAAGAATTCACCATACGAATTGGTGTACGAGAAAGAAGTGCAATTTCCCATGTCCATGGAGATTACTGCACTACAGTTGCCTAAATCTCCAGAGGTTGAAGAAAATGAAGTCATGGAGGTTCAGTTGGCTGACTTGCTGGAAGAATAGGAAAAAAGGGAAAAGGCCCTAACAACCATGTCTAACTGCCAACAGGTGGCTATAAGATGGTTCGACAAGAAAGCCTCAGACCAAGGCCTCAAATGTGGAGACTTAGTGTTGAAGTTCAATGACAGGTCCGTGAAGCCTAGCTAGCTCAGAAAATTTGATAGTCTATGGGAAGGCCCTTTTAGAATAATTCAATGCAAGCAACATAACACATTCAAATTATAAAATATGGAGAAAGAAGCATTGGGGATTCCAGTTAACGGAATCCACCTCAAATTGTTCAATTAAGCTTCCTTAATTATTCTACCCATGTAAATATGTAATTATTGTAAATTTTCCTTTGTGTTCTTTTGTTCGACTTGTCTTTCCAAGCAACCCATGAAGCAGAGTGGTGCAGGAGCACCTGGGAAACATGGGTTTTCCTGAGAGTTTAGAAGGAAGTTCAAATTTTGTTGTGTTATTTTGAGGTCATGTTGACCATTTTGTTAGCATTTGGTGGAGTAGGAATAAACCTTGATCTATTATGATCAATGGATTGGGAGGTGAAAATCATGAATGGGTTTTGAAGCTCTAAGTTGTCTTGGTTACCAACCTAGTCAAGTGTTTGAAAACACAATGGGTTTTATAAGTTGGATCATTAGGTCATCTATGGGCTTGAACCAAGCATCTAAATGGTTTTGAAGGCCTATTTAAAGCATGCTTTGACCATGAGATAGGGTTGGAGGAATTTTTGTTAGAGTGACATTTTGTAAAGCTAAAGGAAACAACGTTTGGAAAGACAGATACCTGTTCTTTGCATCCAAACTGTGTTTTAATGGAATAAATTTTCTGTTATTGTGTTGGTGGAATGTAGAGTGAATATTGTACAAGATTAGGGTGCCATTCATTTGTTTTTTTTACTAATCATTTTCATCTTTTATTTGTACATAGTTTGTTTTCTACTTTTTCTGGCCTGTAACAGGTAGTTTTGAAAGAATGGAGCTCTAGAGCATTTCCCCACCGTACAAATTGTACAAACCTTTGGGATTTGTGTCTTTTCTCCCTTAGTGTAAATATGGTAGGTTGTAGGGTTTGTGGCAATGTAGGAGTTGCAAGAAATTTTTTGCCCTAGGCGAGCCAGTGCAGGTCCAGTTGGGGCAGACTTGGAGTAAAAACCATATAACTTGCAAGGGAAATGAGATACTGAAGAAATTCTTTCTTGTGAATTTTCTTGAGGGTCTTAGCTATGATTGGAGGTTAGGAGGAGGTTCTGACAGTTCATTTGGAGTGAGAGTTCTTTAACAGTTTGGAAACATCTTTGAAAAGCTTGAAACCCTAGTTTTTGGGTCAGTTTTGAGTGTGGACAGCGTACGGCCTGTGCAAGAATGGAAACCCTAAGATTCCCTGAGGTGTAGGCATGAGAAACACTAATTCTTAATAAGAGAACCTAAGTCTTTGGTGGGTTTAGAAGAAAAAGGCATTTGATCTCTATTCAGAGGCCTAATTGGGGGCTCAAGGCTTGTAGCCTTTTCAAACCCTAGGAAAGGGAATGTGTTCAAAGCGATGGAAAGTTGGGAACTTGTGGTTGTTTAAGAACCCTAGTTTGATCATTTTGAAGCCTTACAACACCTCTCACCCCTTGCAAGAATCTGATAGAAGGTTGAGGATATTTGGTCTTTAGGGAAGAGTAAGGGCCAATGGAGAGAATGTGGCGAAGCACTAAGGTTAGCTTGGTAGAAGGACAACATGTTGGTAGGAGAGGGGTTGGTCAGACAAACCAGGGGAACCTATTCATGAGTAGGGGCCTATAGGTTAGATTGGTGAAGCCAAGCACCAAGGAGGTCATTTAAGGAAAGACCTAGAGCAGGAACCAGTGATTGGTTCCTCCAACCCCACTCTCTATCACAGAGAAATGAAACCATATGCGAAAAATTGAAAATGAACCCATATGTGAAATTGAAAAGGTGCTCAAATAAATGGAGAAAAGGGAACCCATATTGCAGAATCGCAAGAAGAAAAAGAGACAAGAAATTTGATAAAAGTTGTATATTCATTATATATGGAATTATATACTTTGACAATACACTCCCAAAATGGCTCTAAGGCCATAATTTTAAAGTATATCTATATATTATGCATTTTTTCATATATATATATATATATATATATATGTTGAAATCCTTTTTAAGGCGTATATACAAAAAATAGATTGATTCTTAAAAATTATAAAAGTTTTGGGTCTTAAACAACAACAAGAGCATCATCGGCAACAACATTTGGAACATCATCATTAGCAGGGGCATTAGGAATGACAACAGGAGCATTAGGAGCAATAGGAGAATCAACAACAGCAGTGGCGAGTGGGGGAGGATATACCAAGTCCCTGAAGTCGATATACCACTCTACATCATAGAATAGCACCACATTATAGCAGCGCAATAGGAAGTGATAGGCACGAGTGACCCTCTAGCGATGCTCTTTGTGTGTAAGAATGTGGAACCCGCTTAGAAATAGAATCCATGGCATCACTACATACTCTTCAATATGCTTACAAAGGTCACTCATCGTCGGAATGCCCAGGCCATAGACCGCATTCGACACAATCTTTCCAAGGCCACCAAGGTACAGCTTCGAGAAGATTTCCAGTGTCAAGCGAAGAATCATCTGCTTAGGGACCTATTTATCAAGCAACAATGCAACAAAGTGAGAGTAGATGTCAATATTGACTCTATATTTATCTTCATACTCCACATAGTCTCAGCCTAACACCCACTTCATTGCTATAATAGCCAATGAATGTATGTTTTTTTTCAATCACTTCAAGCGCCTGTTCGAAACTTCACCTAAGAAAGTCATCTATGACTTATTGCTAACCAACCTAATTGGAGTATTCATGATGCTAGTTCTACCCAATTGCCTAATGTTAATTCTACCCAACTACCTAATACCAACTCTTCCCAATTGCTAAGTGTGATTTTTCTATTGTCTTGAGGTCTATTTATAGAAATATCTGAGGTATTTGTGTGCCATACACATGATGCTAATCAAGTACCAACTTGAAAATCCCACCAAAAGCTTACTTGAATTTCCCACCCAGTTGTGTCTGCCATGTACGAATTGCAAAGTGCGAAGTTAAGAAGAGGTAATTAAGTAGCTAAACCTGTGGTAGTCCTTGGTGGTAGTCTACATGGCTTGGTGCTGAGGTGTCACGTTGCAAGCATGTTTCAATCTCCAAGGCAGGACTCAAATATTTTCAAGCACTTATTGCATATTTGGCTTAATCATTCTTTTTAGGATATTAATTGCCAAGCATGAGAAAGGTTTATATTCCTTCAATCGCCAACTCAATTTCCCAAGAAAATCGCGCCATAGGACATAATTACTAGATGTCATTATGAATTCTTGTCTTTTCAAAAAGGCAAGAAATTCATTTTGCATAAGCAAAGGAGCTGGCAGTACATGTCGAATTTAATGCAGAAAGGAAACCGTCATCTACCACTCTAGGCCAAGAAAAAGCTAAGTGTTGCATGCGAAGGAATAAGCATTATCAAAGCTTCCTGAGTACGCTATCTAGTGAAAATAATTTTGAGTTCAGAAGTGTTGAAGAGTCAAAGTGAATTGTAGCAAGTTTGAGTATCGTAGAAATCCACAACAGAAGGAAAATGGCCCAAAATCCTTAGACTGAAGCACAAAACAAGGTGACCCAAAGCCTGTTTAACGCCATGCGTGTGGCACCCATGGCCAATATTTTTGGCAATACCTCTTACGCTTTTCCTAGGATACCAAAGAAGCCGAAGTGGATTCACACGCAGGCCGTGGAAAAGCAAAAAAACCACAAGGACCAAAGCCAAATAAAGGAAGAATGGGATAACATTCATGATCCTGTCCTCAAAAAGAACCCTAAGACTCTTGGGGAGGCGGCATGTGAGAGAATGAAGAAGAATAGTGACCAGGATTCTTTGGTGTACAAGCAATGGTTCAATAGGCTTCCATAGTATATGGTTCCTTTTTTACATCACTACGCGAAACTAGTCGATGAGGGAATTAAACATTTTAACCCAAGTACCAGTGCCATTGAAGGCTAAGAGCTGAGAGTTAACATCAACATGGAAGCTATCTGGGATATTCTATGCATCCCTATCAAAAGGGGCTCTAGACCAAAAATGATAGAGTCATTCACTCCATGAAAAGGAGACAAATATTGGAGAGGCAGAGATCTTGCTCTGGATTTTTATAACAAAGAAACCAAAAGGCCCAAGGAAGATATGAAAAAGCCACCACAAATTCTGGCAACACACAATGCTTTCCCCATGGACATGCAAGATGCCTTCTCTATGATGGCCTTTGTTTGTGGCCTGGACAATGACAGCTATGTTTAGGAGTTTCAACTAGGTCTGGGGTTTCAGTTGCATAGGAAACATTCCTTATTTTGGTATGACTTCATAGAAGTCATCGTTGGGGAAATACTGAGCCAAATAAAGGAATACAAAACATGGCATAAGTTTAGATTTCCTTCTCTCCTTGCCATATGTTTTTACATTAGAACCCTGAATTCTTCAAAAAACATGTGAGGTTGGCTATTCTTGATGAAAAGGGAATAAGAAGGCCAGTTTTTGTATGGACTCCTCTCCTCTCCACAAATTATTACTTTTATGCATTCTAAGATTATTTCTCGACTCTGATTCTACAAGACTTGAGTGAGGGTGGAAATCTTTATCGACTTTCTATCGACCAGACAAGGTATATGCAGAGTTTCACTCTAAAATACGATTGGTTTCTTGGAGAGGATTTCACATTCATTCGGATGTGTGGCTTTATCGAGGAACTGTTCTAGCTTCTGTCATGTGTCACAAATTAGGTATTGGCCCTTAAGATGTTTCAGCAAGTGTCAATTATCGACAATATTTTTTGTGGACGAAAGGGTAAGAAAGAATTCTTCTTTTCCCCTTTGACTTTCAAGTCAGAGGTGATGGAAAAGAAGCAGATGCATAAGCTACTAGAAGCAAAGTTGGTGCACCTAAGGTTAGTATTGATTTGCGACAAATGGCATTACAACCTCGACAATGACTTACCAAATGCATTTTTCAAGGTATCTCATAGCCCTTGGCCTTACTGGGAAAAGTGACAGAATCCACTGGAGGATTAGGATGATCTATTGGTTGACCTGATTCACATTCCTACAGAGGGAGGGAGGCTGCCATGGCTCAAATTCTACTTCCTTTCGGAAAACCTTAATGAGAAGCTAAAAATGGGAACCACCCTTCGCAATGATTTGGTCAAGGATTTCAACTAGAGTGAGGAAAATATTAGGGATTTCTGGATTTACCGAAAAGAGATCCAATGCCCTGATACCCCTTACCAAGATGTACACCTGGATAACAAATTTGATACTTTGTGGCATGAAGCACATGATGATACCGACACAAGCGATGATGAGGATGTAGACCCAGAGGAAGTTGAAAAGTATACAAGGAAGGGGAAGGAGAAAGAAAAGGAAGTGAAGACGGCCCCAATGTAGAAAACTAAACAAGCAGCGGTGTAGCTTAGCATGACCACTCTGAAGTTGTGGATGAATATATCATGTTTGGGATCCTCGCAGACATGCACATGGGCCGTGAAAAAACCCAGAGTTGCCCAACAACAACCATCGGAGGTCATAGAGGTGGAAAATTCCCCACCAAACAAAAGGAAACACACACATGTAGCTTATGGAGAGGGTTCATAGGAGTCCACAACGAGCCAGGAGCTAGCAATGAGCCATGAACTAGAGTCCTCCACAACTCAGGTGTCTTTCGCTCCCTCTTTTCTTACTTCATAATCTTTGGTTCCTCCTATTGTCCCCGCGTCACTCATCACTTCAAGTGTCAGTCCTTCTTTTTCTGCTTCAACTGCAATGGTCATGGAAGGTTTCTCCCAATTCTCCCAAGCGGGACAATCATCCTTTACTCCTTTGTGGTCCTTTCCACCATTTTTCGGAGCCCAGTTCACATTCGCTATTGCTTCACCTTTTACATATGTTGCATCAACTCCGACCTAGCTTGCTTAACAAATGGAATCTGCCATGACTCCGGTAACGCCACCGCTTCTCATGAGTCCTCCTGTTGCTTCACAAACCAGGCCTTGGAATATTCCCCCATTCTCCCCACTAATAGTATCTCTTCCAAAGAAGAAATTGGCTGGAACAACTACCCTCTCATTCCCTTTTTCTCTTCCTCCTGGTGCACCCTTTTTGGGCGAACTCATTATGTCACCAAAAAATTTCTTGTCGGAGGACAATAGAACAAATCAAGCATGGGATCTCAAAATCTAGAAGCAAAGGGACAAGGATGCTAAAAGGCCGGCCGAGCCAAAGGTGCACTTTTCAATGAGACTCAACAATTGTTGTATTTTGCAACCATGCATCCAACCGTCATCAAACCGCAAGGGGAGATGCAACCTGAGGATTACAATGTCTATGCTATGGGACTTGATCTGAGCGTAGCCCAATCGCAAGATAAAGTTGAGCTCATGGAGGAGACACAACAAGTGGTGACCATCGACTTCCTTAAGTCTGGTCATCAGCTAAAGGAGGAAGAGTTGAAAACTATCAAGGAGAGAATTGAAGTCCTACTAGTGAAGGACAAGGCAAGGGATTCCAAATTTTTGTGTTTTTCACAACAAGCAGAGGCAAATTAGGCCAAACTCTAGGAGGAACTCACAAAGTTCCAAGACCAATATTCCAACCTAGTCACCAGGCTACAACAGAAAAACCAAGAATTACAAGACCAGTTGGCTCAAGTGAAAGAGGAGATGCAAAAAAATAATGAGTTTCAACATCAGCGCACTCAATTAGAGCAAAGAATGCAGCAAAATGACATGGAATTTTAGGGCTGACAGGCTCAGTTTGAGAAGGAAATCTAGGAGGTGAAGCTTTCCCTTGAAACGAAATTAGTGAACAGAAGCCAAGCCAAAGAAAGATGACTTATCGATTTGAGAACCCTACAAGAACAACTCTCTGTTGTAGACAAGAGGATTGTGGAACTGACACAGCATGTTAGTTCAAAGGATGTGGAGATTGGTCTTTTGAAGAATCTTCCTCAACCCCCTACTACCCAGTCGGACCTCCTTGAAGTAGCTCAGTGACTATATATCTCATACTAGGAAAAGGTCAAGGCCTTCTACCTAACTCTTCAATCGATGCTTCAGTTCATGGTGGAAGCATCAAGTTTGAGTAGGGAAGTTCATGGAATGATTGAGGAATTCCCACAATTCATCACAGAGAAGGTTCCTGAGGAAAAAAATTGTTAGATAAGTTGTACACGGTGTCAAACGAGGACTTAGTGAGCGTGGGGATTGAGGACCAGAAGTCAGCTTCCAAAATAGTAAAAGAGTTTATCCATTGCCATGCAGTCATCCTCCATGTTGGCAATTGCTCTGCCACACTAGGCCAAACTTTGGACAACATGCAAGTGAAATTCTCTTAGTTGACTCAGATGGGCTTACCCTCCCTGTTTCTTTCCGATGACTCGGTGGCCACAGCGAAGCAGATTGCAACAAAGATTGAAGAGAAGCAGCATGACACATCTACTTTTTAGAGCTTCAATCAACCCCTACTGTCGAGGATATTGAGGGCGTCACTCATCAGATAGCATGGCTACTCTTTCAACTCGAGTCTGGGGCCAGGATATCCATGAAGTACCATTCAAAGAGGTGATCGATCTATACAAAGCGTAAGAGAATTTGTGTGACATATCAATGCCATCCAAGGCTATATGGCTGCCTCTGTAGGCTGCTCTCTCAAAGCTTTGATTACATTTCCCAATGGATAAGGCTCTAGTCTTTGAACTAGAAATTTTTTGGGTTCCTTGTTCCGTAGGTGAAATGCCCCTGGTATTTTCCAAAATTCATGGATATTAAATTCCTCGAGCTCCCTTTAGGTTAATAGTATTTTTCTTTGCTTTCGCTCGCGCCCCATACATTTGAATATTCCATGTCCCCTTTATGAAGACTTCTCTCGTTGTTGTCACATGTCCACCAAGCGCTCTTCACAAGGATTCCCTCCTTTGTTTCTTTGGTGTGCCCCACCATGCTTCCACGTTTCAACACCATAGGCACTTGATGTTTGCTTCCTTCGCTTCTCAAACAAGCCCCATTTGCATGCCACGTAGCTTCGATCCACGTACACTTTTTGGCGGACCCCACAGTCAGCACTAGCAACAAAGACTTCTCCACATGTCTTCTCCGTAGGGATTTCATCAAAGGGAAGGAAAGAGCGAGCAACAAGCCCTGCCATATTGCCACGTGTCCTAACTGACTCTGTGGGTAAGTGACACATGTTTGCCCAAGGTTTTGCTACTTATACACTGGGATCACCACCATCATTAGGAGGAGATGCATCTGACTCAAAGGTGACTGCATTCTATGGCTCGAATCTTTTTTTGTTGCAACGGCCTTAAGAAATCATTGCTCATGATGAAGGAATCTTTTCTGTTACTGGCTCACTAGGCGGTGGGATTATTTTTCTATATATACTGCTTCTTCCTTCTGAAAATGAGTTCAAAACATACAGAAAAAATTGTGAAATCCACCAGGCCTTTTGTATTTTAGATTATGGTATAAGACTCATAGACTGTGTCATTTTTTGGCCTTTCTATTTTCTTAAGCTATTTGACAAAACATTATACTGTGACATTCCTATACTAAGTTTTTTATTTGCAAAACTTCTATGATTTCAAAATAAGTTTGTTGATTTAGACCATGTCTTCAACTATTCTTTTCAGTAAATGTGTATGGGAGTTATTTTATGTTATTGGATAAGTTATTTAGGTTTTCATCTTTGATTTCTATTATTTTGGGACTTAGCAAATTGTTGAACGAGCCCTTAAATCTCATCCAAAAGATAGATTTACCTTGTCTACATCTACATCTTGGTGCATCACCTTAGTTAGATGTTTATTTTTTATATTTGCTTTCTTTTCCCATTCCAAAAACCCTAAATACAGAAGAAGTCAACTTCTTTAAAAACCTAGAGGTCACTCATTTTAGTGCAATTGGTCCCCCCATTAACTGAGTTTCCCATAAGGCTATTACCTTGCCAATTTTTGGCATCAATAGGTTACAAACAAAAGAAGATAACAAGAACATAGAAAATCAAAATCCGAACTTACCTGAAGCAATGCATGATGATCTTATACCCTCACGACAACATAAACAAGAACATTCCATGGACATTATCCTTTCACCTCCTATTGTGATTAATCTAGATGATAACATTGATATTACAAATATTTATGAAGTGCATGATGAATTGAACACATTGTTTTCTTCTTCTATGGAATTAAATGAAAAATCTCCTAAAAAGAGTGTTGAACTTGGTGCTTCCCATAGTTCGGCACTTGTCATTTTCCCTTTGGCTAGTTGTTTGCCTTTCGTTTATACCGACCGAGATTGGGATGCAAACAACTTGCTCTAGGTTGAATCGCATGTGCTTTACTCGTCTTTTTCATTTTCATGCTTCTTTATGTGATTGCATGTGCATAATTTAATCCATCATGATGTTTTTTTTAATGTATCTCTCTCTCTTTTTGTGCATTCCTCTATATGTACCTACTTTCTTCTCTATGTTGTAAGCAATTTTTCATTTGTCTTGTGTTTTCCTCTTGGGGATGACACAAGGCGTTAAGGCATTTAGGTCTCTACCATGTTGACCCAAAATCTTTCTTTTTCCTTTTTCATTTGTCCTATGTTTTCCTTTTGGGGATGATGCAAGGCGTCGAAACATTTAGGTCTCTTCCATGTTGACCCGATTTTTTTTTTTTTGATTTTACTCTCTTTGTGTTATTCTTCCCTTTCAATGAGTATTTGGGGAATGATGATTGTTCGGAGCTCTAAAAAAACATTGTAGCAAAGACATACTGACCCCAAATCCATAGATCCCTTATGTATTTTTGGGGGCAACCCTTCCTTCCTACTTCATGGCGTAGATTAATATCAAAACATATGACTTGGCATAGATTTTTTTGAGGAAAGCTCTCATGTCTTAGGTGAAAACTTTGACTAATTTAAAGCAATTACTTATGGTAATGGTGTTAGCAACCGCTTTAAAGTGGGGGCATACATCGATGACATATTTTTGCATATTTCATGGCACGATTTTATTTTTCTTGTGACGTGTCCTTTTCTTGATGGTGTGATTGGGTTTGATGTCCTCCAAGTATGTGATATTTCTAAGCATATGATCTCCCTTGGTGCATGATGTGAAGTGAGAGGCATCCCATAAGTGGTGATTTGATACTCTTTAACTTTTCCTCTCTTGGAGACATTAGGCACAATGTTCCCTAAAAAGAAGACCTTACATGAACAAAGCAAAATCCCCTTTAACAAAAACTTACATACATGACATTCAAAAGCATACAAGAGCATTACATTGTGGTCCCTTATTGAAGTTATCAGGAGGATAATTTTGGTATGGTATGGGAGGCTAATATGATTCTCTCATTTTCCACCTCATTGGAATAACTCACCTAGTGGACAGACTGAGGTTCCACTACCCCAGAGTGAGTACACATGATTGGGATAACTCACCTAGTGGACAGACTAAGGTTCCACTACCCCAGAGTGGGCAACATATGTTATGGACAAACAACTCCTTTCCACATCGTGTGGGAACAGTTGTTCCTAATCCTTTATTTTTCTTTATTTTTCCTTGGCCTTTGATAGGGTATGTCTATGTATCTTTGTTATTGCTACATACTAAAGTGTCTTGAATGTCTACTTTAGTGTGATTTTTTCATGGGGGGAAACTCTTACTAAAGTGGGGGGAAAATTTACTATATAAAAAAGTAACCCTTTTTCACACTTAATTTGGGAATAAGTGGTATTGAATTAACCTAATAATTCCTTGATTCAATGTTGTAATGTGTTGTACACATTCATGTTGAATCTAGGGCCCTTTTTAACAAAATGTACTTAAATTGTTCCTTATTTAGGGTGTTGTAAAGTGTTGTATTACACTTTCACAGTTATCTAGGGTTTCATTAATTAATTGTGGTTAATTGAGCTTAATTGGCCCCTTTAATTCAAATTCAAGCCCTCTTAATTACACTTTCTGAAGGATCTATCCTGACACCTAATAATGATATTACATGACATTTAATTTGGAAAATTCAAGGTCCTAGAAAATGGTGCTAGGACCCATTCTCTTTTAGTGGTGAATGGGTCCTCTCCACATAAGACACCCCTTTCTTTGCATTTTTGACATGGGTTTTTTATGACATTTCATCCCCCCAAAGCATGCTTCTAGAAATTTGTGCTAGGACCCATTCGCCTTTAGTGGCAAATGGGTCCCCCTCACATAGGACACCCCTTTTTGAATTGAATTATGGTGGGATTCTAATGATTTTCAATCCTAGATCTGATGTCAACTTGAATTATTTGAATTCCGGGGTTAATCTCTAGATTTAGTATAAATATGAGGTTAATTCACATAGTTTCACCTAGCAACTTTGAGTAAGCATCCTAATACTTTACAAGAACATTATAAAGCACTTTAAGAGAATTTTCAAAGGCATATTATCAAGAATTTATTGCAGCAATTCAAGGTCATATCATCATATCAAAGGCATCGTGCATTCAAGCATGTTGTTGAGCTAAGATTGTTGATGTAGCATTGAAGATCTACTTGCAAGCATTGTTTCACATTTGATTTGAGATCAAGATCTACATTCTCCATGGCCACTTCATGTTAGTTTTCATATTTAAATTCCAAGACAACTTCCAAGGTATCAAGATTTCATTATTTCATGTTCATATCCTTATTTCATTATTTCATCATTTGGTTTAATTACCTACAAGGGGTTTGACTGAGGAAAACCCCTATTCACTTATAATAATAAAAAAAAATTCTCTTGAATGTGTATTTGCAAATTTATAGGTTGAAGATCAATTAGAGAACAAGTTTGAAGCAAAACTTTCAAATTTGTCAAGTTACAAAGTTGTCATTCATATTGCAAGAACATGAAAAGAAGGCTACAAAATTTGTTACAGGTTTTCAGGAGTTAATAACCAAGGATTTGAGAGTGCAGGAATCAAGGAACAAAACTCAAATTTTAATTTTAGGAACCCTAACAGGGACCCATTTTCCACTAAAGTCGAATGAGTCCTTTGTGACCTAAAAACAAGCTTCTTGCAGCAAGGTGCACATCATTCTAGCCTCTCAAAACTCCCCTCATAGTTTCTATAATAGTTAGGGTTAGTTTTTTATTGTTATTTGCATCATATCTTGCACATAATTGCATGTTTTATAGTGGAAATTAATGGTTCATCATTTTGATGCAAACCCCCTTTCCATATTAAACATGATGCACCTAAAATGATTAATTAACTTCTAGTTTCAAAAAAAAGATAGAAACTCACCGCCAATGACCACATGGATCATCTAATAAAAAATTACCACCTCATGCACTTTTTTTATTCCATGACCATGAGAATAAAACATAGAAATACAATCTCCCAATACACAATAAAGAATATTACATGACACACATGCATCATGGGAGCATGCACAAGCAAAATGAAACCTATAATTTAACCTTTCAACATGAAACTCATTTGCATATGTATTATTCAACATACCATCATAAATAGGTAATCAAAATATTTTCACTTAGTGCCAGCTCACATGAATACCATATAAGGCACTTTAAGATCAAATTTAAAGTTATCAAATTCACATAGCTCACAAGTGCATACTTAGTTGCAAAATTTATCCTAATGTGAATATCCATGAAGAATACAATCTAAAATGGCTTCCCAATGGTAGTATTCATGGTCACTTAAATAGAGTAGCACCTTGTCTAAATCCATAGATGGGTTGTAGCTAAAAGCACCATACTTACTCATAATAATATTGTCTTCATATCATATAAAAGACTCTATTTTGAAAAAGGTAAATTTTATGCCTAAAACCATTTGGAGAACTGCATATATCACTATCATAATAGTTGATTTGTTCATTGTAGTGTAGAAAAATGTCGTATGTTACATTTTCACACTTGTTTTGCCCCTTATGAACTAAATAAACCTAATTTATGACTTAATTTTGGAATGATTAACATTAAAATGGACCTAATGTTGCCTTGATCTAGTGTTGTAATGTGTTTTACACATTCACATTGGATTTAGGGTCCTTTTAAGCTAAATAGACCTATTTTTTTCCTTAATTTAATGTTGAAAATTGTATTTATTTATGCTTTCACATTGATTTTTGGGCCCTCTTGCATTTATGACCTTCATATCGTCATTAATAGGCCCCTAATACCCTATATTATGCATCCCAAGGCTTATTTCAACTAAAATCTTGACAAGATCAATAAATAAACTTAATTTTCCAACACCCCAACATTTCCTCTATCCAAAAAGGCCTTGTGGGACCCATACACCACCTTGGGTGTATGAGTCACACTTAGATGGGACTTATATGCCACAAGTGGTGTATAAGTCCCATTTGGCCCCTTTTTAGGGTTTTGAGTGGGAAACCAGGGTTTTAAGTTCAAATTTCATGAATGTTGGCCTATGGGAACTAATAAATGGGAGATTAGATGGATTTCCTATATAAACAAGGTCTCAAATCATTATTTCACCTAAGCCTTCATGATATCATCCTAAGCAATAAATATTTAAGCATTCTGAGACTTCACGAGAGCATCAAAAGAGTTTACAAGAACATTTCTAAAGCATTCAAGGGTAGAATTCTTCATAATTTGTTGTAGAAATTCAAGATCCATCATCAAGCATTAAGCATGTTGTTGAGCTAGTGTTGTGATGTAGCATTGAAGATCCATTACAAGCATTTTTTCATATAAAATTCCAAGATCGAGATCTACATTCTACATGGCCACTTCATGTTATATTGCTTATTTATATCTCAAGACATTATTTAAGGTATCATTGTTCATGTTTCATGTTCATATTTCACAATTTCATCACAAGATTTAATTACCTAAATGGGGTTTGACCAAGGAAAACCCTTATTTCCTAACAATCAACAAGTTTTTTCTCTCTCTACATGTGTGATTGCGGATCTAGGTGTCTTGGAGCTTGAAGATCCTTTTAAGATTAGGTGGCAAGGTTGAATAAAGTCATCAAGTTGTCGCAAGGTTGTCATCTTCATGGAAAGTCACCTATAGGTTGCAAATCAGGGTTTCAGATCCAGAAACAAAGTGTGGAAAGAAGAGTTGAGATTGGGGACCTGATTCAGGTCTTAATCCTCTGAAAAAGTAGAGTGGGACTGATAGGCCACTTGTGGTGTATCAGTCCCAGTACAAGGCTTTTTCTAGATTTTAGGAGATCTAGATCATACACTGATAGATTCCAGTTTTGGCACATAAACCCTAGTCTGGGACTAAATCACCCAGACTGACATATGAATCCCAATGGGCAACAAATAGTAATTTTTTATAGTTTTGAAGCTTTTTTTGACCTCATCCTTCTTCCAAGTGTACCTTTGTTCATTCTCACTTTGTTATTCTGCATTTCAATTTTATTTCCTAGGTCATTTAGTTAGGTTTTGCATGATACTTTGCATGTTACATTCATATCTTGTCTTTCCAATCCCTAGCTTGGTGGTGAACCCCTTTTATATCTCTAATCATACCCTAGGACACCCTATTTCAGATATATTTCCTTCATTCCAGCCTTGGATTGAGATCTCTAGGGTTTCCTTGAATGAGAAGTGTAGAAGATTGTTGTTCTATGTCCTAAACCATAGTTAATGATAATTTTCTTCCTTTCATTTTGGTGAACCTACATTTAGAACATATTAATTATGATTTTGGGTGCATCATCCTAGATCTAGCTTGCACTAACATTGCATTAGGTGTTGCATTAGTTAATTTGCATCTAGAGTTTCTAATTCTTGCATTAGTGAAAGTGCATATAGGTTGCATTTTTGCATCTTGCAACATTAAATTTCATCTGAAATCTACATTTTCACTAAGCCTAGACATTACTCAAAATAGAAAACATAACATTTACATAGAACTTGTTGAAAACAATGCAAAAACCCTAATCTAGGACTCATACGCCCCTCTAGGCGATTTAGTCCTAGTACAGGTGGTTTTTCCTAGTTTCTAGGTATTCTATGGTAACTGTTATTCAACATTCAAACCCCTAAAAAACCCTAACTAGGATTCATATGCTCCTTTGGGTGATTTAGTCACAAATCAGGCCTAAAACTTCATTTTACAGCATTAAAAACCTTATTTCTATGCTTCTTAAGCTTTCTGATAACCTATAACTTATTAGTCTGGAAAATTTTAGGAACTTCTATTTTATGCATCTAGGTCAAAAACATCAATTTAGGGTGGTCATTTTTTTAATCATTTCAATGGAAAAAATCATTAGATCTAAAAATGTTCACATTTCTGAAACTTTGCATAATATGGATAAAAGTACTTTTCACTTTTGCATACACAATGTTTACATTCCTAAAGTTTTGCATAAGTTTGATAAAAGTGCTTTTCATTTTTGGATACACATTGTTTGCATTCTTAAAGTTTTGCATACATTAGATAAAAATACTTTTCATCTTTGGAAATACATCATTTACATTATTAAAACATTGCATGAGATGGTTAGTAGTACTTTTCATTCTTGGTCAAGCAATGTTAGTATCTTACCTATCTAGGCATGGTAAGAAAAAGTTCATATCCCCTCCCTATGAGAATGCTTTAGTGAAATAGAATACAATCTTGGGAAATCATAACAATCATATTAGTTCTTCTCCTAATATCTCTCCTATTTGTGTTCAGAAGATATTTTGGTGTTAGAAGAACCAATAAATGAGAGTTTTGAGAGTCCTAGTTGTTTCTCTCCTCCTACCTTCCTTATTAGGCAAAACATTGATGAACAATAGAATACAATTATAGGTAATCATGGTGATCATATAACACAAAAAGAGACCATTGAAACTTCAACTAGTCTGCATTATTCTCCCAACACCTTCCCCTCTTGTGATAATGTTTTAGAAAATAAAATTGTAAGTGAGGAGGATATATTGGTGTTAGATGATCAAATATTTAAGATCTATGACAACCCTCTTTATTTTTCTTTCCCTACCTATCCTATTTTAGAAGACATTATGGGACAAAGGAATGAAAGTATATACATTCATGACAATCACATTGGTTCTTCTCCTAGTATCTCTCCTATTTGTGAAGAAGATACTTTGATGTTAGAAAATACAATTGATGAGTCATAAGAATCCTATTTTCCTCTCTCTCCCTAGAGAAAACATTATTGAACAAGAAAATGCCATCATTGATAACCAATAAAATATAACCATTGATATCCCCCTTACTTGTAATGAAGTCATTTTAGAAGAACCAACCTTTGAATTTCATGAACATACAACTTGTTCTCCTAAAAACTCTCCTCCTATGGAAGATATCATTGTGCAAGAAAATGATAACATTGACAATAGTGACATAGTTTCCTTAGATGAACATGATGAAGTAACATTAGACTTTCCTTCCCTAAGAAAATTTAATATTATTCAACCTCAACTCATCCTTTACCCACCTTCACACAAACCTCAAACTCAAAACAAACCCGAACTTATCCTTTACCCACCTAATAATAATGTGTTGCAGCAACCGAATTATAATATTGTTGCTCATACATATAACACTAGAAACATTTTGCAACCAAGAAAAACACCTTCAACATACCTCCCATTACCTCAACCTATCTTTCTTGGTCCTCCTCGTTTTCCTTTACAAACTAGAAAGGGGCACAATCTTGTTGAACAACTAAAGAATACACCTTCTAAGATATCCTTATGGGACCTTATTCAAGCCTCCCCTCATTATCATAGCATGATTCAAAGTGCTTTACAACATGTTCCTACCCCTCCTAATGTGCAACCAAATGGCATAGCATCCATGATTCAATAAATGAATGCTGGCATTGTTTTCCACTAAAGTGAGCTCCCTCCTTTGGAAGTGCAAAAACAAAATGATGTTTTCATGATAATAGCTATCTATAATAGGTTGGGAATAAAAAGAACCCTCATTGAAAATGGCTCCGCCCTTAATGTGTGTAGTGTGACCCTTTTAGATAGACTTGGTGTGGATAAATCAAAAATTCAACCTAACTCTTTATCTATTAAGGGATTTGACAATGTAGGAAAACAACCGCTTGGCGTGATCACTTTTCCTATTACAGCTAGAAACACCACATTAGAAACATCAATCCATGTTATGCCTCATGATCTTTCATATAATCTTCTTTTAGGTAGACTTTTGATTCATGCAATGAATAGAGTGCCTTCAACCCTTCATCGTAAAATGAAGTATGTCTACAAGAAAAAAGTGTATACAATCGATGTCGACCTTCAACCAAACAGTTGTTTGAACATTGAAAAAGATAAGGAAAATCCTTTGAAAACATTGACACCAACTACACAAGTAGAACACATTCAATAGAAAGATAAAGAAAAATCTATTGAGGAAGTTATGAAGCTATTAGAAGATGATTGGGGTTCCTTATATTTCACATCATTGATGGGAGAATACAAGATCATAGACAAAGAATCTGAGAATGGAAAAGGAAAACTGGTAATATCAAGACAAAATTTGAAAGACCCTTCAAAAGAATCCACCTCAACCACTTTAGAAGAAAATACAACATACATGAAATTTTTTGATGAAGTTTATTATGAACAACCACCGAATCTTAAATAAATGAAAAATATTTATGGAAAAGGTCATGAACTTATGAAGCAACATGGGTATAGTGGAAAAGGATGTGGTGCTAAAGAACAAGGTATATGTGTCCCTATAGAGACTCACATGCAAGAAAGACTACTGGTCTTGGTTATTGTCTCTCAAAAGAAACAAACAAGCCTTCACTCAATATTAAAACTCTTACAAAATATTCCTCTAAGCCAACTTTAACATTAGTGCATCCTGAATTGATAGACACTAGTGGTCTTGGTTTTTTTCCTTTGAAATAAATGAAAGAAACATATAAATTCTTGCTTAACATCAATGTCATCATGCAAAACACCAATTATTTGAATTTGATAGATTTTACACCCTCTTGTAAAGGTGGGTACAAAATCTTGCAATCTAAAGAGTCTTGTGTAAGTATGACATCCTGTACTAAGCAAGAGATATCTTTGTCACAAAATAACGAAACATCTCCCACTATTGATCAAGTGAGTATCTTGTTGAGACTCCTCAAAGAACATGAAATAAATTCTACTACAACCATTCATTTTGTGTATATCATAGAGTTTATGGTCATTCTACTAATGAATGTAAGGCTTTAAGTGATAGAATTCAACATTTTAAGGAGTTTGGTGCTCTTACTTATGTTGTAGCACCTAATTCCTCTCATCAATACTGATTTTTCACTCTAGCATGTTTCTCATCACTCATCTCAGCTCATCCTTGTCTTTTACTAAGTGGGGGAAAGGGGTTAGGTAGCCTTGTCCTCGTATGTCACTTGTTGGTGTCTCTTTTGGCTAGTTGACCACCTTTCATGTACATATAAGTGCAAGCTTAGGATGTGGATGGCATCCCTTAAGTTGGCTCGCATGCATGACGTACTGAGTTATACATTTTGGGGGCAACCCCTTCCCTTTTCATGATGTAGCTTATTGGAAACATATGACTTGGCATAGGGATTTTCAAATAAGTTTTCATGTCTTCTACTTTAAAGAAATTGCTCCCAATAATGGTTTTAGCAACCACTTTAAAGTGGGGGCATACACCGACACTCATGTTTCACTATTCGATTTTCTTTCTTCTTGTGATGCATCCCTTTCTTGGTGGTGTCATTGGGCTTGATATCCTCCAAGAGCGTGATATTTATTTGACATGTCCTCTCTTGGAGACATTAGGAATAATGTTTCCTAAGAAGAGACCTTACATGAACTAAGAAAAATCCCTTTGAACGTACCTTACACTTTTTCATTTACAACATTTGTTATATGGCCACCTTGCATAACACACTTTGCATGCCTATCGAGCCATCTTGTTTTTTCATGAGTTTCAAGCATACAACATTTTTGTTGCCTCATGAAGCTCGAAATTCATTATTATGTGGCACCTTATCAAAGTTATCAGGAGGTATAGCTTTGGTCTGGTCGAATGGGAAGTCGAACTTGGGCATGACTTTCCCATAGCCACTTTCTTGTTTGTGTGAGTGCATACCAATCATGTGCGTATGTGTCTCACCTTTTGGATACTCACCCAAAGGACAACCTTAAGTTTCACTACCTCAGAGTGAGCATGCATTTTTGGACAAATAGCCTAGATCTGATCCACAATGTACGAGACAACTGGTCAAAGCTTGATCCAACCCCTTTTTATTTTTATTTTTTTGTTTTTTGTCTTTTTGACATTGAATGTTTGAGTATCTTGTTTTTTTGCATATCATACACCTTGTGTGTGTCCTTTCCTACTTATGTTGGTTTGATGTAGTATCTTAGATCCTGGGGGCTTGGCCACCTCCTTTGATCTTTGTCATCATTTTTCATCTGCAATAGTGCATTGGGACCCCTCTTAAATGTCTACTTTAGTGTGAGTTTGAAGAAGGTTCATCCTCTCACTAAAGTGGGGGCTAAATGTAGTGTAGAAAAATGTTGTCTATTACATTTTCACAATTTTTTGGGCCCTTGTGAACTAAATAAACCTAATTTATGACTTAATTTGGGAATTATTAACATTAAAATGTACATAATGTTGCCTTGATCTAGTTTTGTAATGTGTTTTACAAATTCACATTGGATTTAGGGTCCTTTTAAGCTAAATAGACCTAATTTTTCCTTAAATTAATGTTGAGAAGTGTATTTATTTACACTTCCACATTGATTTTTGGGCCCTCTTGCATTTATGACCTTCATATCATCATTAATAGGCCCCTAAGACCCTATATTATGCATCTTGAGGCTTATTTCAACTAAAATCCTAACAAGATCAATAAATAAACTTAATTTTCCAACTCCCCAACAAGGCCTTGTGGGACCCATACACCACCCTAGGCGTATGAGTCCCACCCATATGGGACCTATACACCACAAGTGGTGTATAATTCTCATTTGGCCCCCTTTTTAGGGTTTTGAGCGAGAAATCAGGGTTTTAAGTTCAAATTTCATGAATGTTGGCCTTTGGGTTCTAATAAATGAGAAATTAAATGGACTTCCTATATAAACAAGGTCTCAAATCATTATTTCACCTAAGCCTTCATGATATCATCCTAAGCATTCAAGAGTTAAGCATTTTGAGACTTCACAAGAGCGTCAAAAGAGTTTACAAGAGCATTTCTAAAGCATTCAAGGGAAAAATTCTTCATCATTTGTTGCAGTAATTCAAGATCCATCATCATGTCAAGATCATCAAGCATTAAGCACATTGTTGAGCTAGTGTTGTGATGTAGCATTGAAGATCCATTTACAAGAATTATTTCATATCAAAGTTCAAGATCAAGATCTACATTCTACATGGCCACTTCATTTTAGATTGTTGATTTATATCTCAAGAAATCATTTAAGGTATCATTGTTCATGTTTCATATTTCATGTTTCATGTTCATACTTCATTATTTCATCACAAGGTTTAATTACCTAAACGGGGTTTGACCAAGGAAAACCCCTATTTCCTAACAATCAACAAGTTTTTCTCTCTCTACATATGTGATTGCAGATCTAGGTATCTTGGAGCTTGAAGATCCTTTAAATATTAGGTTGCAAGGTTGAAGAAAGTCATCAAGTTGTCACAAGGTTGTCATCTTCATGGAAAGTCACCTACATGATGCAAATCAGGGTTTCAGATCCAGAAAAAAAAGTGTGGAAAGTAGAGCAGAGATTGGGGACCTGATTTAGATCTTAACCCTTCGAAAAAGTAGAGTGGGATTGATATGTCACTTGTGAAATATGAGTCCCAGTACAAGTCTTTTTCCAAATTTTAGGAGATCTAGGTCATACACTAACAGATTCTAGTTTTGGCATAGAAACCCTAGTCTGGGACTAAATCGCCCAAAATGGCATATGAGTCCTAGTGGGCACAAAACAACAAGTTTTTAAAGTTTTGAAGCTTTTTTTCACCTCATCCTTATTCCAGGTGCACCTTTGTTCATTCTCAGTTTGTTATTCTGCATTTCAATTTCATTTCCTAGGTCATTTAGTTAGGTTTTGCATGATACTTTGCATGTTGCATTCATTTCTTGTCTTTCCAAGCCCTAGCTTGGTGGTGAACCCCTTTTATATATCTAATCATACCCTAGGACACCCTATTTCAGATCTCTTTCCTTTATTCCATCCTTGGATTGAGATCTCCAAGGTTTCCTTGAATGAGAAGTGTAGAAGATTGTTGTTTTATGTCCTAAACCATAGCCAACAACAATTTTCTTCCTTTCATTCATATTCACTCAAATCCCATTAGTGATCCCACTCACTATAATACATGTTACATCATGGCATAAATTCACCATGCATGAGGGATTAGATGTAATAATATTATCTTCATATCAAATAAAAGACTTTTTTTTGAAAAAGTTAAATGTAATCGGGTATGCTCCTTGACTTTGAAATGGCATATGATAGGGTGGAATGGTCATTTCTAAGAATGAAATTAGAAGGATTTGGGTTTCCTATTACCTTATGTAACAATGTCAATACACCACTAAAATATGGTGTTGCATAAGTGGATGTTACTAGATCCTTACAAAAGAATTTTTGATGTACTGGAAAGGTCAATCAGGCAAGGTTTCCCACTAGCACCTACCCTCTTTGTAATAACATCAGATGTTGTCCACTACCTATTAAGGGAATTTGTTACATCACCAAATATCAGAGGGTTGCAACTCCCTAATAATAACAACTTTTTTAATATTTATTTTGAAGATGACACTACAATATTTGTGGAGGTTGAAGAAAGTAATGTGGACAGTTTGGTTAAAAAGTTGAATTTCTTCTGCATAGCTTCAAAATCCAAAGTATCTAGTGAAAAATCCATTATGCTAGGTTGATCAAAAAACCCCCTTGAATGGTTTGGGAAATATGGCTTTCAATGGGGAGGCCCCCAGAATTAGGTAAGGCACCTAGGCATTCCTTTTGCAATAAATCCTAACCTTAAAGATATGTGGTTGAGGATCAAAGAAAAAATTGAAAAAAAAGATTGAAAACTAGAATAGGTAGTATTTAACACTTGTAGGTAGAATGCAATTTTTCCAAAAGATTTTATCCTCTTATAGCTTGTATTTGGCTTCAATTTGGTTGTTTAGTAGTTATCAAGTAAATCAAATTCAAAAGAAGATAAAGAAATTTCTTTGGTTAGATGGAAAAAATAAGAGGAAAAAGCACACAATCAAATGGGATTGGTGTTGTGTTGAAAAAATTTGTGGGGGCCTTGGGCTAAAAGATATAAGAATTCATGGTATTGCACTGGTTTCCAAGTATATTGTGAAAATCCTAGAGGGTAATGAACCTTGGAAGGTTCTAGTAAGAAACAATATTAAACTAGTTGTTCCTAAACAAGACAAATCTTGGAAACTACTGCCCTTTTGTGACCTACTTATTGGTAAATTTCCAATATCTCCTAAAAGGTCTTATGTGTTTAAGAGTTTGTGGAAAGCATGGGAAATTATTAAGAACATGGTGGTTAAATGTCACTTCACCAAGGACAATAATAACACATTATTTACCCACATATTAATTTGGTGGAATCTGGAGCATAAGGGAAAACCTCTTGCCTTTCTGTAAGGGTTCTCTGCCAAAAGCTAGGCCAAAAAAAGTATACAATGCTTTAATAATATTATCAATAAAGGAAAAATTAAAGATTGGGTCTCATTAAGTAGTGAATATGAACTACCTAAGACTAATTGGAGAACATATACAATGTTGAGGGAAGCTTCCAAAGAATTGAAGTTTCCCATTACATGCATGTTCAAGATAATGAATAGTCTAAAGATTATAAATGGATTGACAACACCCCCTTGGCTAAGGTAAAAACTAAAATAATATACAGCTCCTTGATTAAGCTTGACTCCATTACTAAGTATGGTAACAAATTATGGGATATTATCATCTCAAAAAAGGTTGGAAAAAATTGTTTAAAAGAATTTGGTCTAATATAATTGAGCCTAAGAATTCCTGCTTCAAATGGCTACTCACCATCCAAAGACTACCATATAAAACTAAAAGCTCAAACATTAAACTATGTAATATTTGTAGGGTTCCTGAAACTATTAAGCATATATTCTTTGATTATTTTTATGAAAATAATTTTAGAAATTATTATGTGTTTTGATCAAAAAATTCAGGGTAATTTTGGGGATATTGATTGAAAAAAAATCTCATCTAGGATTTGATAATAAATTGGATAAAGCTTGTAACATGTTTTGGATGTGTCTTTCAAATAAAATTTTATGGTCTATCTAGAAGGCAAGAAATGAGGATAAGTATAAAGGGATTAAAAGGGTGCTTACTAAGTCTATAAAAAAGACACATTTCACAATGTTGTCATGCAAGTGACTGTCACAATGGAGATCTCCAAAGGAAAGTTTATGAGTTTGTTGAAGGATGGAATAGTACTGGTCAATTAGAATGAAATCAAATATGGACACGCATGGCAATACAACCAACCCAATGTCTCCACATTCTTGAAGGAACTAGAAGCATTCCAAGAGGGGCTCAACGAAAAAATAGAAGAAAAAAAGGAGAACAAAAGAGCTGAAGGACCTAGGCTCCACACCAATGAAGACTATGTTGTGGAAGAGACCAATTCCAATGATGAGATTATAGCTATTGAAACTCTACTAGGTTGGAGGGACTTGGAATCGTGCAGTGAGAGCGAGAATTGCTAAGGAATGGAATTGAAAATATATGAATATCTTTTTGTATAAAATCTAGATGCATAAAATGCTACAATTTGTAAGTGAAATATAAATGTAAACAAGGAAATGATAATATATAGCAGTATATAATTAATCATGTAAAAGAAAGTTTATATGTAAATAGGGAAGGGATAACATATAGCTAGGCCAAAGGATAATTATATAGATAGGATATAGAATAGCTATAGTATACAACTATAGCAAGGGAAAATAGTGTATAAATTGATATAAATGATGTAACTTTTGTGACTATACTATAATAAATACAAAAAAAGGTAAATGTTATGCCTAAAACCATTTGGAGACCTAGGTATATCACTATCATAATAGTTGATTTGTCCATATTCACTCAAATTCCATTAGTGATCCCACTCACTATAATACATGTTACATCATGACATAGATTCGCCATGCATGTGGGATTAGACATGTTACACCGCTAACTCAAATCCCATAAATTATTTGTTCTAATTTAGTTATTTCCTCATAAAAACCTCTACAATAACACATTCCCTATAAGACATGTAGCACATGTTACACCATGGAATAGAGTCACCATGCATGTGGGATTGATCACCAACATCATTACCATTTTCAAGAATCCTATAGATTGTGTGTCCAAATAAAATGGCTCGTCTTTTTGTCTTTCTTGTATGAGAAGCATTTAAGATCACAAAACTTGTGGTTCTCATCATTGGTAATTCCAAGACTATAAGCATGTTGAAGAATTGCATGACACTTGTCTATTGGGTCATTTCTAGTGGTTGAACTAGGAGAAAACATCACTAGTGATTGTTTTAGTGCAATGTAGCCTCAAATAATTAAGAGATCGATGGAAAATACTAAGGCCCCTAGTAGAATTCACCTGTCCACCCTAATGTATTAGCATAGTCAGTTTGGTCCCACAAGGCATGAAATATTTTTTTCCTATTGACACCTTTACACTACTCCCATATGATGTATTTTGAAAGAATGCATTCATTGTTGGCAAGCTTAAATAGTCTAGAGTTGAAAAATATTGATATAAGCTACTATAGGACTCAACATCCATCTCTAGGTACAAATGAGACATTTTTAGGTTCCACAAATTGAGAGAACATGTAGGTAAAAGTTTAGAAAAAAATTTCTCTTCAGGCTCTTAAGAGACTACCTCAGTTCAATGTAGCTTGGAAGGATTGGGAGATGCAAGGAAAAAATTGAGGCCTCTAGTAGAACTAATCCACCCAATCTAATATGTTGATATAGTTGTTTTAGTCCCATGATGTGCAAACAAAAAAATATGCATATTGAAACCTTTACACTGATCTCAAATGATGAATTTTGTAAGAATGCATTCATTGTTGACATAGTCAATTGGTTTGTATTTGAAAAAAAAATAGGGTACTATAAAGGGACTTAACATCCACCTATAGGTCTAGACACAACATTCATAGGTGCAACAGATTGAGAGAACATGCAAGAAAAAGTTTGGCAAGTTTTTTTCTTTCAGGGCTCTTAAGAGACTACCTTGGTGCAATGTAGCCTAGAAGGATTGGGAGACCTAAGGAACAAACTGAGGCCTCCAATAGCATTCACCTTCCCACCTTGATGTGTTGGAATATTCAATTCAACCCCACAATACACAAAATGAAAAATATGCTTCTAGCACATTTACACTGCTCCCAAATGATGCTTTTTGCTAGAATGCATTCATTCTTGGCATGGTCAAATGGTGTCGAGTTGACCAAAATTGAAAGATGTTATTATGAAGGGAACCCATATTCACGTGTATTTCTAGATGAAACATTCTTAACGACCACAACTCGAAGAACTACTATGTCATAGTTTCACAATTTTTTGCTCATACAACTCTTAAGAGATTGCCTTGAAATAATATAGCTTGGGAGGATCAAGAGAATCAAGGAATAAACCAAGGCCCCCCTTATCATTCACCTACCCACCCCAATATTTTGGTGTAGTCAATTCAACCCCATGATGCATGTAAATCAGGGTTAAAATTATCAAGGTTAGGCTATAAAGCATATAAATAAAATCCTAATAAAAAATGAAGTAAAAATAAGCATAAAGACATAAAACATAAAGCAATATTACCAAATCTTCATGCCACCATTGATTCACCTTCATTGCACTTCTCCATTTTGCTTGATATGAATAATTTCCCTCATATTTTTTAGTATGCAAATAGGCCTAATGACAATGAATAAGCACAATATTGAAGATTATAATTGACTATGGATGTACTTGACTTGATGTTGATACCAAGATAGCAAGATAGCATAAGCTTATGTAGACCGCTTGTAGATTCTCCAAGATGTCGAAGATGTCTAAGATCAAGAAATGAAAATGATAGAGGCCTTTTATAGGAGAGACAATTTTTAATGAAGGGATAAGATTGAAAGTCAATAATCAATGGCCAAGAATAAAATATGTTGTATGGACTAGGGTTAGGGCAAATGATAAGGATTGACGATCCAGATTAAATTATAAATAATTTAATCAAGGGTGGAGGTTAATTGAGACATGGATAGATAAGGACTTGATGTGGAAGATAATATTGGCATGGACAAAAAGGTGAGAGGAAATTAAATAATAAATATTATTTAATCTAGGTGGCCAATGAATAATTAAATCATTTAAAATAATTATTTAATTATAGAAGAATGTGAAAGGGAATCTTTTGAATTAAATAATGATTTAATTCAAAATTCAAGAGAGTGGACCAAATCAAATAAATAAAATTTATTTAATTTATGAGACAAAAGGCTAATGAATAATTAAATAATTATTTAATTATAGTGGAAAGTGATAAATAATTAAATAAATAAAAATTTATTTAAATTTAGAAAGAAAGGGACTTAGTGATGTAATTAAATAAATTAAATTTATTTAATTAATCAAGGAGGAATATAGATAGAAATGAATGAATTAATTATTAAAATTATTTAATTAATAGAAGACATGTGACTTTAGAAAATAATTAAATAATTAAAATTATTTAATTATCAAAGACAAAACAAGAAATGGTGGAGAATTTAGAATTCACGGGCCTAGGACAATTTTTAGTGTCTACAATTTTCCCCTCTTTGATACAATGCAATTTATCTTATTGTGTCAAAAATTTAATTCAAAAAATATGCCTCAGTATAAAGAGGATGAGGAAGGATGACGAAGAGGTAACAATATGCCCCCTTGAGAGGACAGGAAGGTTCAAAGAACATGAGTGTTCTCTCAAAATGGATGAGAAGACTAGAAGATGAAGGATAGAAGAAATGTTAACATGAAGGATATGGATGTAAGTATGAAGAAAGAACTTCAATATTTTTCCAAATACATAATAGGCCTTGCATTTAATCATCATTGGGTGATAAAATATGAAAAGTGGACAACAAACACCATGGTATGACATAGACCAAGGTGTGAAAGGTCATCCACTTGTAAAACAAACAGTCACAGACAAGGAATGCCCTAACTCATACTAAGGTCCAAGTTGCCCCAATCTTTAAGCAAAGAAAATCCACAAAGAACAATCAAAGAAAAGATTCATAAGACATCATCGCTCCTCTAAATCCTTCATTTCCAAAATGTGATTGTTTGACGTTTAGTTGACTAGGTGATTGATGGGTTGATTGTTTGACAAAGCCTAGTTTTAGGAGAGGAAACATGTCATATAAGACATCAAGTTTGGTTTCAATCATGTGACCACTTGTATAAGGAAAATGACTTATTTTAACTAAATAATAATGTCTGGTTTCAAGAAGGACGCATCCTATATAAGACATAAGTTGACTGGTTGATAGTTTGACTATTTTGACAATTTGTTTGGTTTGAAAAAGTGACTTTGTTGACCTATTTATCTTGTTGATGTGTGACTTGTCTGATGTTTTAATGACCATTTGTGTCTAAGTTGACAATGTCTGATTTATTATGACTGGCGTGACAAACCCTAAGGACTAACCTAGGTGGCCTCAGGGGCTCATCGACAGATGGCCTTGCCTACACAACAATGTGCAGAGACCTTGTAGTCCAACATGACATGACTTTGCCTTATTGACTAATGACTTAATCATGATTTTTATTTGACCAAATCTAAGAAGACTCGCCTAATGCATTGGGGGCACATCGACAGATGGTCTTTCCTACGTTAAGTCACAGAGGCAATGTAGTTTGACTGGATTGGATTGACACGACTCGATACCGACTCTGTTTTTGGGATTTTTGTAAGTTATTTGGATGTTTTTTGTGTTTTTGATTTTTTTGTCTTTTTGAGGTTTTATGATTTTTTTATCTTTTAGGAATATTTGATTTTTTTGTCTTTTGATATTTTTATGTTTTTTTTTGTCTTTTCGATATGAAAGCGACCTCTAATAGTAAATGTAGGATCCAATGACGACATAGGTCAAGTATTTTCCCCCAATCGGGTATAAGACCAATTTATTAGGAGTGGAATGGGAGGGGATATGGAAGGAAAAAGGTGGTATGATGTCAATCATTTCAGGCTATGGAAAGGACAACTAGTCATTATTATGGGTGAAAAGGGGATGAGTGAATGACGAGGAGAAGTCAGATTGGAATAATGGTGCACGATAGAGAAAAGTCAACTACAAATGGCATCTATTTTCTAGGTTTTCACCATGGTACTTATCCAAAGTGCCACCGAAGTGGTTTTCACTATTGGACAAATTATTTCTCTTTACTATTTTCTTGATTTTTTTATTTTCTTTTAATTTTTTTGTTGTTGTTGCCAAGATGCCTATTTGCGGGTTTTCATCAAGGGTAACAATTTTTTATATTTCTATATATATATATATATATATATATATATATTGTGGTTAAAAGAGGACTTTCAGGAGCTATGTATAGAACCGATATGTCATGATGATGCTTTGACCTTGTTCGGATGACCGTGCTAGATGAAAGGACCTGATTTGGATGCAGAATGCCAGTGGTAAATATAAAGGGTGATAGATATGACGAATGAAAGAGGCTATGGTATGATCCCTAAAGTGCACACTATGTGGGCCACCAAGCTTTAGACAAAAAGGAGTTTGGGCAACCAATGAGTTAGAGTATGTGAAGGGGTCGTCGTCAAAGGTACATTGAAAGTCATCGCCAATGGAAGTGGGATGGTATGAAAAATGTAACAATATGAACGGATTGAATGAAAGGTATGGAATGAGTGATAGTGATGGAGATGAGGACCTTGGATCAATAAGTTCTTTATTTGTCTTCAACTTTTGATAGATGCCCCCAGTGATTTTTTATGGAGAGGCATACTTGGAAATCAATTCTTTCTCATTTTCACTTTTGATTTTTATTTTTGATTCATCCAGTATCTTTTTATGTTGGCTCTAGAGGATGTGTCTAAATATTCTTTTCTTTCTATCATGTCTTTTGATTCTTGATCTCCTTTAAAGAGGGCCTTTTTATTTTTGAATTTTTAAATTTTCCCTTGTCATTTTCCTTGTCTTGGGATACGTTGTGTTGATCCATATCTATGATGTAGATGGAAATGAGTGAGATGGATGAAGTGAGTGGAGTGACATGATCGTTTGGTGGATGAAATGAATTGGCGATGTCACCAATGAAATCTTTTGGACTATCCTTTTCAGTATCACTAACTTCAAAGGAGGCTTGCACATCCTTAGCAACTTAATAAGATGACTTAGTAGAGGCAACAATGAGGGTTACATACCCTAACCCATGACAGTGAGGATAGTTTGAATGATCGGATAATGACGCAGAGGATGGTATGATGGAAAGAGGGTCATGAGATGAAGATGAATGATTTTGAATGGTGAGGACTGAAGTGTCATCGTGATCCCAAAATGTCTTGCTCCAAGCACGACCATCTACTTGTGTGTCTTCTGAAACTATCTTGACATAATTATTGTAAGTTGAATCCTTCATATCAGCATTAGCATTGTCATTTATCTATAGTTCATATGATATTCACCACATCCCATGTCATGCACTTGGACCTTGGGGTTCGATGGTATGGTAGATGAAGTGGATGTTTTTGTCAATGAATATGGATCAATACAATGTGACAAAGTGGAGGATGAAGCATCATTATTGAAAATCACTTGGAATTAAGTAGTTTCCCCCAAATTAGTGCAACATTGGAAAAGGCCAGGATCACCAGCGATTTTGATCTCGATGCCTTCATGCGGGAATTTAAGGAATTGGTGGTATGTGGATGGGACAACCTTCATGGTGTGAATCCATGGGCAGCCTAGGAGAAGGTTGTATGGGAGGTCAAGGTCCAAGACTTGAAAATATGTATCCATGACTGTGGGACTAACTCTAATAGGTATTGTTATGATTCCTTTAGATGATTGTTCTTCATCGTCATGTGCATTGATAACAATTCTCTTAGTAGTGTCTACACATGCTTCCGAAATGCCCAACATCTTAACCAATTTTAAGGCACAAATGTTTAACCCTGCTCCACTTTCTACCAAGACTCGTCTGAATTTGGTTTTATGGACAAGGACTTCAAGGTGTAATGGGTCATTATGGTTTGTCTTTTCGATTGAGTAGTTTTGTTCAAAAAAGTAGTGTGATGGGAAATAGTCAAGTAGCCTACCATCTCCTAGAAATAATTAACGTCAAGGTTGGTGGGGATAGTTGTGTCTTGTAAGGCTTTGTCAAGAATGGCCCAATGGTCAGATGATATACACAGTAACTTTAGGATAGAGATCTGTGCGGGAGTCTTCGACAATTGGTCAAGCAAGTTGTATTGGGACTTTGAGGACTATTTTTCTGTGGAGGACCTTGAATGGTTACCTTGGTTCAGTAGGTTTTGACAGCACATTCAGGAGGTTTCTTAATAGTAATGGTATTGAGATGTGAACATCGGTGGCTCAAATGTGATTTATGATAGTAATATGGTTATAGTCATATTTGGCATTAGTGTAATTGGTTGAATTGTTATTGGTCTTATTTCCTGAAATGGAGGACTTTCCTTTTCCATGGTCATGTAAAGGATTGGTAAAAAATTTATGGTCGCTATTTGAAGATTATTGTTGTTGTCCATTTTGTTCAATGGTACCATTTTCCACAAGGTCTTGTATGAGGTTCTTTAGTTGTTGGCACTATGATAAGTTATGTAATTTGGTTTGATGGTAGTCACAAAAGGTGTTATCATCCCACCAAGATGGTTTAAACTATCCAGGATCATATTATTTTGGTTTAGGAAGTTGTATGGCATTATGTTGCAAGAGTTGTTTAAAGATTGTCTCAATCAGCTCCCCTAAAGGAGTGTACTAATGTTTTGTTGGAAACTTCCTTTGAGTTCTTGGTTGTTGTGTGTTTTGGACAACATTAGTGGTTTGGTTAGGAGTTTTTGGTGCATTATTGGATGTGTTAGGTCCTCTAAGTGTAATAGTATTACCTATATATATGGTCTTAGCATCGACAAATCCATCGTTAGTCACATTCTTGTTTCAGACCCAATATTTGCTCTTGTCATTTAAGGTGTTTTGGGTGTTAGCGTTCTTGTTGGGCATCTTGTTTTCACCTTTTTCAATGAGAGCCTTTTCAAGGATAATTATTTTTTCCACGAGATCGTAAAATGAAGTGCAACATTGCATCCTTTGCTCATGTCTCAAGTGGGAGTTAAGGTTCTCTATGAACATGACAAACTTTTATTTCTCTAGTATCTTGACTGGGCATCGACTAGCCAAACCTCTCCATCGTTGGAAGAAGGTGAAAAAAATTTCTCCATCTTGTGTGGTATGACATAAGGTGGAAATTGTTACTTCATTGTCTATGTTAAAGGCAAAGTGTTCAACAAACTTGTTTGCTATTTCACCCCATGTCCTTATGTCAGTCGGTAAATGTGCAAACCACTCAAGTGCTATGCTCGTAAGACTTCATGGAAAAAATCTCATGAGGTATGTAGGGTCATATGCAACGTCTATACAAGCTATGGAAAATTCTCTTATGTGTTAAAGTGGATTTCTCCTCCCTTTGTACTTAGGAAAGTTTGGTACAACATAGCCATGGGGGAAGGGTGGCATGTATAGACTCTTGTCAAATGGATAAGGACATAAGTCCTTAGTCAAGTAGGTCTTCTTGTTATACATTTGCATATTTTCCATCTATTTTTGCAAGGAAAGCATCTAAGTTTGTAGGAAATTCACTTGAGTCAATGACATGTTTTGTGTATTGTGACGGTCTATATTGGCATTTTGCAATCCAATGTTATGGGATGAGTTTTGGTTTGTTAGATGTGTATGGGATGGATTTTTATTTTGTGTTTGGGACATGTATGATAGATTTTGATTTGGTATGTTCTGGTTTGTTGTTGGGATATGAGTGATATGAAGTGAATTGGATGGTATATTCCATGAGTTTGTAAAAGTTTGACACTATGGGTTTTGGTTGCCATATTGCAAAAAAAGGTCCTTGGTTACCATGTTGAATAAAGGAGATTTGGTTTTCAAGTTGTGTGTCATGTGAAATGGATCCTTACGTATTGTATTGTGTATTTACATAAGGGATATTCCTTGGTTGTGACGTGGTGATGTGTTTGAGAAGACCCTATGTTTGGTATGGCATTTTTTGTGTTGATGGTGATTTTAGGCTTCTTGGTCGTATTATTTGTGCCAAATGGACTTAAGGATGATGCCCCTATGGTAAATGACATACCAAAGGGTTGTGACATAGGTTGTGTCATGTTAAATGTCACTCCTTGTGTGCCAAATAAGGAGGTGTTATTTGTTGTTACGTCTTTTGTAGTTCCTCCTAATGGCATAGATGTATTAACTTGTATGATAGAGCCACTAGAGACATTTGTATTGTTTCTTTGAGTTTGGTTGATGGTTGTGGATGATGCTCATAATGTATTGACATCAAAACTGAGATCTGGTAATGTGGTACCTTTTGTCAATAGTTTAGCTAGGTAATGTTGAGGGTCTTGGGCCAAGAATTCATCCACAAAAGAGGAAAATTCAGGATCTTGGGTAGCGGCCTCTAGTTCTTCTATGACAATGTTTCCATTTTGGTCTCTAGTGCCAAATTTCTCCAATAGGGATTTGTATGGTCTAGGTGTCCCATGTGAGGAGTTTGCAAATGGATTGACTAACTCATTGTCTTGTGGGAAAGCCATGTCTTTTTTTTCCTTTGCGACCTAGTTTCAACCATGTAAGACTTGCAAAAGCGAATGGATATGAAGATGATTTAGTGTGATGTCTAAGGTGACTATGCAAGGGTATGCCTATGGATGATCAAGGTGTAACTAATAAAAATGTTATGCACATGCTAAAGGATATGTCTAAGGTATGCCAAAATGGAATGCAAGTGTAGAAGGATGATGGGTGAAAGTGGTAATATGAACTAAGGTAATGACTAAAGGTATGACTACTAAGCACCTTATGGGAAAGCCAAAGCAAGATTGATTGACCAAGCTAGGATAGCTAAAGTTAAAAATCTGGTTTATCAAGACTTCAATGATTGAGATCTGACTAAATGACAAAGTTTGACAAAGGTGGTCTCAAACTAGCCTTGTGAGTTGAGGAGCCAACCTAAATGACAAAGGACTAAAGATTGTGGAAAAGGTTGAAGTCAAGACAAATCTGATTTGGTCACTATGGTCTAGTCTCAAATCTGATAAGTTTCCAAGACTAAGGTCTACAACAAGGGATGTCCTAATGGTTTTCCTATGGTGAATGCAAGATATGCAATGATGGATAGATGGCTAGATAGTGAATGACAGGATTGTAATTTTGTGATCAAAGACTTGGGTAATGCTCAGGATTGATCAGAAAATGACTTTGTTTCAGTTGCCCCTAAAGAAATTTGGGTGGCAGGCAATTACGTTGTTTCAAGTCTCAGTTGCAATGAATGACAATTACTTACAATTTTTTGGAAATAGTGATTGTAGTTTTCAGTGTCATAGTTGCGGTGAATGATAGTCAGTTGTGGTTCACAGTGTGTCTTGCTTAGTCTTGACTGAATTTTGACCAAATTTGAGGTGATTTTGTGAAGTCTGATTTTGGAAAACACATAAAACAATCTGAAAAAACTTGTCTTTGTCTAGTCTGAATGTGTAAAATATTGAAATGTGTAAGAAGACACTTCTAAACAATGCAAAACCTAGGCTTCTCAAGAGATACCACCCACTAGATCCCCACTTGGATTTCTCCAGCCAACCAAACAAGGTAGACAAGTAGAGACTTGGTAGCATTAGCTCCCCATTACATGGCACACACTTCTCAGGCACACCAAGTCTCAATTCCCCACAGAGGAATTTTTGTCTCTACACATGAATGGTAAAAATGTGGGGTGGCTTCAAAATAATTGTTCCTGCACTAGCAAGTGAAAGGGATTTTGGCCACTAAAACAAAGGTTCTTAGTGAATACTCAGGGACATGGCACCTCGCGAGCATCCAACAAGTCACTTAAGGCTTTGATCACTCTACTAGGGGCTCTTATATATTTTACAACTTAGGTACCCTGTTTCGAGTGACACTGCACAACTAAGGCCTGCATACCATAAGGACTTGATGGTTTAGTCTTATCCTTTTATATACTAGCCCGAGTGAAAAACTAGTTGGAGTCGTTCCCTCTTGCAAGGTAGGCCCCTCTAAAGGTAACAAAAGCAAGACAAGTATGTTGTTTTTACATTGCTCTCAAATGATACTTTTTACAAGAATGCATTCACTCTTGGCATGATCAAATGGTGTCAACTTGATAAAAACTAAGAGAGGTTATTGTGGAGGGATCCCATGTCCACCTAGAGGTCTAGAATTTTTTTATAGGTGCCACAAACTCTAAGAACTACTCTATCATAGTTTGACAACATTTTGCTCTTAGGGATCTTAAGAGACTACCCCAGAATAATGTAATTTGGAAGGATCAAAAGACTCAAGGAAAAATCAATGCCTCCCCTAGAATTCAACCACCAAACCAAATGTTTTTACACTATTGATTCAGTCATACAACCAAAAAAAAAAGTCTATTAGCACATTTACATTCCTCTTGAATTTAATATTTTTTTGCAAGAATGCATTTGTTCTTGGCACAATCAAACAATGTCGAGTTGAAAAAAATGAGAGAGTTGGATAATAACATACATGAGTGTGTAATAAAATTACTGCCTTGTGCATCAATGATAATTTAATGATCTAGATCCACTTGTAGGGTTGATAACACACTTCAAATATTATAGCTGGGAAATAATGTTATGATGATTGTTATTAGTTTGGATAAGTGAGTGTCATGATAAAAAAAATTCATGATAATTAAATAAATTAGTGATGACATCCAAATTATTGGAAGGAGAAGGGATATGAACCATGGAAGGGTTAATAATTAGGCCACAATAAAGTGAATTAGCACTACCTAGATATGTAGAAAATGTGCTATGGTGAGAAGGGGGCTTGAACAAAAGGGACACATGCAAAGAGGATGCTATTATGTACCCCCAAAACCTTGGCATCCCTCTCATTTTAAAGTATAATCTGCTTCTTGCACCTATCCTTATCAAACCTAAAGATGGGAATTCTCTAGTGATGTTCACATGATCCCTCTTCTTCTAAGGGTAAGGGAAAATCTATCAAGCTTTTTGTCTTCCTTGCCAAGCATAAATCAACCTTTGAGAATGTTTTGGGTAAATTGGTGATGGGAAATGTGTTGTGCTTGAGGTGGTGATTGATAATTTTGAGCCTATGTCGGAGGTTAATGTTGGCCTTGGTAAAGTTATGGTTGATCATGATGTCCCTAGTTACCCTAGTTTTTTGGAAATCAATTCCTTTTTAAATGCAACCTCCTAAACCTTGAGGAAAATCCTAATAGTATTGATGTTCCAAGACAAAGATTAAAAACCCTAAATATCAATTATTGCCTATTGACAACAAGAAATCTAATTTCCCCATTGTTGTTATTCCATATTGTAAGACTATTGTGGAAAAACCTCTTAAAGGGAAGGTTGTGCAAAGGTCTAATAGGTTAGCAACCAAGATGTCTACTCCTTTAACCAAGATCTCTAGGGGTCAAGGTTGTTGTTTCTAGTGATAAATACCTTGATGGTCAAGATGATAGTGATTATGTATTTAGTGGGAGTGAGGATTCCAATCACTCTCTAGAATCTATGGATGAGGAACATGTTTCCATATCCAATGAATCTAGTCCCAACCACTTTCCAAAAATGAATGCTCCTTATGACTCTAACTCTTTTGACATAGGGGATGATTCAAAGGCTAACAAAGAAGTGACTATTTGTTTTGATGATGATTTGGTGACCAGGAATTATGTTAAAGGTTAAGGAATTCATGACCATAATATAACTACAGGTATGTGCATCTTTGTTCTCATTGTTATCATAACATCAATTCCTCAAGTCATTACAAAAAAGGATAGACACCTTGGAGGAAAGATTCAATAATGTGTTTAATTTAAATCTTAAGGTGATGCACAGGTTAGCCGCCTCTTTGCACCTCCTCTAAAATTGTGTGCAAGAGTTCAAAAAGAGAAGTTTAGAGGGTACTCTTGAGGCTCATGTTATGAAGAAGGCCAAAAAGAAATTTAATTTGAGGACCTTTTTTCTTTCCTATTTGATGATTGGGGAAATGTGTCTCTCCCAAAAGAAACTATGTAATTGGTCATATTCCTATTATTTCTTTGTTGTTTTGGTGCTACTTTTTTGTACTCTACCATTAGTTTTTGGTTAGCTATTTTTTGGTTTTTTCTCTTTATAGCCTTTAGGCATGTTTTGTAAAAGGGTTGGAACTTTGGTTTCCCATTTTATTATATCAATAACATGTATTTGGTGGTCAATTCACTCAAGGTTTGCTAAAGCCTCCTTCTAGATTGTCTTTTCCTTAACCTTTTAGATTGAAATCCCTCATCTATATTAGAAACCACCAATTAAACATGTTTTGTTCAAAATGACCCAACTTCTTTCCAAACATTAAACCCCACCATAAAATTCTAGCATTAAACCCCGTGATGATATCTACATTTATCATATGTAGCATTCATTTTGATAATGTGACAACATGTTCGAGACAAAGAAAACCAACACATAAACCTTACCTCTATTGTGCAATAAGCTCAACAATGACAAACAACCAATGCAATTTGACATGTTTTGCTCAAAATAAATAAATATATTTCTAAGCATAAAAAAAATTATAGTCTCTGCAAGTGGCAATACATATGAGGAAGAAAAAAAGAAATGCCAATTTTAAAGTGATTTAAAATATGGTCCTAGAAAAATAAAAACATTACAAATTCTAAGGACTAATGAAGTGAGTGCATATCTCTTTAAAATAAAAATGTAGAGATGGGTCAACAATACTACACCCAAATAAGAGATTGTAAATCATTTTTTAATCTCATTAAAGCCCAAAATTAAAAACCTCATTTATGTCAATGGTCCCTTGGTCTTTTGGTGAAGTTGAAAGGTTTGGAATGATCCCACCAGGGATCAAGTCTTGCTGAGTGCAAAGCCTCGACACAAAAGGGATGAGGCCGGGATCATGCCCTGGGCGGATTTTGTCGAAATGGATACCCCTCAGTCCTTGGCTCTAAGCTAAAGGGGACCCCCTCAGGGGTATCTCCAAACAAAAAAAAAAGAAACTCATTTCAATTTTGAAGCTCATTCAACCTTGAATAATAGCAAAAACATTATTTGAGAAGCATGCATGTGCATATATAGGCTTCCATGTCTCATGTAATGAGCTCAATCGATGATGATCGGAGTGGTATGTTCAAAATGACTAATGTATGTAATGGAAATGAGACCTCAATTGATGGTGAACGATTTATTATGTTCAAAATGACAAATTATTTTGAAACACTAAAAGATGGTATAATGGTGTGAACATTCTAGATTTATCAAGTGAAAATTTGGTTAGCAATAAGGATGCTACATGTTATGATATATTTAATGACAAGCATCAATCTATAATAAGTGAGTCCTACTCATGTTGATCCATGATGGAAGTTGATGACCGGTACATCTAATATGAAACATTCATTGATACAATAGTATGTTAGAGACATGTTAGATGACATGTTTAATACGAAGCTTAACTTTTGCCCTAATCTAGTATGTATTCCATATTTAAAAGAAAACTGAAAAATGAATTGAAAATATAAGTTGCTAGAAAAAAGGTAAAAAGAAATGAAGTGAGCTAAATATAATGAAATTGTTTGGAATAATAAACATGAATAAAAATATTGTTTACAAATTTAATGTGTTGGTGCGCTGTCACACTTAATTTTACTATTAAGAGAAAATTAATTGTTGACTTTCTTATTTGAAAACCAAGAGAATGGTCAAAACCCTCACTTACAAACAGATTTCCTTGAATTTTTAAATTTTCTTTTATGAATAAGTGTATATATTACCATTTATAATTATGAGTACAAATCACATGCTTTTATTTTCGGTAACATTTTATTCGTAAACAAGGCCCTTACCCTGCTTTTTGTTTTTATTCGTAAACAAAGAAAATTACAGACTGAATGACCATCACTTTGTCCATCGATTTTCACCATGCACCCACACCAATGCCAAATCAAGAAGCATTGTCCCACGACTGAGACGCTGCACCCACCAAAATCCATCAGTAACACTCATAATAAAAGCAGTTAAAGAAAAATAACAAAGAGAAAGATTGAAATAACCTGTGGTGGACAGCGTCCAGTTGCTGTCCTGGCTAATGGCCCAGAAGAAGTATCCCAAAAGGCCCTTGTGCTTAGCGAATTTAACCTTGGCAGTCACCGACTCCTGGTTATCATAACCGACCCATAAGTCTCCTGAGTAGCTGTAAGCTGAGACGCTTTCCCTATCGAACACCTCGGTCGCATGCTTTTCCCGAATGAAGTCTCGGACCTCCGAGAAGAACATAATACCACTTTCGTTGCTAAGCTTTTGCTTGGGACCAGCCGCCACAGCGGGAGCTCCGATACCCGTCTGATTTTGCGACTTCAGCACCCAAGATTTCCCGTAAAGCGGCATCCCCATTACAACTTTGTGCGGTGGTAACCCGGAGTCGACCCAAGATGTAATACCATAACTGGTGGAAATGTTGGTGGTGCGGTCATAAAGCGCCGCGTGGGCTCCGGTCGCGGATGTGTCCCATGAGCCGTGATAGTCATAGCACATCACATTCACCCAGTCGAGGTTTTTAGTAATGGAGGCCGTCGGGTAGCTTCTGCGCTCGCCGTATATGAGGAAGGTCTGTGCATAATACACGGCTGCGGTCAGGAGAAGCGGAGGCCGGCCCGAAGATCTGCTCTCTAAATTTATGCTGTGTCTCCACTCGGAGAACAATTTGCCCAAATTCTCCATCTCCGTAGTGTTGGTGGGAAACTCCCAATCGAGGTCGAGGCCGTGGAAGCCGTGGCGTCTGGCGAGGGCGATGGCTGATTTTATGAATACTCCTCGCCGGATCACATTGCTTGTCATGAGAGCAAAGGCAGCGGCTTTGGAGCCCCCGCCGTCGATGGAGAGGAGCGTCTTGACGCACCGGTTTTTCTTCTGCACCGTTGCGGTGAACTTGCCCATCATTTTGTCTTCCTCCAACTGGAATGTCTGGTTGTTAATAAGTGCAAAGCCGTAAAAGATGTGAGAGTAGAGGGCTGCGTTGATGGAGGCGGGCGGCATCAGTGAGATCTTGATAGACGGCCAATACGCAGCCTTAACATTTGATGAAACACAGCTTCCTGCCTCTGCTGAACAGTAGAATAAACATACTACCAAAAATACAATTCGCGTGTTCTTCATGATGGACTTGGACACAACGATTGCTGGGGATGAATCCTGTGATAAGTAAGATATGGGCAGTTGAAGTAATTTACTTTGCTACTAAGTACCAAGCCAGACCAGTAATGGTGGGTTCTCTGTTTAAGCGCGATGCGCCGCCCTTATCACCATTGTAGATATTTGATTTGACTAGCCCATATAAGTCCATGGCTTATATCTAGAACATATGGTGCGTTATCCATGCCTAACCTTGACTAGTACAGTAAGATGAATTTTTTTGTTACCTAGCATGGACAAATTCGTTTTTGAAGCTTCGAATTAGTTGAAAGTAAACGGTCGCCATATTGTTTTTGCCCGTGAAGGTTTGAAATAGTTATTTTCTCTATTGCAATTTTATTCTACTTTGAATAAATTTTTGAGTGATATAAGTTTGGGTTTGTCACATCAACCAGTCATGAAAATCGATGTGAGATCATTAACTTCAAATCAATGAAAAGCAGAGTGGACCGCTCATGAAAAGATGTAGCTGTCAACACCTTGTGAAAACGAAAAGAGGCATCTATTGGGATAAACGTCAAACGAAAAAGTTAATAATTTTTGTTGGGCAAAACGTTAAAGTACAAAAGTTACAGAGAAAAATCTGAAGTAGCATCTATGAAGAGTAAGAAATTATAGTTAAAAATAACAAATTAAAAATTGTCTCGTAGGCTTTTGAATTTAACCATGTATGTTTTTTAATTTAAAAGTTT